>JARJCX010000108.1:0-552673 GCA_029282285.1 Mycena rebaudengoi | reverse complement strand
ATGGACAGACTAATTGCTGTAGTCGGCCGTGCGCGGATGGAGCGCTCGCGATCGTCGCGGTACATGTCGTCGCCGTCAGAGGTGCTTTGCACAATCTCTTGAAAAGCTTGAAAGCTTTTGACCAAACGCGAATCGCGAGCAAAACGCCATCGAGGTTCGGAGCAGGAAAGGCTGAGGAAGCACATGTGTTGCCATCACTTCATACGGATCACACGTCACTGCGCCTTTCCTCCTTTCATTCTCTTTATTCTTTTATTCCATCCACTTGGGGTAAAGGCCCGTGGCGGCGCCCGGTATGCAACTCGTCCCTTCTTGAGACGATCGGAAAGTGTGGCTCCCTGGAAGTATAATCCACATTCTTGATTAATTTCGTTTTATCATTTTTAAAATTCCTGGTACCGACTCAGGTACCAGGTCTCCAAATCAGAATTAAAACTTGTCTATTGCATGCGCCTTTTTGCCGGATCAGCGGACCGGTCGTTAAGCTAGGCACCGTGATAGATCATCGGACCTCAAGGCCTGAAGTCCGAAAACGTCCGAACCTCCTGCAGATTCTGATTTCAACAAAACTGTGACCGCTTTCAACCTTCTGCTAAATGTCTAGATACAAGAAAATGCTCGGAGAGCCATCCAATGGCTGTAAATATTTTGGAAAGAGCTACCAACTTCAACAGACTCAGGACTATTGCAGCGTTGAAGCAACAGCTTGCTCACTGACTTTGACCTTGGGGAATGCCCGGAGGGCCATCATATAGCAACTGCTGGCGACAAATTAATTGTTAACCGGTCCAACCATATAATAAGGCGTAGGGGGAGGTACCAGGGGATGCCCGGAGGGCCTTAGTATACGTATCATGCAGAGCAGAATAATGAGGAACGTCGGTCGTCTTTTGAAATTATGTTGATCAGATTATTCTTTTGCAAGGCCAGGGCCGTGGGAGCTAGCTTATGACACATTTTACATCTGAATAAAATGCACGGATATCAAATTATCGACGATCGGTTGACATGGGCGCATCAATGGCTTGTATCTGGTACTCCGCTTCGGAGGGCGGGGCGGAGCAATCACAAAAGGCTATTACTTTGATATATAATCCGAGGTTGGAGCGGAGCTGTGTTCTGATGTGAGTCGGTGACTTGAAAGGCAGTTTCAGATTTTCTTTCTGTGTACATCGGAGTGCACCGGCGCTTAAACTCTAGCTCGGCACTTACCTGTACGTTTCCTTTGGGGAAAAAACCTCGCTTAATAAAAACCGCAAGCGCGCTGACTGGCTTGAGGCCGACGCGTGGGTACAGAGACAAAATTGCTCCTGTTAATTTTTAGCATCGATGATAGGGTAAACAATTGGCTACCTGTCGCTGCTACCTTCCTCTTTGTTGATTCTGTTCATTTGTTCAAAAAAAGTCTGAAATGGAAAGAGTCGTTCATATTACATAAATTCAAGTACTCGCAATTCAGGTACTTCGCATAAGGCGGTTCGGAAAAAGTCAGCAATGAATAAAACGTAAAGTTCAATCAACCCAAGTGGTTCTCTCCAAATCAAACGCCGCTTTCGGTTTGTACTTTCCACCCGCCTCCGTCTGTGCCTCCATGCGCATCTTTACACTTCGATGAACCCTCACTCCATTCGATTTCTGCTTCGGTATAAACGGCCTCGCCCCATATTCCACCCGAGATGCGACACCCAGCTGGTATTACCCTTTTGATACCGCTGCTTGATGGGCAGAAACTCGAGAAACCACCAGAACCAAGCCAAGTTCAGCTGATCATAAATTGGCGATAGGGCGTCGTGAAGTTCCATCTCTTCTTCCGTTTCCGAGCAACGGTAGCAGAGGGCCCCTCACTCGTCGCGTCGTTCTGCAACGCTTGTTCTTTCTGGACACCTGTCTGCGATTTGGAAGGGATGGGGCGAAGTCGATGGCTGCCCACGGGAAGATGAGGTGGCCGCGGCGCCACAAATGGGTAGAGACTAGCTGGATCCATGCCGATGCTCCGGAGACCCTCGCAGTCGAACATGATCCCGCTGTTCGTTTTGAAACACTCTCTGACCATCCATCTGAGGGGAATTAGCGCCAGAGCATGTTCTGTGTCGTTGTCGACCGATCCACCACCAACGTCTGCGGCATGCTTCAGCCAAATTACGAAAAATCGATGATTAGCACTTACCGCAATGACATCCGGCAAACCAGACCTGTGTGAAGGTCAAATGGCGTGAAAATCGAGTACATTGCATTCGAACCTCGTCAATGTCCGTGGGCTTATTGGGATCGCGAGCATATCTGCTCTCCATCAAATGCTGTGACATCTTCTTGCTCGGCGGGCGAGGGCGATTCGAGTGATGATGAACTTTCTGATCTGAGATGCTAAGCGTCTGTTCTTTGTGGTTGGGCCGATTCCACAAATTCGGCTTGAACTTGGCGCGGCGCTCATCGAGTGACACGGCATGTCTGAAGGTACGGACAATCGTATTCGAAGTGGTAAATGGAAGCCGCTTTGGGATTAGGCCAACCGAGTTGACAGTGTCCCTAAAAATAATTTCAGTACAATCGCTCCTCAGGCTGACGGCAAAATGGAGAAAAGAGTCAGGGTCGATATTACTCACCAGACACCGATGAATTCAATATCGACGTCTATCGAGAAGGCCTTCTTGAAACTGTTACTTTGGGCCCATCCAATTTCGTCTGCGCGAGTGAACATTTTGTATGCGAAAGGGACCTGCTGCATATTGTCCGCGGGCAGAAGACCGACCTGAACCGATCCAACGAAAAGAAGTCAGCTCTCGGCTAGTATCTCTCACAAGGCGACTGTATACCTTGTGAAGCATCCCTGCCAAACTAAGCATTGACATTAGATTCTGGCGGGAGCGTTTAGCTGGCATTACCCACCTTCTGGCGGTATACGCCCCACGGGAAAATCCAAAGATACAAATCCTGTCGTTGGCAGTATCTGAATTGAGAGAGTTAGATCGGCCCAAGGGAGGAATATGGTCAGGAAGCACGTACAATTTTGCATTAAGAACTCGTAGCCACCTATGGTCCCCAAGTTATCCCACTGGTCAGGGAATTAGAGCGGAACGAACCCATGACATGAGCATCGATATTCCATGCTGAGTAGCCGGTTAGTGTCCCATTTAGTTCAATGGATCTTCGCCTACCTATGGCCTCGTCGACAAACTGCCACAACCAGTTAAATGAGACTCTTCGCGGTTCTATCTTGATTAAGTTACCTTGGATATCTTGGACATGAGAGGAGTTGCGACGTTTGGTGAAGTGTATGTGCCTATTCCGGCCCTGTAACTGCCATTTAAGAACTGTAGCGGTGCAGTTAGATAAAACTGACTGGTAATACACCATTTGTTTCGATCGGTCCGCCTTGGGAAGCATGGAGAAAAATTGGACAATGTTTGAGTTATCGGAATCAAATTGGTTCTCCCGTTCCATCGAAACAAAGTACTAGCGTTCTGAAAGGATGATCGGGAGGGATCAACCATAGACCCAGTTTTTCCAGTGGGTTGCGTGAACACAGAGCTCTGAGGAGAGGAGATGGGGGAGGCTCCATCGTTCTGGCCAATTATGGTGGTTAACGTCGGATACATTGGTTTCGAACCGACTGTGGCCATTGGTAGTAGGGGAGTTGTCCATGAGAGCAGTTTGGACGATGAAAAGCAGACCCAGTACTTAAAGGACTAGGGAGCCGATGGAATGTCAGTTGACACGCCCGTATTTTAGAGCATGAAGCGATCAAGATGCGAAGATATAAATCGCTACCGTCCGGTAGTCGCTTCCCCCGGTTCGACATGTTCAGGCGGCCTGTCGAGCTTAGGCCTGCAAGTCAGGATATGTTAGACTAGGACCCCGGATTATCCCGCCAAATCCCTGATCCCAATCCCGACAAATTTTGGAAAAAATTGCGTTGGCCTGTCGACATTTTGAGCCAAAATCGGCGAAAGGCCTGGTTCCAAATCCGACAAAATTGCGCCAGCGGAGGAAAAAAATTACAATGGGTCACGTGGAGAGATTTTTTTTGGCCGATTTTGAAGACGCAAGCCGATTTGGGGCCATTTTAGGCTTTAGGCCTGTGTAAATCCCGACAAATTTGCTCCAAAACCGACATTTTGGGTCCCGACAGAATGACCTCCATGGGGAACAGGCCTTCGGCAGGATAATCAGGGGTCCTGTTAGACCTCAATATGTGGCACCTAATAATAGTACTACTGCTAATACTATCAAATTGACAGTTCCGCGTCACCCGGGTACCTGTCGATGGTGGTTCGTCACTCGTCACTCGAGCAATGTAAATTGGTGGCGTCGATATTGGAAGTGGGGTGATATAGCAGCCACGCCCCGCAAGGTCCGGAAGCTGAGGTATACATGTCTGTTGTCAGAAGTTCGAACCCCGTTTTCGCGCCGCAAAGAGGTTGTCAAGCCCGCGATCGACGGAGAAGGCATCCGTAAATGTCGCAGTTGTGCACAACCACATACAGCCTTCTACGAGATGAAGCTTGCCAAAGGCAACGTTGAATCTTGGTCTATGGGAATCACGGTTTTATTTTCGCCTTGCGTCTTCTTCTTCTCATTTGACAGCGGGGAACGGCGGACACGACATACAAACCGATTCCCACAATCGGGAGTACTCCGTCAACATCAAAGTGCATCTGTTGATGCTGGGGCCCGCCACATCTAAATGCTGCACACAAGAATTATTTCACACCAGTCGATGTGCACCAAGCCAATTGGCTAGCCGGAAATGATATATTATCAACAAAAAAATAGTCTGAAATGTTTCTGTTAGTCCAACTAGTCTCAACTTGCGAGACTTCATTTTTTGCTTGCTGAAGGGCGTGCGCCGGTGCCAATTGGCTTTTTTGGCGTGGGCGTGGGTGTTTGGTTGGACAAGCTGATTTGCTCCCGCCTATCGAATCCCACGCCAATTTGTCGGCATTATCTGTAATTGCTGTCGTCGCGGTACACGAATGCGATACTTAGCTAAACAGAGACAAGACAGGCGCAGAGATGACGGTGCGGGAATGCAGTTCGTTGCCATCAAAGGTACTTGGCACAATCTGCTGAAAAGCTTGAAAGCTTTTGACCAAACATACTAGAAGAGTCGGAGTCAGACTCGGCAATTTAAGCGCGTCCAACGCTTGCTGATGCGCGATCAACTTCGGCATTGGCGGGAAGGGTCCCCCAGACCCCTCCCTTTCGCTAGCGATGCATTTCCGCCGGCGCGGGGCCCCTTCACTCACGCGAGGCCTCTTCCGCTGGCGCAAAACCTTTTCATTTTTTTTTTACTTTATTTTTATCTTATTATTTTGGCCAATTTTGGCGGGCTCGATCTCAGTTTTTTAGTTACCCCCGCGGACCCCCTTTGGCGCTCGCCGCTACGGCCTGCTGCGCGGAGCTTTTTCGCTCGCCGCTGGGCCCACCGCGTGGAGGTGGCGCCTTCAGCGCCGGTGGGCGGAGTTTAAATCTCCTCATGTCATTCCCATTCTTGGCAACGACTTGGCTCGTCGGCTAGCGCTAAGCGAGAAATAGCCGACTCCGACTCCAACTCTCCTCCTCTCTTCTCTTCATTCCCTTTCATTCCTCACGCCAGCAAAATGCCATCGAGAAGCGTTGCCATCAATATCATACGTCACCCTTCCTCCTCCGACTATTCACCAACTATTCACCCGCTCCCACTCCGCACAGACTCCCGCCCGACCGCCCCCCGCAGACTGTGTATCGGCACTATGAAAGCGTGGCACATCAGACGGCGTACTGCGAGCGCACGAACGTAGGGGTGGCGCATCGACACCAGGAGGTTATCTATCGGACCCCGGACGACGCAGGCTACCCGCACAGCGTAGACAGCGCAGACGATGCAGTTTATCAAGCCGGCGGGTACTCCGGCGTCTCTCCACTGCGGGACGCGTATTCTTACCACGGGATCGACTAGCGCAGGTACTACGGCAACGGTGGGACGCGAAGCAGGGGAGGAGGAAGACGACGCGATCCTCGCCGCGCTGTGGGACGAGAAAGCGCGTTGATTTTCTTTCACTGTTCCTCTTTGTCCTTTCTTTTCTCTGCTATTTTGACCCCCCCTTCTCTTTCCACCAGCCCCTCACACATGCTCGTTCTCCATCGCCGCGCAACTCGCCACCAACACCCTCGCGCAGATTGATATTAACCACTCCCCGCCGCGTCACGTCCCACCCCTGCAGCCCGCGCCCGTGCGCGTAGGTGAGCGTGAAAAGCACGGCGCGCGCGCCGACGACCGCAAAATCGGGCGCCTACCCGCCGACAAATCCCAAACGCGGCCCCGTCCTCGTAGCGGGCGTCCTGCCGCACGCGGGGAGGAGAACGAGGTAATGGAGCGAGTGGGGCGTACTGTACGTGTCTTTTTCTTCCGTTTACTTTTTCTGGCGTGGCGTACGGCGGTTTTTCCTCTTCTTTTTGAGGAGGGGCGGAGCTTTTCTTTTCTTTTATTGTGCGGAGGGGCGGTCAGATTTCTTTCATTCATGGGGCAGCTGTTTGGGGATGGGGGTATGCTTTCCATTCGTTTATGCGCCTTGTCAAATTTATGCAGCTCAGGGGCTTGCGTGTTTGCTGCGCGCGCTCGTGTCCGCGCCGCGCCTTCTTTGGCCTTGGGTCGGCGTCGTGGATGGATGTGCACGCATGGTCGCGGGGGTTCGCGCTTGCTTTCTTTTTATTTTTCTTGGTGCGGTTGAATGGGCTTTGTGGCATCGGCGGTTGGACGTGGACATCGGCGTCGGCGCGCGCAGGAATGTCGATTTCCTTCTTCCGTCTTTTCGTTTTAGGCCGGGCACGCAGTCTCGTCTTGCGTTGGCGGCACCGATGTGTCTGCAGGTGTGGCCGAATCGTTCTGCTGTACCGGCCCATGCGCGCTGCCCACGGATTCCACCCTCCTACCGCGATGATGTCCGCGGGTCGTGTCGTCCCGTCCAACGCGTGCCTGCTGTGCGGCGGGGGCTGAGACGCGGGGGGTGGATTTTGTGCGGCCGTGACGAGATGCAGACGGGGCGACGCAATGGCCATGCAGACAGTGGGGCACGGTGTGCTTTCGCGCGTGTCAGTATTGGCCACGCGGTCCGCGCACGTCCGCGATCTGCGACGGTGTGTATTTGCGTAGCACCGAGCGGGCGCATGCATGCCCGCCGTGTATATGCCGACAGGAGAAACCTTGCATTTTCAAACCATCGCGTGTAGTAGTCTTGTCCCTGACGTTGCATATTACTCGCTGCGCCCAATGAACCGACCCCGGTTTGCGGATGACCCGGAAAAGTTAACCGAACCCGTGCGCTCCCGCTCCTCCGTTTGTACCTACCGCCCCAACGCAGGAGCTCGACGTGCGGATTTGTAGGCCTCAAATGCACGCGCAAGATATTGGTGTCCGGACTTATCGAACATAAAGCTCATCTCTGGCCGGCTCTGCTATTCCCGAATCGCCTCTGGTTGCTCAGTCCGGTTAGCCTGGATTGTTACTAGAGAATATACTGTCTGTATAATATTATTTTACATGGGCACAAGCCGAGTTACTTATATCGTATCCGGCACTGCTGCGTAAAAATGGTTAAGGGGACATGGATTAGTCAAGTCCCACGTTCGAAGACCTCGAAAGTGGGATAGGACTCGGAGAGCACCCGCAATGTTCATTTATTTCGGGATCTTGCTAACACTTCTCCACGGCCTGAACGGTTAAAATGTCCTCTTTCGTCGGTGCATGTAAGGGAAAATCGTATGAGGACGTAGGAATGACTAACACGGAGCAAAGCTCTTTCAGGCAACTTGGTCCAGGCTGCGTTCTTTCTGCCTTCACAGATGTTGATTTAAGTATGTAGACTACATACGCGGAGACGAATGAACCATTGATTTTTCATCTCCAAAAATCAACAGCATATCTATTAGGATCCTTGTCGCCGGAGCGCGGTGAAGGCATATCTTGTATGAGTTGATATTATGGAGGCACTGGCAATGTAAACTTCGCCCACCAGGAACTTTGTTTAAGCCACCACTTGTTGTCAACCGCATTGACTCCTCGTGGGAGACATAAATATGACTTCAACATCAAAATATAGGCTCAAATCGTGATATTCTGGCTATACCAACGATTCTAAATATCAAGCTACCTGTTGCGGGCATCGGGTAGGGAATTTATGTAACTTTTCAGACTTCCGCCCAATAAAAAAAAGCTCATAACTGAGCCAATAAATTGAAATATATATCATCAGATTTGGGCCCGGCAGACAGGATAGGGGTGCGTTGGGCCGCGAGGTCAGACAGGTCCATACTGGCGGAGAAATTGACACACTTTTTTTTTTCGACATCTGCAGTGCGTGTTAGCATGTGAAAGAGTAAGAATACACTATATTAATGCCAAGGGTACCTGGGTCACTTTTAACATGTCGGCCACACAAAAGAAATTGTGTTAAATTGATTCACTGGTTGCATGGCAGAACAATACACCAAGCTGGTCCCGAATCTGAGGCACACTAGACCCTGCTCACTGAGTCCACTTGTGAAAGTGCCCAAAATCCTGGGAATAAATATTGGTGCGCGGCAGGACTCGAGGCGCGCGCGAGAACGTCGAGAGTTCCGCCTGCGCAAGCCAGCTGCAAGGAGAAAAAAGACGTCAGCCACGATGCACAGTAAGGACAACACAAAACACATACTCCTGCTTCCCACCACCCGCCTTCTCTGCCGCCCCACCGTCGCCCAACGCCGCCCGCCTTGACTCCACGCCGCCACCACCGCCTCCCTTGCGCACAGCTCCATCCCCACCACCGGTTCGCCCACACCGCCCCCCATGGCATACGACGACACCGGGGACGCATATGCGGGCAGCGACACGCTCATGCTCACGCCCAGTCGCCCCGCAGGTAACGATACGCTCATCGGAAGCTCCGCCGCATGCGCTGCGGGCTCCAGCGCGATCGTCATCTGCCGAAGCGACAGCACCCCATGCGCGGGGTTAGCCACGAGCACGTCCTCCACGCTAGCCGGGCAGGACGGTGCGCCAGCGTCGGCAGCGGGAGGGATGAACACCATCGCGTGCAGCGCGGCGGGGCGTGGCGTCCTCCGCGTGCTGCTACTGCCGCCCCAGCCCGCACTGCGGCAGGCGCCTCCGCACAAGCGGGTACACCTGCTTCACCACCGCCTTGCCGCGTCCCCCACCCCGCCCCCAGATGACCGTGCACGTTTTTGCGGTGAACGTGCGAGCCGACGAACCGCCCACGAGCGCCTCGACGACCACGCCGCAGATTGTACAGCCCCTCCGCCTGCGCACCCACTCACCCGCGCCTACACGCGACGTTCCGCCGTACAAACCACCCGCTCGTGCGCAGGGGCGCGTCATCGCGCACCACCCGCTCGTGCGCAGGGGCGCGTCATCGCGCACCACGCGCAGGGGCTCGTCGCGGTCCCCAGATCGTCTCCGCAACGCCTCCCAGATCCACCACCCTCACCCAGCTCCCCGCGCCCCCGCCACCCCTCACCATACCCATGCCCCCGCACGCCCATCATCCCCGCTCATGTTCCCGCGAGCGCGCGGCACGAGAAGAAGTGCTCGAGGCCCGTCGGCCAGCCGTCGCGTTCTGCGGGGGGTGCGTTGGGCAGAGCGTGCGCGTGCGCGGACGGCGTGGCATACGCGGACGCGGACGGCGCGGCATACAGCGGTGCGGTGTCGATGGGACAGGCACGGGGAACGCAGACCGGAGCGGGAGGCGCGTCGGCGTGGTGCGGCACGGAGGCGTACACACACACGGAAGAGTACGCCGGGGGGACGAAGGAGAATGAGGGCGCGAAGGCGGTGGGGTGCAGGATCGGCCGGACATCGGCGGGAGCGCGGCGAGCGCAGAGGCAGGGATGGCAGGCTGCGCGAGATGAAGTGCTCGCGGCCCGTCAGCCAGCTGTCACGGTCTACGGGGGCGTGTCGGGCAGAGCGTGGGTAGGTGTGCTCGTGTGGAGTCGTGCGCGCAGAGAGCGTGGCAAATGTGTGGGTGTGCGTGAAGAGCGTGGTGTTTGCAGGCGGCGTCGATGGCGCGGGCGCGAAGAATACGAGCAGGGCCATGCAGGATGCAGACCGTCAGTGTGGTGCGGCGGCGCTGGGGGGAGATTAGGTTAGTTTAGTTTAGGAGCAGTGGGAGCGGAGGAGGATAGAATGAAATGCGTACCATTACGATGCGGCCCGAATCCGTAAGGTGTACCGTGCTCGCCGTGTTCCTGGTGTGTCTGCGCATTCCACCCCGCCTGCGCGGAGGGGGATACCGTACCGCCGAGACGCGGCCCACGGCGAGGTCGTAGACATACATTGCGTGGGGCGTGCTGCAGTGAAGGACGAGGTTAGCGCGGAGTCGAGACGGGGAAAAACCGGGAGGGAGGGAAGGAAGGGGAAGAGGGTGTGGCGGGCAATGAAAGGTAGCCTCCGCCGGTGGACAGCACAGCACATCGCCATCTGCATCCTCCCCACGAATAGGATACGGGCACAGATGACCCCAGAAGACCCGCACCACGACGACACGCATGAACATCGGACACGCAGCGCAAGCGCGTCGCTGGGAAAATGGGGGGGCGAAGAGCCCGTACACAATCTCCGTGGCAACGACGAGCACCCAGCGAGTGGAGCGTTCGCGTCGTCAAAAGCGGGCCTGAGCTTCGATGACGACGTTCCGTAAAAAACGGTGCCGGCAAACGCGAAGGAAGGCAAGCGTTCTCGCGGTCAAGGCGCGAGTCCGCCTCGACGACAACGGCTGGTAAAAAAACAGACGACGCCGGCGCCCGTCGTGCAGCTCTGCGGGCAGAAATACACAAGCCCGCCATGCTACGGATTAGGAGGGTAGCATGGCTGCGGGCAGGAGACGAATGCGCGTGAAGGACGGGACGCGCGCATGCTCGCGCGCCCGCAGTAGCGCCTCCGCAGTGGCCGCACTACCGTCTGCAGTAACCACCCTATCATGCACTACAGGCCGCGGCCACACCAGAAGGCACGCGAACCGAGATCCGGTGTCAGATGTGACGGCGGTGTGTGGATGGTGGACGAGTAGAAGCATGCATGAATAGGCGCGGTCGTCCGCAGCCACTGGCTCCGTGCACCCACTCATACGGTGTGCACCAGACGCGCATGCGCCATACAGGGCAAACCACAGAAGGCGCATGAAGAGGGTGCGATGCGCGAACAACGAGAACAGTAAGTAGGATAGGACACTTACAACACAACGAAGATGATGAGGCGGGTTATATTGGGTGAGCTGGATCTCGTCTGAAGCGTTTTGCAGTGGCAGGATGGGTCGAAGAACTCCACGGCGCGCGACATGCGGGACGGATTACTCGGTAGAGCAACGCTTCGAAGATGTCAACGCAGCCAAGAAGCGCCAGGAGACCCACAGGAGAATTGGATTATAGCCAGATTGCAGGAATTCTGGCAAATATCCATTTTCGTGAGGTGGAGAGTGTCGGCAGAGCACGGCCCGAGTTGGCCCGATATCAACAAACAATATGATACAGACAAACAGCGCCTTTCTTCTTTTAACCACCACGTCTCACGTCCTCCCTCGCTCTCAATACTTCCAACTCAACTCTCTGCATGCCGTCTTAATTCTCGATATGCGCACGGCCTGGACTTTTGTGCTGCCCAGACGGTATACCGAGTTGCTTCAACTCAGTTTGGGTCCGACCCTGGATACGCTTTGAAGCTCGCGGTGCGGAAATTGCTGCTGGGAACTCTCCTATATTGGTCTCTCATTCGGACCACGGATCTAGCTTTCTTATCCAATTGAACTACATCTTTCACGGCAGTCTCACGTCTGTTGATCACCGCACGCTTAGAATCAGGCTAGAAGAACGAAATATTGTTGTCTGCGAACCTACCGCCCGTTCATAACATACGACGTGCAGTGACCATGTCTCTGGGTCTCTACAGCTCGCTGGTCTGCCTCATCTCCGTTTGCTACGCCCCCGAACCCCGATCCAGAGTCATTATGTGAACCGTTGAAACGCAAGAAAATAACAGAACGGGAGCCACAAACAAAACAACAATATGAATTCACGTAGGAAATCAATCATGGCTTCATCGCGTTGGGGAAATTACCGGCCACGACGTGCAGACGTGCTATCGAGCCGACATTTCAGTAAATGCAACATCGACGGGATATTAAATTCGTTGTTCGAGGCGGCTGGGAGCTGCGAACGCGCTGATATCTGGCAATCATGATTCATCGTGAGAGGTTCCACATGTTGGATTCTATTTACGCGGCCCCGATGGGCTTTAGACTCTTGTCAATGGGCGACTTATTAGACGAGTGCTCAAGGAGGAGCTTGATGGATGATGCTTAATAAATAAAGGCAAATTATTCGACAAGTTCTTTCAAGAATCGATCCCGAGTCGAACGGGTGGTTGCACACGATTTATATTTGCTCGAAGAGAAAGCGTATATCGCTATAAAGCCGTTACGAGGATTTAAGATGAGGATCCGGAAGCGGTTTCATCTCGGTCAACCCACAAGTTCAAGCGATGATATGGCCAGCTCAGTGCACTGCTAAGGTGTGCCCGAGGGCGTGTCTGAATTCAAAAAAATAACAACCAGTATGAGGACGCAGCTGGAGGCACCGCCGAACAAAAACCTTCATACCTCTTCATTAAACTCGTACGACATACCGTTAAATGTACCATTGGCACGGCCGTTTTATTCAACTGTAGCCATTGGCTCAAGGTCAATAACTCCCGGTATACTCTGTCAGGCGAGGGGGGCACTGGCACTCAATTTTTTTTGGCCCCTTGTCTCTAAGTCACCATGATCTTCAGGCATGCTCTAGTCAAATTGCGGCACAAGGCCTGGTAGACTGGGGTTACAGGGGAGTCATGTTAATGTTTACAAAATCGAAGGATTTTTCGATGGCACTAAGAGGGAGCATCAGTGAGCCTGTCATGTGGGGATAAATTATCTAGAGACAAAAATTCAACCACAGAAGAATTTCAGGCAGGATCTTGCCCTATTATTTGAATTGAATCTTTACCCAAGTTTAGTGTGTTTGAATCCTCGCAATAAGGGCCAGGTCAGGTCAGGAGTCCTCTTTATCCGCCCATACTTTAAAAGCCCAGGTAAACCATGCCTCGGCTGAAGAATTCCACACGGGTTCAATTTGGCTTCAGCGTTGATGGAGCTTTGATCATTGTGCACAGTCGTGCGTGGTGGGTCCACCGATGGAATTGAATCAACTCTTTTTGCTATCACTGACCGGCAAGGGCATGAACAAAACCAAAGGACAAAGTTCGCACCGAAAATATCTGGAAAGCGTCTACTCAACCATCTTTCAACAGGTTAGTGGGAGAACAGAATTTCTGACGTGTACCTAGGTTGTCCCATCTCTTTTCTTGGTGCTGTAGGCTTTGGTTAATCGCTTTTTGCACACCTGAAGAGACGAATATTTGTTAAGAGAGAATTCACCGGATTCTCGGCCTAAAGATGGGCAATATAGATTCAATACCCACTGATCGGAATCCAACTCATTCCGGCCGCTCTTCTCCATTCCCCTCCACAATACTGAACTGAAAGTTGAAGCTTGTAGGTAACACGCAGTCATTGCTTCGTACCACCCAGATTATCACCCTGAGAACCGAACCATACATCTTGCCCAAACGAATATTTGAACGCCTGGACTCCTGGTTATATCAACCACCGGTTCGATACACGGTGCACTCGGACGCACTTCAAGTTTGGGTGGAGAAGTCACCGCTGACGGCGCAAAAATAATAAAACCATGTGAATCAGAATGTCAAGTGGACAAAACATCGTGATGGCTCAGGTTTCAATGTTATTTCACTCATGTTTATGATACCATCGGTGGTGGATCCGAGTTCCAACCCAAGCTAGAAAATCGTTTGTGGCCGATTGAACACCTTTTTCTGCTCAAACTGGGTGTTACCCAGCACAGTGACAATAATTTCATGAAAATGCAATGCTATTTTAACCATATTTGCAGTTTTTGCGGAACATAAAGCGCGGATCGATTTCTTCCACAAATGATTGTTTTCACTACTGTCCCTGTATCTTTCCTGCCTTTCGTCCAAAACTTTTGAAACTTAGGCAAGGCGATGCAGAATGGAGAACTACAGTGCTTAGGCGAGATAAACATTTTATAAGTATTGCTCACTGAGGACTCGCATATGCACATGATGTGATTTTGGCATGATATCCCTCTGTACATAGGAGACATGGCCAAGGGCACAGAAATTGTCCACTATAATCCTCAAACATCCGAAATATGTTGCGCCAACCACTTGAATCGTGAGCCGAGGCTCCCAGCCTGATCTTAACAATATTTCGATTTTGATGGGTTTTTTCTGGACTTGTTTAGGCCTTCCTTCACAGTGAGATACTTCTATAAAAAGTATGCATTGTACTTCATTCGAAACCCCCGCTCCTTGTCCGCTCCTTCCTGTTTCTAATGCGGATTCAACACAGCCATTGACGAATATCCTCCCGATCTCATCGGGGAAGGGCGGTCCATCTGAACCTTGAAACAGCGTATTTTAAGGGCCACGAATTGACCAGGACTCATTAAACAGATAAAAAAGAGACTAGGCCCGATAACTTTATTCATGCCTTGAAATTGGCCAAAACGTACAACGACAAAATTGGTCCGACGAAGCTTTTGAGGGTCCATATTGGACAAAACTAGCTGTTTTTGGTCTCAGCTGTGGATATCTCTAGAGATCTCCACATATCTCTGGAGATATCTAGAGAATTCACACATTCTGTGCAGATCTCCAGAGATCTCCAGAGATCTCGTAGAAATCACACAGATTCGGTTGGAGATATCCAGATTTCTCGACTTGAGATCTCCAGCTATCTCATCACCCGCAAAAATATTAACACCCACATCTCTAGATATCTCAGCTGCCAATTGAGTCAGATATCTAGAGATATCCAGCTATCACAATTGGTATGGTCGCCACATTTCTCAATTATGATCGATTATGATCCACATGTTTCTATATATATCTGATCTCGCATCAATCTTTCATGCTTCTCTCCGCACCCGTGGGTTCCTTGCTTCTTTTGGAAGTAATGCCAAGACCAGGGACCAGGTAAAATATGACGAGTTGGTATCTGCGGCATGAGACCTCTATGGAATGTCTGAACCTCTGGAGAATCTCCGAGCAGCCTATCGCGTTCTGGAAGCCAATGTGATTCGAACACTCCGCACTCAAGTCGGTGCACCGACCCAACTTGGCCTCCAGGTAGATGAGGCTCTCCGATTCCTAAATGCTGCTGAACAGGTATGTGTTTGTTCGTTCCTACCCATCTCTCAAACACTGACATTTTCTTGAGCACCGTGCTGTATTTTTCTCCTAGCGAATATGCGACCATGGAGACCAGCATAAACACGATGGTCGATCAGCTCGATGAGGCACGCCATCTCTCTTCTGATCCACCCGAGGGCACCAGCCTCGTCGTCTCCACCCGGACCCTTACTGGAGGTCGCCCCCGAGTGGACATCGACCCAAGCTTCCTCTCCCAGGCACTCGCTCTCCGCGGCACCACACATCTTGAGAACATATTCAATTGCTCTGCTCGTACAATTCGCCGCCGGGCCCTCGAGTATGGGATTGCCGACCCAGGCCATCCCGTGTACACTGACACTCCTCTTGCCGACGGCTCCAGCGTGCGCACATATTCATCTTCTGCCCCCGCCGTCTCCACTCTTACCGACGAGGAGCTGGACACCATCCTCACGGATATCCTCACCGTGTTCCCCGACTTTGGTCGCCGCATGATCAGCGGCTGTCTGAAGGCGGCTGGCCACCGCGTCCCGAGAGACCGTATTCGGGCCTCGTACATTCGCGTCCACGGATCCCCTGGTTCGTTCGGTGTCCGCGCCATTCATCGCAAGCCATACAATGTCGCTAGAGCGAACTCTCTCTGGCATCATGACGGCCAGCATGGTGAACTTCTTCTCCTTTCTTTCCGCCTGGTTACCTATTCTCAAAATATTTCAGGGCTCATCCGCTTCAAGATAGTCATCCACTGCTTTATTGATGGCAAGTCTCGGCTCATCACCGGTATTCGTGTCAGCAACAACAATGCTGCAGAGACTGTTCTCAGCCTCTTTCGCGAGGCTACTGGTCGTCATGGCTTTCCCAGCCGTGTTTCGTGGCGACCATGGAACGGAAAACATCCTCGTTGCTGTCATGATGGAGTCCCTGCGGGGCGAGCACCGTGGCTCCTACATCTGGGGACGGTATGTACCTGGCTTCGGGGCGCTCATGAATACTGAAGGTCTCCACAGGAGCGTGCACAACACCCGTATTGAACGCCTCTGGTACGACATCACCCACGGTTTCGGTCAGAAGTGGAAGAACTTCTTTGTTGACCTCGAGGTAAACCACGGCCTCAACCCGCTTATTCCCTCCCATATCTGGCTACTACACCACCTCTTTCTCGACCACATCAATTCTGATGCGCAGGAATGGGCTGAGGCCTGGAACTCTCACAACATCCACATCCGCGGTGAGAGGGAACGCTCACCCCGGGATATGTTTCTCTTCAGCATGGTACAGGATGGCCCCCGTGGTATCCAACACCTCACCGAGCCTGTCAGCGATGAGGTGGAAGACCCCAACACCTACGGCATCGATTGGGACGAAGCCGACAACTCTCAGATGATGGACCATCTTCTTGGTGAGAATCCCCACGAATGGGAGGACAACAACCCGTTCTCCGCCGCCCCGGGAACACTGTCCCATGTACCTTGTGATCCACCGAACTGCCCTTTTACTCCGGAGCAGGTCCGCTTACCTTGATCATCGGCTCGCTGCAGCCGTTGATGTCACTTCCCGCAATATGGCTGTTCGTCGTCTAGTTTGGAAAGAAGCTTTTGTAATATGTAATGAGCTTTATCAATAATCATATCCAAAAATACCCTTGCACTCGTCTGGTTTCCGATAGCAGCACACATCAATTGAGCCGTGCTGGGATTTGTTAGCATTTGTTTACACAAGAGACATTCTTCCCAGCACCATAAACATAGAGGTATGCGCTCTTTCGAAGGCAGATTCTATTTCGTATCTGATCCTCGGAATGCAGTTTCATGCAATCCAAATCACCTATTTCCTCTATTCCGCACGATGTCCTTGCAAACATATTTCGCCTGTGCCTTCCTAACCAATCTTCCGATCCTCCGGGCTTTTTACTCTGCATCTTCACCCTTCATACGTCCATCTCCCCTAAAGGCTCCCTTGCTGCTTTGCCATGTATGCACCGTCTGGTGTTCAGTGGCCATCGCGAGCGCCACCTTATGGAACTCCCTTGACGCCACATCCATCCATTATCTCCCCAACTACCAGATCCTGGACCTGTGGCTTAAGCGGTCAAAGAGGAGTCTCTTGTCCTTGCGATTTTTCACCACCTTCAGAGAACTATGTCAACACCTCGCACCCGCAGTTCAAGCTCTTTTTCCCAGAGCTGGAGCGCTGCCGTTCGCTGACATCAGCGGCTGGTACGCTCCCAACGTCCAAGTTCCTGAGGCCACGGCTGCCCTGGCGCTGCAGGACCTTGTGGTGGGAATTAATTGCACAAACTGGGCTGCAGCCGCCTGGTTCGAGCACCTGCTCACCAACGCGCCATTGCTGACCAATCTTTACTGGTCCGGGACCCCAACCTTCACGGCGCCTGGTCGCAGCTCACACACTTCTCCCTACCGCGTTGAGAACTTGCCAGACTTGCAGACCATCCTTCGTCACCCGTTTACATCCCTCACAGAGCTAACCCTTTTCTTGTGGTTGGGGTTCAGCGACACCTCCGACGAATTCACCCCCCATATCCGCCTCCATCCTTGGCCACGTCGAAGTCCTAGGGCTCACGCATAGGCGGCCTCCGGGTGCGCCAGCCTAAAGCACCTGAGGTTTTGCTGCATACTGATTGAAATCAACGTACCTCGGCGGATAGTGAACGCGGGCGAATGAAGGTGCTGCCGACAGTCGAAGTATATGATAGAGCACCAGCGAGAGAAGATCCCGAGGCCATAGCATTGCCCCATCGTGGCGTCTGCGGAATGTTGAAGAAATTATGGGAAAATAAGAACCACATACAGAAAGCAACGATCCTGACGCACCGTGTGGCGTCTGTGGCATTGAAGGTAAGAAGAAAGAAGAAAGGAAGAAGAGAAAAACCGCCCGCACCGAAAGAGGTGGGCTCTTCTAAGGTCTCCACGGGAGAGCTGACAGCGAGGGATGATCCGGAGATGATGTGATGATCAAGGAGGGGGGGCTGAAGAATATTGTGACGGGAATCAGTGAGCCGCTTGCTAGCAGTTAGCAAGATTAAACACACATCGGTTCCCGGACAGAGGCCCATAAGGCAGGTCAACACTGGCTGGGAGTTTACCCGAAAACTCCAGGCGTGCCAGACCCGAAGAGCGCAAAGCAAGGATGCTGGAACGCAGCATGCGGGGAGGTGATTGAGGTGAGGGAATTGGATGGCACCGGAGATGTGGCCAAAGCGAGGGGCTGCAAATGAATTTATGAGCCGCAGGAAATGAGTCGGAGCTGCAGGTCCGATACCGATGACAACCAAGGGCTCTGTTGCGCATTGAGGGTCTGGATTTCCGAATTTTTTGTTCATCTTGGTGAAGGTGGCCAGGCAAAAGTTGTTGGGGTTCATGGTGAAAAGCGGATTAAAGGTGACAGTAGCGGTCTGAGAGGTGAAGGTGGGTGCAAGGACCATCCAAAGGCTCACGGTTAAATGGAACGACATCAAAGCTGGATGCATTTGGATGAGCATAATCACGAGATTGTTGGCCAAGAGATGGGCTCTCAGCTGTGAGAAAAATCCTGAGAGGATGCAGGCCCAGTGAGAGGAATAGTGGGATGGAAATAAAGACCGTGGAGAGAGAAGCGATTGATGTAGTCGATGAGGGCGATGGTAGGGATCTTGAGGGTGCAAGACGGCCGTCCAGGGGGGATCATATTCACCCAGAGATCTAAGAATAAAACGGATGAGGGGGACCAGCGAGGTGTGAGAGACCGTGTGAGACTTACAACCATCGGCCAGATCAATACTTGCGAGTGGGGCCGAGGTGGGTGGGGGTTGAAAGTCAGAGGAGCGGGCTGGGAATGCGTTGCGAGGACCACGGTGAGGTGCCGAGGCGTTAGCAACAGGACCCTGGTGGTGTGGTAACGTCCTCTGTGCACTGGCAAACACGTCGAGTATTGGGCGGATCCCCGGACAGCAGCAGGAACACCGCGGAAGGCGTCGATGGGAGGTGCAGAGGTTCTGAGTAGAAAGTGTGGAAGGGGGTAAAGGGGGGCGGGTGCACGCGTGGGGGGCAGCTGGGGTCTATATTGAATGCGGTCAAGAAGAGGAAGAGGAAAACGAGATGGAGTCTGGCACTCACGCACTGGCATCCGCCACTGCTGAGTGAGCGGTCCAAGCAGCACCACAGGCGTCGCACACCGTAGAATATTGCCATCTGGGAGTGTCCTATAGAAAAAGATTTAGAGAGGACGAAAGAGGCAGAAGAAGAAACATACAGAGGTGAAGGCTGCACACTGGGTGGTGTGGCATGGGCCTCGGCGCATGGGGAAATTGAGATCATGGGGATCGTGAAGACGCGGCTGATGTGCCGACCAGGGATGGCCACAGTGGCAAAGCTCTTGAGCGGAGGTTGGTAGCTGGAGACGGGGACGGTCAGGCCATGAAATAAATAAAAAGGGCACATATACCGGTCGAGGGAACGGATGGAGTGTCGTTGGGTGAACGTCCGGGAACAAAAAAGTGGCACATATTCCGCCAGAGGTGGGGCACTGGAGACATCCTTCCCTTCGAGCGAGGAGGGACATGGGGTGGTAGAGGAGCAAGGAACATTTCGGACTCTGGAAGAATATATTGCTGCAGCGCTATCGCACCGGCAGTATTTTAACAAGCGAGGTACGAGCTTCATTTGTTAAAGCGAGCGTCTACGAGAGACTACAGCAAGTATCAATGGCAACGGCATGGTGAAGCACATTGCTTGATGGTGCACCTGGTTGGCCTTGGCGAGAGGGACCTCGTGATTGGATTTCTCCAGCATTCCCTAAATCGGGCAAGACTTTGGTGGAGTGGAATTGCTGGAAATGGCGCCGAGAAATCTGGAAAACTCATTTCGAAAGTGGCAATATGAATAAATTCGGCAAATCTGGATATTTCTGAATGTGCGAGAAATCCAGAGAAATCCAATGCGGAAAAAGATGAAATATCTGGAGATCTCTGGAGATCTCTGGAAATCTCGTGAAATAGCTGGATTTCTTTGGAGATCTCTGGAGATCTCTGGAGATATCCAGAGATCTCGGGCATCAAACACCGGAAAAATACTTTTGTCCAATTAAGGACCTTCATACAACCGGGGCCCGTACTACATACATCGCGTCAATATGTATGCTCAGGGGCTTGTTGATCGATGGGCGCCGAAGTTATTTCTCTGTTGGTTCAGTCTAATATTGTAACTTCACTGTCTAACAGCTCAGGGTACTAATGAATGATAGGTACCCTACGCGGCAAGAGCCGTTGTCATTGCCTGCGTGTAATCGCAGAACCAGGACGGGGATAAGGAGGAGCAGCGGATGCCGCGACCGAGCTCGCAGTGGGAGTTTGTGATGGACAATTGTCGGAAAAACCTAAACTGCCTTGCAATGGCGGTCCCTTGCAAGACCATTGCAATGCTCTTGCAAGGAAAGTTTTAGACTTCTTTAGTGGAGAGGAGCCTCTCAAAATAGTTGTAAGGTCTTGCAATGCGACTCTTTTATTGTAATACATCCAGATTCCAAAGTGCCTTGCAAGGCAAATTCGATTTTTCCGACACAGCATCACGGAGGAGGCCGAGGAGAGCTCATTGTTGCCGGCACTTGGCCGGCGCGTTGGCACTCTCATACACAAGTTCAGTACAAGCACAGCCAGCTCAAAGTGTCCGTTGCTCACTCTTTTACAGGCCTCAAGCGGCATGCCGCCGCATCGTCCACGCCCAGCACCATCACCAGTTCTGCACTGCTGTCGTCCTTCCCGCAGCCGCCGTCCGTCGATACACTCCACGCACCCCCACCAACGCGCGCCTCAGCCTCAGGCTCGTCCCGCGCAAGGCCGGGTTCACAACCACAATCCACGCCGTCTTGTTTTTTTTAGTGATACCAACAACAGCAAGTACTACGACCGCCCGCTCCCAACCCTGGGCGACACGCCAAACCTGAAGCCTTTCAGCACCGCGTTTGAGCTCGACATGAGCAGTTTCGACGGCCCGTTCGCGGGGTTCGCGGCGGCCTTTTCGCCGTCCACGTCTGCGTCCGCTTTCCCGCATTCGGCGTCTGCGTTTACCTTGGCGCCCTCCCCTCCACCTCACCCGCATTCGGGATCACCGCCCTTACAGACGCACCATCCTCCTCCGCTCTACCCCGCCCTTTCCGCCTCGCCGCCCGCGGACGACACCGCGTGCCGCATGTGCCTCGAGGCCGCGCGCGCGTACGGCCACGACGACACTGTGCGTAGACGTGTCATATGGGTATTGAATGACGACTCCGTTGCTCTTGATCATACCTTTCCCCTTGACCATACCGGTGCCCATTTCGACGCCGCTGGCATGGGGGTCGGCGCAGATGACGACGCGCCGTTGCCGGGTGCGTTTGAGGCTCCCACGACGCCCCCCGCCAATAAATTCGACTTTGTCTTCAGCTCGGGCGGGGCGACGGCGTTTAGGTTTGCGGGGCCCGCGTGCGCCGCGAATAGCGGCAATGGCGCGGGCTGGTAACAGCAACAACAGCAACAACGGCAATCGCGAATAACATCAGCAATAGCACCAATGGAGGAGGCACCACGGACCAAACCAAAGCCGAGATCCTCGCGGAGCTCGACCGGCGCGTCTTTGGGGTTCTGCTATCCGGTTCCTTCTTCTCCTATCGGGAGCAGGCCGATCCGCCCGCTGGGGAGGGCGAGAAAGTCTGCGGGGGGGAGCAAACCCGCGCCCCCAGGGCGCTTCGACAAGGCGCACGCGGCGGAATTTGCGAGGATGGAGAGTATTGCTGCCGGTACGAGCGGTGGGGGGCTCAAACGGAAGGCGAGCGCTGGGGATGGGGTGGGGGGGAAAGCGGGTGAGGGCTGAGGGTGCCGCGGACGTCGACTCCAATGACAACACGAACACGAACCCCAACGCTAACGCGAACACGAATGACACGAACACGAACACGAACAGTGCGGACGCAGAGAAAGACACGGCGCAGAAAGACAAGGACGACGAAAGTCGGCGCGCCGTGCGGCGGCAGCTCGAGGCGAACCGCGCGCGGAGGCGGAGCAGCGCCGTGGGCGGGCGGGCAAGTGGGGTTGGAGGGCGTGTGAATGGGGTTGGGGCTGGGGGGAGGCTGAGGGGGAGCGTAGCGGGTAAGGCGCTGCTGGGGCAGGGAAGCGGGGTGTTGCGTGAGTTTTTTGTTTGTTCTTTGTCTTTTTTTGGGAGTGGGTTTTCGTCTCTTGCGCGGAGTTGGCTTTTTTTGGGAAGGTCGAAGACTTTTTCTTTCCTTTTCTCCTCCCCCGTCAACGATGCGACGTGATGCTGACCGCTTTTTTTTATTATAGAAATACCCAAGCCGACGAAACGCCTCGGGTTCTTTGCGCGCACGGCAAAGCTTGTGAGGGGCGTGTGGGGGAGTCGGGGGGTGGCGGTGGCGGCGTCGATGTGTGCGGGTGCTACGGCGAATACGACTTTGACTGGCGCGGGCTCATCTGGCACCGACACCGCAGGCGCGTCGGGCACCGTAAGTAGGGCTCCGGTCCGTCCGTCTTTGTGACGGGTCGACGGGCCGTCGCGACGTGACGGGACCCGTCCGTCGGGGCCCTGGAAGGAGAAATACGACGGCCGGGTAACGGACGGGGTGGACCCGTCAAAACCCGTCCGTCTCCCGGCCGTCGACGGGTCGACGGGTCACAAAGCTTATGGTTGTTGGGTCGGCGATACTGAGCTCAAAGTTGAGTTGTTTACACGTTGAATCAAGAGCGATAACTTATGTCTTACCTAGACCACATAATATGCCCCCAAAGTCGCATCAGCTAGTACCCGGCATTTGCCGAGACTGTTGAACTTTCAGCTGGCCCGGGAAAAAAATGGTTCAGTGTCACTAAAATATTCACAGTGTCAACCGAATACCATAACTTGGTCAAATTGAGGCCCAAAATTCCAAAATTAACCTGTGAATATAATTCTGCACCTCCCAAGGCTATCATACCAGGGTATTTTAATCGGGAGGACCTCGGAAAAAATTGTGGAGAGGTTGAAGAGATGTAAGCTCATTATATTGAACATCTTTTAATGATTAGTATGAATTCTTGCACCAGAAAATTCAAGACTAGCCTCATACGGCAAAAATACCCGTCATGACGGCCGTCACCCGTCAGACGGACGGGTCCCGTCCGTCAGCCACCCTCGAAACATACCTCGACGGACGGGTAGGACCCGTAAGTGACCCGTCAGACCCGTCTTTGCGACGGGCCGTCACGTCAGAGGGACGGACCGGAGCCCTAACCGTAAGTGCATCAGGCAGCACCGGCACCGCAGGCTCGGCGTCCTCCAAGGCCAAATCCGCCGCGAAAAGCAAGCTGGGGAAGATGGGGCCGCCTGCGGGTCCTTATAGCGGTAGCGCGGGGGGTACTTCGGGGCCGAGCGCGGGTGTGAACACGAATAGCAGCAACTCGGGAGTGGGACTATGCGGACCTGGCAGCGTACGCAAGCGGTCTAGCGGCGCTCAACGCAAACACATCCAGTGCAAACAGTCCAGCCGCTCCCAACGCAAGCAGTCTAGCGGCGCCCAGCAACGCCTCGCGGCTCCGCGCGCCGTCGGTGCGCAGCGTCGCGACCACGGCATCCGAGCGCGCGGTCGCCGCTGCCGCCGTCCTTTGGGGTGCCGGCGCGAGGGACTCGGGCGTGATGGGGACGAGGAGCTCGGCAGGTGCGGGCGCGTCGTCGATGGGGACAAGGAACTCGTCGGTTGCGTCGTCGATGGGCACGCGTATTTCTTCAATGGGGACGCGTATTTCCTCTATGGGGACGCGCACTTCGTCGATGGGCACGCACACTATGTCGTCCGTCGCCGGCTCCTCGATAGGCGTGGGCACGCGCGCTCGCGACGGGTCACTCGGCACGCGGGGGAGCGTGTCGTCTGCTGTGTCCAAGGCGCCCGACGTCAAGGCTGCTGGCGCCCACTGCGAGCTCGCTGGCGAAGATGAGCGGCGGGGTGCTGGAGGGGATCACGAACGCGGGCTCGCAGGCGAGGGCGACGGGGAGGGCGAGGCGGCGTCGCGCAAGAAGCTCCTCCCTGCGCGCAGGCCGCGCATCTCGCGCTCGCGCGTCATCGCGAAGCTCGCGTCGCAGGGCGTCGCGTCGGCGTCGTCCGTGGCCTCTGCGGCGTTGGGCAGCAGCGCGCAACGCAAGAGCCACGGCGGCGGGGGCCGTGCGTGCTCGAGCATGGGCGCGAAGGTTCTGCGCGGGAGCCTGGGGAGGATGAAGAATGGTGGTAGTGGGGGCGGGGGGCGGGGGGCGCGGATGCGAAGAGGCGTGCGAGGCAGAGCGAGTATTATGCGAGGCGAAGGAGCCGCGGTGCGGGGGGTGCGGTTGTGGATGCGATGGTGGTGGATAAATGAATGAGCGAGTGAATGGGACCGAGGTGCCGAGTTTCTTGTTTCTTTATGATCTACCTACCTACGAATATTTCTTGATCTCTACAGCTATCTCTTCATATCCAATATCGTATTACTTGGCGATTTCTTTTTTTGGTTGCGTACATGGCCATGCCCCCCATTTTGTAAAAAAAAGAAAAAGAAAAATACTATTGCTACCGTTGCATTTCCTCTATAGATTTTTAGTGCGGCGAGTTCTTCTGGCGGCCTTTTTTTACACGCCATACGGAGGAGCGAGACGTTCATATACCTCTCGAGGGGCGAGATCTCGCCCTGGATCCGAATTGTCCGATGAGTGCAAGATGATGCCGCGTATATCACAGTACATTGCGTGTTACGTCTGTCCATTCACCCCGGCTTCTGCTTTTCTCGGTCCGTCAAAGGCACATACTAACGACCTTCAGCGATCCGTTGAAGGAATCGAGCACAAGGAGGTGACTTACGCTCACGGCCATCACCTCCTTCTTGGTGACACTTCCATCCTTGTCCTTGTCGACCTGCATTATGCACTACGAATGCGTCCCGACGGAATGAACATCCGGCCGGGTCGCGCCAGTTGAGCTATCAGAGGTTTGGGAATAGTCGGCGCCGCCGCTCCGACGTGGATGGCGTCGTAGGGTCCTAGTAAATGAGTATCTGAATTATTTACCTTCACTGGGGTACCCTTGCAACTCAAGCGTATTAGCAGAACTAACATAGTCAAAAAAAATCAACAGCGCTTGCCCAGTCGGCCGTCGCCGGCGAAAACTTCGATCTGCCTATTTTCGAGCGCAAGCCGCGTGCGTTCGTTGCGCTTCAGGTTTTGGGGCGACTAGTCCACGAGCTCCATGACATTTTCGATGCCAATTACCTTTCCCGGGCCGCCCAGAGATTCGACTGTGTCAGCCGCGGGGGGAAATGAGGCGGTGGAGCACCACGAAAGGGATCCGATTCGAGGACATTGGCGCCGGGGTGCAGGAACGGGAGGAGGTACTCGACTGCGTAGGCGTGATGCGTATGCCGATGTTAAATAATAATATACACGAGTGCATCGAGGAGCATAGACGGACCATGTGCGGTGCGCTTATCGTTGCGCAGTGGCCGATTGACCTGGCGGCGCGGTCAGAACTTATTTGCCTCGCTATGGAATGCAGGCAGACGCAACTGGGGTCTGTTGTCGTAAGCGGTGCTTTTGTCCGGGACGTAGTGCGCACGGTTAGCTCAACCAGATCGATGTTATTGCGCAGATATTGGGTTTACGGACATGGGCAGTGCGAGCCACTTATGCCTCGGGAGACTTCATGATTTACTCTTGACTACTAGTCAAGAGTCGTTGAAAATATAGTATATTTTCAACGAGTTCTCTGTTGGTTTTGCCGCTGCAACGCCAGGCCATGGAGGAGGAGGAGGAGGAGGAGGATGTATTACTGCAGCGGTCCCATCAGGAAACAAGCAGGCTCTGTACCTACGTACAACACGTCCGTATGTACGTTACAGACATCGGGAGCCCTACTAGTAGCGCTTTGATAGCCTACAAGTATAGACGTCTCACGAATGGACCGAACCGACGGGTGAGCTGATTATCCAGGAACCCTGTAAACCACGGGGAAGAAACGGGGCGACTCGTTGAAGACATTGAGGGTGTCGAAGACGTACCTCGCGAACAGCTGAACTGCTTTTCGCGAGGCTACAAGCCTGAGCAAAAACGTGTAGCGTGTGGAAGACGCGTACATTGCTCTTGTCGTTGGGTCGCGGTTAGCCAAGTCGGCCAAAAAGCGCGTCCTCAAGTCGACTAGGCGGGCTTGTGAGGTGCAGTCGAACAGGGCGTGCACCTCGTCCTCAACAGCTCGCCTGCAGAACCTGCAGAGTCTGTATTCACGCGGTACTTTGGCCTTGTACCGCGCGGAATACCGGAGGCGTTCCACGCTAAGAGAGTGATCCCCGAGGTACAAGCCGGTCAGCGCTTTGCGATGCGTGGGGACGACAACCATGGTCAGATAGTGCCGCAAGCGGCGAGTGACCAAATTTGACGAGTTGCCTTCCCCGGGCTCGAGCCTATTGCGTAAAAGGTGAGTTTTGACCAGGTTATCGATGTCGAACTGCAGGTCCGCATCCGCGATGTCCGTGATGCGGATTATGAGGGAGTCAATGAAGTCCGCAGAGAGCAAGTTGTCGGGTGAAACCTCGATTGGGGTTGGCAGGCGTCGCAGCATTACCACCAAATCCGAAGCCCACCCAGCTTTACCTTCTCGTAGGAGCGAGATTGAGTCCAACAGCGCGGAGTGAACGACACGGTCAGGTTCCGTATTCACCAGATACTTAAGTCGGCCCATCGCAAGCAAGAGGCGCCGGATGCGGATGGGCATGAGACCGGTTTCCGTGAACAGTACAGCGAGCATTGAGTAGGAGTTGAGCCCCAGCAGGCGACGAAGAAATTCGTGCTGGGCTTCCTGGTGTTCATGAAGCAGAGACGCATCGGTGTCCAGGGCCAACTCGCAACCCGAGACGAGGTAGCAATCAACCCGTGCCCTGTACAGGGTGAGGCCGTCGCGAACAGGGAGCTGGCCAACCCGGTGCTTAAGGCCGAATATAGTGTTGCTGATGTTCCTCGCTTTGGACGCTTTGATTGAGTAGTGATAGGCGAAGACGTTTGAGTGGACCGACGTGAACCAGATACCGACGTATTTGAAGTAGGGCACCAGTTCTACCACGAGATCCCCGAGACGAATGGTAGGTTGCCCACTTGGGAAGAGATGAGGTAGTTTGTGTACGCGTATTGTTCGAAGTGTTACAGTCAATTTGATCCGTTTGCTCAGGGGCTTCAACTCAACGCCGTGCGCACCGTCAACGTGTTCTTCGAAGACGGGAACGCACAAAGCCCTGTTCAAGTATAAAACATGTGCGCTCATGTACCAGAATTTCTTGTCCGCAAAAAGCTCGGGACATTTTGCTTTCTCCAGCCGCGCAGGCATGTACCAGCCGCAGCTGCGCCACAGCAAACCACAGCTTTAAGTTTTAAGCTGTGCATTTGTTGGAGGTACAAAACCATGTAATTCTTGATGTGCGCCGCCTCAGAAGCCTCGGGGCCGAGTCGATTTCTTTGCGTTTGCCAGCAGCCTACAGCTCTGTGGAATGAATTCATCGAATTAAATACACATCTTAGTGTAATTGTTCATGTCCGCCAAAAACTCAGGCTCCGCTTGACCGCAGATCTGGCGCAGATCCAACTTCCGCAATGATATCGCCACATCCGTTGGAAACTTTCATGGAAACTTGGGGCTTCATGTGCGCCAAATAACTAGTCGGACCATATAACAGTGGGTTTTGCTCTTTCTTTCAGTTTTTGAGGGGAAGATGTGCCCTATTATGTACCAATGACTCAGAATTCTCTACTTTCTACGCACGTCTATCGACCCACAATTTTGGAAATGGCAGGAAAACATGTCCAGGAAGCAATTGAACCAGTGTTGGAAAAGTATATATTTTACAGCCGTTTTAAAAAGTTTATACGAGTTTACAAAATCCTGCTCCTCGCGAGACAAGTAGACTTCTCTAGCCCCTTTTGGTCAATGACAACCCAGTTTACGGTCGTCAAGTTCAGTAGAGCGCGTCCTCGTTTTCGGAAAGGGAAAGCGACAATCTGCTCTACCGTAATCGAGGCAAAAGCAATTTCGGAGACGTCGGGAATTGGCAAGACCGTCGAGGTGAACGGGTTGGTAGGCAATTTCATGGAAGGGCGAGCATCCAGGTACTCTCGTCCGAGAGCTCTGCGAATTAAAAATCTTGCAGTAGGAAAAACGCTCGATTCAGGACCTGTCGAATTGCCAACAACACTGCTTCATTGGCGGAGGTGTGGCCCGGTGTGGGGTAATCGCCTTCGGAAAAGCTCCTTAGAACTCACATATGATCATCCTCCAAAGGCCGACTCGGAGTCTGATTCAGTCAACGATTTGCGTAAAAGCTGGAGGCAAAGCTGTCACGTACGCTTTTAGCATTGTTTGCGCAGGATCGTAACGGCAGGTATACTATATACCCTCATCCCCGTCGACTCATATGTTATTAAACTGCCATAAAGCACATTTTCAAGCCTGATAGGACACCTGATAGTCAGACGGCCCATATCCCGGAACATTTTGCCATACATGCCATCAAATATTTTTCCGACACTGCGATAGGCCGAGACGACCGTTCTAAATACGCAGGTCCCTGATTGATTCGTTGATTACCGATTCTTGAAATCCTATGTAAAAATTCAACCATCAGAAACAAATATAGTCCAGGTTAATACATAACCAATATAGCCTGCAGCGACTTGAGCAGCACTAATGGCTGGCCATATTCAATGCAGAATAGTTATCTTTGCACCGTGCAGAGGCCGCGGATCTGCACTGTTCGACCATAGATCAATATCACAAGCCGAGTGAATTTGCGTATCTCTCCAGATCTCTTCCCAATGTGCCACTAAACAGTGCCCATTCTCACTTGCTCCGAGGTCTAAGAGAGGTGACCCGGATCTTATCCGAACAGATACTTCTATTCAGAAACCCGGCTCAAGGCAGAAACCCTCCTATTTTAGATAATTTTGTTCGATTTTGCAGCGCAAAACCAAACCTATCGACAAGCAGTAGTCACCGCGATCAAGCCTTTTCGCGGAGCTTGAATCTCCGCTGCTGTTTTTTACGACCCGACTGAGAAATGAAATACACGTAGCTGAATAAGGCGAAACTCTTTAAGATGTTCCAGTTGACTATGCCTGTTCTTAGACCGCATTTCTTGTTTGGTCGCGTGCCTTCCGCGTACTTTCGAACTTTCCCACACTCTGCAGCACTCGCGGACTCTTTTTTTCCTCAGCCATTGAGCCTGAGTAGAGAATGCAGAGATCTATACTGATTTAATACATCATGCTGGAACTTCGTCCTCAAAATCCAGGTCGATGCTTGCTTGTGGCACATGAATTGTGAGGGAATGGGCTATTTTGCCCAATGATCTGGGTATGTGCTCGGCAGTTGGGATTATATATCTCCCATAGAGTTTAGCCCTCCAAAACATGTCCACATACAATGTGGGTTCAAGAGTCCTTTGCTCGCAGCTCATTAAAAAGCTTGAACATTAGCATCATGATCGGCAACCGTCGCCGCCGTCGGCAGGATTCTGGAAACCCGGTTATTAAGAAGCTTGAAACCGGATTTCTCATTAGAATTATCCTGTCCGAAGCATTCATTTTCTGAGCCGAATAAGAAAATTTAATAAAGCAGTTCTCGATCACGATCGACGATTATTTTTGTAATGCCATCAGCGGCGGTGCCCGTCAAATCCACGTTGTCCAGGAACAACATTGTCCGACTAGGTCCGACTCCGTTTACTGCGGCATCCTTACTACAAACTACAGTTCTACCTGGCCGACAATGTCCTGCACGGACTATCCTATCCTCTATTTGCGCAGTCCGGAATGCACAGTTACGGTGGCTCTCACTTAATGGCAAAGACCCGGAACAGAAAAGTTCACCAATAGATTCATTACAAGATTTCTGATGCATGTGGACAACTACGACTCTACAGCTCAGCGGACGTTACAAGGAACCCATGGGCAGGTCACCCTTCATACACTGACGCCAGTTCAGCCCCGGTGTTGCGATGGATGGAAACGACTGACGTTAGGAAAAAATGGGAATTCGCCCGAGAAGATGACCTCATTCTGAAATGGAAACCCTGCCCCATGTCCGCTTGTTCTGCAGTCAAGTGAATAAGTGATGCATTTTTTAATTGGTCCACCTACCCCTTTCAAATGCAACCTCCAGCATTCTTCTCCTGTGGTTTATATCCTCGATATAGGCCTGCTGGCGGGCGCGCTCGAGGATGATCTAGAATGCGCGCTATCAGCGGGGAGGATGATCAGCTATCAGTTTCTCACCTGCATGGATGTGCGCAATTCCTCAAAATTTCGCCAACACTTTGTGATGGAGTGTAAGACGATCCTGAGGTGCAATGGATAGGCCCTCCATGTGATCTCGCTTGTCAACAACATTCTCATGCGAAGTTCTGACAGTGACTGTTTCGCCCTACGGACCATCAACTGGGTCGAAAAGCACGAATCCCATCCTACTTACAATGTCAACTGTAATCCAAACTCTGTCATGAAACGTAGGTCTCTGGCACATTCTTTGGTGACAGTGATGAAGAGTGCTTCTATCTCTTGCATAACTGTTTCACAGCGGGCGGCTTGTGAGTTGAGGTTGTTGGCGAAGACAGCGTAGCCGCCTAGAGAGAGCAGCGTTGAAGCGAGCGCAATGTAGCGCAAAGAATCGTTGGGTATGAATGTGGTGAGCGCAATGAGCGCGAAGGAGAGCAGTTGGGAAGGGAGGCTGTCCATATTTGCAAAGTTGGAAAACATCAAGGCTCACTTTATATGACCTCGCCGCCCCCCCATGCAGATCTCATCTGGAAGTTGTCTGGAAGTTCATTTTTACGGCAGGCAATGTTTTGTCCCGCATCAATCAGATCTAGAAATGACAGGTTGCAGACCGAAGCCCTCACAAACCTTTTGTCTATTGGCCCACAAAATGATGCCCATTCGACAATCGCGAAGGGAGAGAGCTTCAAGTTTCAACCGTCGAAGCCTGCTCGCTGTTTAATTTTTTCCAGGGGTAGAATTTCTGCAGCCTTCGAACGGAGATCTGATACTAGTCAGATAAATTTCAAATTCCAGATCTCATCGAGATCACATCAGCGTCGTCGGGCCCATATCGGGGTAGCCGCGATTTTCGCACGTCACTCTCACTCAATTGGCAAGCCGCAAATATCAAAATAAAATTTGCACTGTCCACGAGCGCCAGCGCCATTTAGCGTGCCCCTGTAGACAAACTCCTGTACCCCGATGAACCGTTGCATTTCCGCAGTTGCTCGCCCGCAGCGCCCACACTGCTCCGTGGCCGTCCGCGGGCACCAGCCATGCCACTACTACTGGTATTAATATTCACAAACGCGGGGTTAGTCCTCGTTCAGTCGGTCCGAGTCTGAATCAACTTGAATCAACCAATTCTTGATTCAGGAGTCCTTGCACCCCGTACCACACGGCTCAAGCTTTGCACGGAGTGTCGGGAAAGTCCTCCGGCCATAGCCTCACCGCCCAAGCATACTTCCGTCGATCCGCTCTTTTCCGCTCTCATGAGTCAATGCTGTATTCGCATGTTATGTCGGAAAATCGTAATTTCGCCGATAAGGCGCTCTAAGGCCTTATAAGGGCATAAGAGCTGTGCCTTTTAAGAGATTCTTATCTGAATAAAGTCCTCCGCATAAGATCTATTTTTTTCACTGGGATCGCAGTTATTGGGATTTTTTTGTATGCAGAACCAAAGTTTCTGTCTATAACACCATTTTGAATGCGACACATTGGCGGTGTGCGGCTTAGACGCAACACAGGCCTGAAAACAAGTTTTGGCCGCGTGAAAAGTTGTAGGTGCTTATGTGTTGCTAAGCTTATTATAAGCGGCTCGTAATAGAAGGCGCTTATAAGCTTAAAGATAAATTTCCGACATAAACCTGCATACCGACACGGCGACACCACATCCGCTCCGCGTGCAGACTGGTCGATTCCACACCGTCACGTCGCATCTGCATCATCCTGCGTTTGGCGAGCTAGTTTCACCCCAAGTGGCGCATCACAAATAGTTCCCGGACGTGCTCGCAGAAGATGCCCTGGTGACTCGGTTCTCAACTTCTCGCATTGTGCCGCAATGTACGCCCAAGAGGGAAAAAACTTTGCATCCCAAAACGGCTGCCCAAAATCTGTTGGAAACCCAAAACAGCTTCCCTGGTGACTCGGTTCCCGACTTCTCGCATTATGCCGCAATGTACGCCCAAGAGGGAAAAAAACTTTGCATCCCAAAACAGCTGCCCAAAATCTGTTGGAAACTTCCGAGTCCTCGGCCCGAAGGCGGTGGTGCGAATTTGACTATTTTTGGCCTTCACTTCATATGCATGCCTAGATGTATCTTCTCTGCCTTACCCCGCTGAAGCTTGGCGAGAACGGCATTACGCCCACAACGCGGCCCCGTAACAATCCAATCTGTCATTTTTTTTCGCTTCGTCTCGACTTTGTTTTCAGTGCTGAGAACATCATCCTGTTTGGTGCATGCTTCCCTTCGCAGCACGATATCCAGCCAGGCTAGCTGGGCTTTGACGCCATGATAATTCGGCTATTAGCGAATCTCCTAGGAAATAGGAAACGGCGTCGTGATTGCGGCGGAGATACCCAACGCCGAATGACAGCACCTCTTCCTTGTTTTCACCGCTCAAACCAAGCTCAAACGGCTGTAGTCGCTTTCGCTGCTGTTGTTAACTTCAAAACGCGGCCCTAATTCCACGTGAGTCTTCGCCACCACAGAAAAGTTCAACCGCGCCCAGTACAGTCTCAAATTTTTCACACCATCGCCGAAGAATTTTCTCGGCGATTCAGAAGTCGGTGCACGTTGTATGTACTGTACTATTACAATCAATCCGACAGTCATCCGTCACGCGGGTGCCTGTCGATGTGGAATATTGGTGCATCGTCACTCGTCACCCAGCCGTTTGTCGAATGCTCCAGGCACTTTATCACGCCGAAGAACGATGTCCCATGCAAAAAAGTTCGGTTTCGGCCAGATTTCTGTCGAATTTGTCGAGTTCTTTTGGCCGTCACCCAAGATTTTGGTGGTTGTCGAATTGTCGAATCGGAAAAAGGAGTCACGCCTCTCCTGTCGATTTGATTGTAATAGTACAATACTAATCACTCCCATATAATTAGCTGTGGAATGATGTCTGCCAAGTTCCCGATACTTATCTCGGGGTTGGTGTCCGTGGCGCAACACGGTCCTGGACCGGTGGGTTCAAGTCTGGTATATACTCTCATTGAAACGCTCGATTTAGGCGCCGCCATGTTCAGAGAGTCACTTGACGGTGCCGCAGAATCAGCATTGGGATTCAGTGGGAAGTTCCTGAAACTCTCCTACCATGGCATCGTCGGATCTCCTACATGCTATCTATTTTCGAGCGATTCTGTGTCCAACCAGAGGGCAAAGAATATTTATGCTCCAACGAGTGAAACCGAGTAGCTCCATTTTCGCTTCCGTGAGCTGTAATGCCAGCACAGATGTAGAGTCGTTACAGCTCATTTCAAAAGTTTGTACACCTTTCCAAAAATATAGCTGCTCCAATCGTGCTTACAATTGTTTGCTCCTGTGTCTCGCCTGTTGAGACGCTCCACCTGTGCGCCTTCGATGCACTCAGCTTTATCCAACCACCCATGGGGACCAACAAGCGCATTTCCATTGAGAAGAAGAAGCAAGTAATCCAGCTGTACCACAACCGCCAACGAAAGCAAGCCGAAATTGCACTGGATCTCGAAATATGCCATCCTGCTGTCTGGTATGGTCGTGGTAGTAGTCGCTTTGAGGCATGAGACAGTTTATTCAATAGATGTAGTAGCTAACGGTGGAAGTATGAAGGAAACTGAGGGAGGGAGCCAGTTGTGGAGTCACAACACCGTGTTGCATCGATGACGTTGGTGAGTGGGACCGACGCCGCAGCAAACAATTGTAAGCACGATTGGAGCAGCTATATTTTTGGAAAGGTGTACAAACTTTTGGAAGGCATTCGAGACGTGTTTTGCGGATTTGATGAAAATGTGGCTATGTTGTTTGTATATTTTCATCCAGCCGCCATGGAGAGGTTCTGCACCGTCAACGTGAGTTCTTCGAAGACTAAATCGCACAAAGCCCTGTTCAAATATAAAACATATGCGCTCATGGACCAGAAATTTCTTGTTCGCCAAAAGCTCGGGACATCTTACTTTCTCCAGCTGCGCAGGTATGTACCAGCCGCAGCTGCGCCACAGCAGGCCACAGCTTTAATTTTTTACATAAAGCCGTGGCGCAATTAGGATTGGCTGACAGATACAAAACCATGTACAGAATGCTTCATGTGCACTAACTCGGAATGCTCGAGGCCGAGTCGGTTTCTTTGCGTTTGCCCGCAGCCTACAGCTCTGTGGAATGAATTCATCGAATTAAATGCACATCTTGGTGTAATTGTTCATGTCCGCTAAAAACTCAGGCTCCGCTTGACTGCAGATCTGGCGCAGATCCAACTTCCTCAATAACATCACTACATCTATTGGAAACTCTTATGGAAACTTGGGGCTTCAGTGCGCCAAATAACTAGTCGGACCATATAACCGTGGGTTTTACTCTTTCTTTCAGTTTTTGAGGGGAAGATGTGCCCTATTATGTACCAATGACTCAAAATTCTCCACTTTCTATGCACGTGTATCGACCCACAATTTTGGAAATGGCAGGAAAATACCTGCAGGAAGCAATTGAACCAGTGTTGGAAAAGTATATATTTTACTTAGCCCGACGGCGTTCACGGGTCGAGTTTTAGCGTCGCCTTGTACTAGCGTCCGGAGGGTAATGATGAAGTAGCTCCCGGTTGCCTGTGGCGCGCAGAGAAGACCGTTCTAAATACATGGGTCCTGGATTCTTCATTCCTAATTCGTGACAATTCGTGACTCTTGATTCTTAAGGAAATTTTATTTGAAAAACCAGCCCTGCAAAGACAAAATACCCCTCGCTAAAAATTTCGTGTACATAATTTGTCGCAAAAATCCGATTTGCCATATAGCCAAAGATAGCCCCATTCTGAACCTTATAGGCCAAGCCGGCAAGATTACAGGGGTTATAAGTACCTATGCGGGGGTATAAGTACCTTATAAGTACCTATTTTTATTTATAAGCCCTGTAATTTTACCGGCTTGGCTTATAAGCTTCAGAATGGGGCTATCTTGGGCTATATGGCAAATTGGATTTTTGCGACATTTAGTAGCTTTCAGGGAGCGAACCATACCAAGCAAGCCCAAGTATTTGTCGATCACGATCGATCTAGAAAGTTATTTATATCACCCATCGGCGCATCATGTATCAGTGGCGGTGCCTGTCAAACGCACGTTGTAGTCACTACAAGCTCCGTTTGCTGCGGGATTAAACAGATGCGACAAACACAGCACATCTGATGCGCGACACATTAGCTCAGATGCGGCACACCAGGCTCAGATGCGGCACATTAGAGGATCATGGATCAATGATCTATCTGATGCCAACAGTTCTGTATCCAGTAACCCCACTTCGAGCAGTTAGGGCAAGCGCAGGGCGCCGTAGCTGCGGGTATTCACCGGTTAGCGTTCGGGGTTAGAGGTTCAGGTTAGAGGTTAGGGATAGGGTGTTAGAGTTAAAGGACAGAAATTTCCGCGGGAACAAGGCTTTAGTGTGCCAACCTGAGATGCCCCGGTTCGGGGGACCCCCCGAGCACAGCGAGGGAGGGGAGGGGCATCAAATGGATGGTCCTCTTCACGCAAATGAAGGAAAACCTTTGTGAAGCGGCCATCAACGCATCAAAATAGCGCTGATGAGCGCTCTGATCCTGCCGTGGCAGATTGATGGCTCTGCTTCACATCCGACACATCATCAGGAAAAAAGGGCTTTCATCAGTAGCGCTCGGTATGGTGCGCATCACCTAGCTGCCGCTACCCCCGTGCTTCAAATCTAGCGGGTCCAAAAAAAGCGATAATTCTTATCCCTCTAACAAAAGTGTTCCTTTTGACTGTGTGCTCACTTCTGCTAGAGGGATTTTCAATTAGATGAAAACTGAGTGAGCTCGACATTTTTTGGTGACCTGATTTGGCCACATGCGGGAGAAATTATAACATTTGGGCTGTGTCTAGGGCCAAAATTTTTCTCTGGCCAATTTGGCCGTTAATTTTTGGTAGCGGCAGCTAGGTGATGCGCACCATAGGCTCAGTAGCACTGATAGCCGGGTAGACAAGTCCCGATTATATGGTGCCTGGTAGCCCACCTATATGCGGTCAGTAGCCTGTGGTAGCCCTTGCACTAAATCTCAGTAGCCCTTGGTAGGCGCACCATACCAACACAGTAGCTGTATAATGACCACGATATCAATGTATAGTGGGGAATAGTGATGATAATGCGACACGCAAAATGGCGGGAAATCAATTAATTGTAGCAAAAAATAAATACAAGTAGTACGAAAGTAGACAAAACATAAGGGAAAGCATATCTGGAAGCAGGTATCAGAATAGAGAAGTGGGAAGCACAAAGAAAACACACCAGGAACGGAATCGCAAACGATACGGGCACGACGCGGGGTGAGTCACAATTACTCATGTCAAAACTTGTTCAGGGACGCAAAATGAGCTAGTGATGTGAGACACAATATGGCTTGAGTGCTTGAAGTTAAAGTTGAAGAAGATTTGAGTTTGGCTTGAGCGCTTGAAGGTCTTGTCTTGTGTGTGCTTGAATGTCTTGAAAGTCTTTGAGCGCGGAGATATTTGGCGGTGGCTTTGAGGAAGCGGGAGGGACAACAGGGAGCCATTATCCTGCACTGGCCAATGTGGAGGAGAAGAACTTAAAAGTAGAGTGTCGGATCTTGCTGCATGCTTGCTGGCTTCGACGTCGACGGGGAGAACTTTCTGACAACACGAGCGGACATAGACGAGAGGGAGAGAGAAGAGATAGAGAGAGACAGAAGGGAGGTGGAGAGAGGCGGAGGACGGAGGGAGATGTATGGGCGGAACTGGGTCGCGCGGGTGGTGGGGGAAAGGAAAGAGCGATGAAAGTCCCATCAATATCAACCAACATCTTTGTCACTCACATGTCAAGCACGCAATCCATCACACACGTGGGATCGGAGTTTGAAATGGACTTAGAATATTTCATTCTTTCTCAAACTGAGTGCTGTGAGCTTGAGGGATTCCATATATCTCTGAGCAATTGAATGATATTGGGAGTAGTCAAGGGTCATTCTGCGCAATTGTGAAGGTGTTTGTTGCCGTGTGGTGCCTTTTCCGTATTTGGAAGCTACTGATCCGTGAGTGATGCGCTACGCATCACTACTGATGCCTTGGCGTCGGGCTACTGCGGCTACCAACGTCTACTGATCTGCGGAGATGGGCTACGGAGGCTACCTGCACACCATATCCATAGCCTGGGCTACTGATAATTTCAGTTTTTCCTGATGATCGTGCATCAATGTTGCATCAATGTGTCACATCTCAGCTTGATGTGCCGGAGATCAGTAGTGTCGCGCCCGTTCCATCTGATACATCCTCCGTTTGCTGCGAGCTCTACAGCTCAACCTAATCGACAATTTCCCGCACGGCTATCGGACCACTCAACTATCATGTGCTCGATCTGCGCAGTCCGGAATGCGTAGTTACGGTGGTTCTCTCTTAGTTCTGGCCTGAACACAAAGAACTGGGACAGAACTTCACCGGCAGATTCACAAGATCTCGGATACATGGGAACAACTACAAGTCTACAGCTCGGCGCACGTTACAAGCGCTCACAGAACTATCACCCTTCATACACTGACACCAGTTCAGCCCGGTAGTGGGATGGATGGAAACGACTGACGTTGTGAATAAATGGGAATTCACCCAAGAAGATGACCTCATTCCCAAATGCCCGATGTCCGCTTACGCCGCAGTCAAGTTTACAATTGATATGCCTTTCACTGGTCCACTTACCTCCTGCGAATGCAACCTCCAGCGTTCTTCTCTTTTGGTTTATATCCTCGATATAAACCTGCTGACGGGCACGCTCGAGGGTGACCTGAAATGCTGGCTATCAGCGGGGAGGATGATCAACGACCAATATCTCACCTGCATGGATGAGCGCAATTCCTTAAAATTTTGCCGACACTCTGCAATAAAGAGCAAGATGATCTTGAGGTGCAATGGATAGGCTCTCCATGCGATCTCGCTGGTCAACAGCATTCTCATGCGAAGCTCCGACAGCGACTGTTTCGCCCTACGGACCGTCAGTTGGGTGGAAGAGCACGGATTCCATCCTACTCACAATGTCAACTGTAATCCAGCCTCCGTTATAAAGCACGGGTTCTCTGACACATTCGTTGGTGACCGTGGTGAAGAGTGCCTCTATCTCTTTCATATATGTTTCACATTGGGCGGCTTGTGAGCTGAGATTATTGATGAAAACAGCGTAGCCGACCAAGGAGAGCAGTGTCGACCCAAGCGCAATGTAGCGCAAAGAATCGGTGGGTATGAATGTGGTCAGCGCAATGAGCGCGAAGGAGAGTAGTTGAGAAGGGAAGTTGTCCATGGAGAAAAGCCAGGCTCACGTTAGACCGAGAGTTTCATGCACCCACGAGGCCTTTTTATAATAGCGACTCTTGAATAGACCGAACGGAAGGACACAGCTGTAAGGAGAATGACCATGTCGTATTTTTCACTGTGGGCGCCTCTTGGGCGCCTATCTGAATCGGCGCATCAGATTTAGATGGTGGCGCTGAACTACGGCATCTCACAAGATCACACAGCTGTGAGATAAGATTGAGTTTTTGAGTTCTGCGCTTACATACTCTCACAGCTCTTGATGGTTCCTCTGAGCATTCAATATTAGAAGGTCGCCCAGGGATCCACACACACGAAGATCCTCAGCCTCCAATATGTCGAGAGGAGATAGCACTTTTGAAAAAAGTTTCAATCTGCTGAAAAAATATCAAAGCGAAGTCCGATCCGATACTTGTTATCACATTTCTTCCGATGATGATGGTGGACTGATGCTATGGAGGACAGTCCAAACGAAATAAGTTTCAATCTGCTGAAAAAAGATCAAAGCGAAGTCAGATCCGATACTTGTTATCACATTTCTTCCGATGATGATGGTGGACTGATGTTATGGAGGACAGTCCAAACGAAAAAAGTTTCAATCTGCTGAAAAAAGATCAAAGCGAAGTCAGATCCGATACTTGTTCTCACATTTCTTCCGATGATGATGGTGGACTGATGTTATGGAGGACAGTCCAAACGGCCACTCCCGATATGCACCTCCCATCGCCCGATTAATATTCTTTGGGCAGTCTGCCAGCTTTACGATTTCGCTCCTGCGGACCCACACCGTCATTTGGGCGGGACAGCAGAATAATTGGTGCCATACAATGTGTGCCTTAGCACGTCGCTCTCGGAGCCTGGGGCATCCCGCACCACAATGGAGAAAACGACCTTGAAGGGTCCAGGGAACCGGAATAACAAGAATAACCATTTGTGCTGGCATTACAGCTTACGGAAGCCAAAGCGAAGTCAGATCCGATACTTATCATCACATTTCTTGCGATGATGGTGGTGGACTGATGTTATGGAGGACAGTCCAAACGGCCACTCCCGATATGCACCTCCCATCGCCCGATTAATATTCTTTGGGCAGTCTACCAGCTTTACGACTTCACTCCCGCGGACCCACACCGCCATTAACAAACGAGGTATGAGCTTCCTTGTTAAGCGTCTGTCTACGAGATACTACACCGTCATTTGGGCGTGACAAACGAATAATTGACGCCATACAATGTGTGTCTTAGCACGTCGCTCTCGGATCCTGGGGCATCCCGCATCACAATGGAGAAGACGACCTTGAAGGGTCCAGAGAACCGGAATAACAAGAATAACCATCTGTGCTGGCATTACAGCTTGCGGAAGCCAAGATAGAGCTATCCGGTAACCGGTTTTACTCGTTGGAGCATAAATATTCTTTGCCCTCTGATTGGACACAGAATCGCTCGAAAATAGAGGAGATCCGACGGTGTAATTGTGGGAGAGTTTCAGGAACTTTAGGGAACTTTCCAAATGCTGATTCTGCGGAACGGTCAGGTGATACTCTGAACATGTCGGCGCCTAAATTGAGCCCCCGAATTTAACGACCACAACCGAACGACGCGTCTCGGAATTCGACTTCTGGAGTTTTGGACACAATATGTAGGTGCTGCAACCCAGCTTCTTTAATTAATTATTATCCTGAGTTCGGGTTCGCGAGCGCCGCAGTTTAGAATGCTTCATATGCCCGAGCATCTTCGTCGATTCCTCCAGATTGAATGGCGAGGCATCTGACAAGCCCGTCCACATGAAAATACGATCCACTAGCTATCCACTGCGTGTCTTCGCGTTCCCAAGTAGATTTCATCAGCCGAGCCGGATATGCTATCGCTTCACGGTGTGCAACACGCACTTAGAATCAGCATTCATTGGGACCTGCGCCACTGGAAGTGACGAATAGATCCGGTTTTTCAACTGCGCACCACAGTGGAACGCCCAACAACGTAACGATCCGCCGGGACATTGGCGGGCAAGCGTCTAGAATGTACATTGCGCTGGTTCTGTGGATGATGGTGATGTCAATGATACTCAGCTCCTCGCGCGAATGTACAGTACCGTTAGCGTGTTGCCATAAATAAATGACAGGACAAGATGCGAAAGTCAAGCAGTACGGCATGACAGGGCCATGACTCAGACCAGTGCCACGAATATCGTGCGGGTGAGAGCCGAAGCACCACAATCACATTCAGTCTTGAACAGCTCGGGGAACAATTCAATAGTGATACGTGCAGAGAGAACACAGGATCAGGCTATCAACCTATCGACTCACGGATCGCAATGTGCCAATGTGGGAAAGCTACGAGTCGATTTTTGTGCGCCGTTTAACTGAAGGAAGGGACGTCCACAGCAAGCACTGGCATGGTGATGTTACATGTTGAGAAACCAACTTGAATGCAGGGCATTGTGTGCATACTACAAGCGGTCACCGGCTTCACCGGCGAATTAAATAATTGAATGAACTCCCAAACTTGCACTCGAAAAAAAATTAGCGCCTCGGGAGTTTTCAACAACGTCCATTCGGCTTTTCGGCATTTCGGACGCGGCGACCCCAAGAATAGGGATGCCAGCAGTAAGACGGCAAGCATGAAAATTAGCGATGCCGTGCCCGCTAGGAGTAGGAAATCAAAGGAGTTAGGAGAGGCCGTTATTGCGATCGTGACATTGAACTGGGCGGAGGCAGATCTAACAGCCACAGCACCGACAATATAAAAAACGGTGAGGTCGGCTACATCTTCAAATACATAAGGACTCATCATGTATACCAGGGCACAGAGGATGATCCACGCCTTTCATCGATGTTGCTGGGACGCGTTGCAATGATGAGGCACGAATCACGAATCTAAGTTGGTACTGCGGGAACGGTCTAGTGCCGTGTTGCGCCACGGACACCAACCCCGAGATAAGTATCGGGAACTTGGCAGAACGGTGTCGACATTCCACAGCTAATTATATGCGAGTGATTAGTACATACAAAGTGCACCGTCTTCTGAATCGCCCGTCGGCCGAGAGAAAAAAACCTTCGCGGCGATGGTGTGAAAAATTTGAGACTGCAGGACACAGTTGAACTTGTTGTGGTGGCGAAGACTCACGTGGAATTACAGCCGCGTTTTGAAAACAGCAAAAGTCGAGACGAAGCGAAAAAAAATGACAGGTTGGATTGTTACGGGGCCGCGTTGTGGGCGAAATGCCGTTCTCGCCACGCTGCAGCGGGGGTAAGACAGAGAAGATACACCTGGGTATATGAAGAGAAGGCCGAGAATAAGTTCGCAGCACTGCCTTCGGGCCGGAGGACTCGGAAGTTTCCAACAGATTTTGGGCAGCTGTTTTGGGATGCAAAGTTTTTTTCCCTCTTGGGCGTACATTGCGGCACAATGCGAGAAGTCGAGAACCGAGTCACCAGGTCATCCTCTGCGAGCAGGTCCGGAAACTATTTGTGATGCGCCACTTCGGGTGAAACTAACTCGCCAAACCCAGGATGATGCAGATGCGACGCGACGATGTGGGGATCGACCGGTCTGCACGCGGAGCGGATATGGTGTCGCCGTGCCGGTATGCAGGTTTATGTCGGAAATTTATCTTTAAGTTTATAAGCGCCTTCTATTACGAGCCCTTGTCAACCGCTTATAATAAGCTTAGCAGCACATAAGCACCTACAATTCACGCGGCCAAAACTTGTTTTCAGGCCTGTGTTGCGTCTAAGCCGCACACCGCCAATGTGTCGCATTTAAAAAGGTGTTATACACTACGTTCCGCGGGCCCCTAGGCAGACACCTACGCAGACCTACGCAGACCTACGCTCAGTTTGTCTAACTGAGCGTAGGTCTGCGTAGGTCTGCGTAGCCCCCTAGGCACAGCCCTAGGCACAGCTAGGCACAGCTAGGCAGATCTGCCTAGCCGTCTAGGCAGACCTACCCAGACCTACGCTAACATAGGCACAGCTATGCCTAGGAGGCTGCGGAACGTAGTGATAGACAGAAACTTTGATTTTGCATACAAAAAAATCCCAATAACTGCGATCCCGGTGAAAAAAAAATCATCTTATGCGGAGGTCTTTATTCGGATAAGAATCTCTCTTAAGAGGCATGCCCTTATAAGGCCGTAGAGCGCCTTATCGGCGAAATTACGATTTTCCACATGCGAATACAGCATTGACTCATGAGAGCGGAAAAGAGCGGATCGACGGAAGTATACTTAGGTGGTGGAACTATGGCCGGAGGACTTTCCCGACACTCCGTGCAAAGCTTGAGCTGGGGTGCAAAGACTCCTGAATCAAGAATTGGTTGATTCAGACCGACTGAACGAGGATTAACCGGAACCCCGCGTTTGTGAATATTAATGCTAGTAGTAGTAGCATGGTTGGTGCGCGCGGGCGGCCACGGAGCAGTGTGGGCGCTGCGGGCGAGCAGCTGCGGAAATGCAACAGTTCATCGAGGCACAGAAGTTTGTCTACAGGGGCACACTAAGTAGCGCCGGGTGATTGCCGCAGTCACGTGCTGTGCCTGTACTCCCTTTTTAACCTTCACGCGGCTGTGAACGAATCGCGACCGCATTTGGTCCCGCCCAGATTGGGCACAGGTCTTGCGCTATCAATTTCAAAGCGAAATTAGCAAATAATTACGAGAGTATAATCCCACTCACAGGCTCATTCCAACCGGTTCAATACTCTCAGGCCAATGCCTTGGAACTCTTTGGAAGTCGTCAAGGCACGCATCTATGACGGTTTCATGCTTAGCGCCGTTCGATGGCAGCAGCCAGAAATAAAGCGCAGGCACCCTGTGTGCACGGAGCAAGTGATCATCTGCCAGGGTACTGCCAGAGGGAGCTTGGGCTCGCCTTCCAGGGGGTCGCCCAACGCTTGGCGCTGAGGACCCTGATCGGCCGTCGGCCCGAAGTCCGATCAATAGACAAAAAGTTTTCAGCGCTACTTTCGATCACCCACCTTTGCAAAAAAAAAATTTGACGGCAATGCTACACCCGCAATTCATGTCGGATATGAAAAAAACCGTGTGTAGTAACACCATGAAGAAACTAGTAATGCTCCTCGACAAACAGCGATAGTACATGATAAATTCTGCGCCACTACTCCTGCCCGCCGACGTCGACACCCAGATCTTCTCGCGTTATCTCCCCTCTCCGCCGCCGGCTTCAGAATGCGTGTCGTGTTCCCGCGCCGGCATTGATGGCTTCAATGTGACGTCAAAGCGGCGTGGGAGAGGTGAACGCCTGTGAAAGCCATGTTTTTGCCATTGTTTCCGTGGATTGAAAAAGCGTCCTTATCTGTCATATCTAAACGGCCCCTTTATACTGGGTTCTATTACCGTATGATACACAGCCTTCTTGTGGGCCCTGGCAGTTTTCTTCTATTCTCGGCTTTGTATTGACATATTCCAGTCTTTCTAGATTCGAGTGGTTTGAACTTCCGACACTGATTGAGTGAATTCAAAAATAAACATAAAGATGCCTAAAAGAACCATCATGTTCCCATGAACTCGATAATTAGACTACTGGGAGGTCTTGGAGATCGCACACTCAGGCTTCAAGGAAACGCAGTGGGGCGGGCTTTGGCGGGGCGGCGCCGCGGGAATAAGAAACCTGCTTTGGGAAAAAGGACTGGCTGAGCGAAATCAAAAGCAGACGAGTATCTCAGATTGTGGCGCTGGCTCTGAGTCTTATCACCATGATCTTCATCTATTGCCGCAGGCGTTTGCACAACAATAATTTTAGCCGCGCTACTAGTAAACTGATGCACAACAAAAATACGACATCAATGTCATTCTCCTTGAAGCTGCGTTCTTGTGGTTCTGTCTATTCAAAAGTCGCTATTATAAAAGTCTTCGTTGGCGCATGAACTCTCCGTATAACGTGAGCCTAGCATTCCTCCATGGACAACTTCCCTTTCCAACTGCTCTCCTCTGCGCTCGTTGCGCTCACCACACTCATACCCAATGATTCTTTGCGCTACATGGCGCTTGGGTCGACGCTGCTCACCTTAGTCGGCTACGTTGTCTTTGTCAATAATCTCAGCTCACAAGCCGCCCAATGCGAAATATCTATGCCAGAAATAGAAACACTCTTCACCACGGTCACCAACGAATGTGTCAGAGACCCGCGCTTCATAACAGAGGCTGGATTACAACTGACGTTGTAAGTCGGATAGAAGCCGTGCACTTCCGGCCCAACTGACAGTCCTTAGGGCAAAACAGTCGCTGTCGGAACTTCGCATGAGAATGTTATTGACCAGCGAAATCACATGGAAAGCCTATCCACTGCACTTGAGGATCGTCTTGCTCTCCATCGCGGAGTGTCGGCGAACTTTTAGGGGATTGCGCTCATCCATGCAGGTGAGAAACTGATCGTTGATCATCTCTCCTCAGGCTGCTGATAGTAAAAATTCCAGATCGCCCTCGAGCATGCTCGCCAGCAGGCCTATAGCGAGGATATAAACCAAAGGAGAAGGACGCTGGAGGTTGCATTTGTAAGAGGTAAGGACCAATGAAAGATGCAGCAATCATTCAATTGACGCAGAACAAGCGGATATCGAGCAGAGTCATTTGGCATCTTCTCGGGCGAATTCCCATTTATTCCTAACGTCAGTCGTTTGCATCCATTCCACTATCGGGGCTGAACTGGTGTCAGTGTATGAAAGGTGATCACTTCTGTGGGTTCTTGTAAAGTGCTCTGAGCTGTAGAGTTGTAGCTGTTCCCGTGTATCCGAAATCTTGTGAATTTATCGGTAGAGTTTTGTCCCAGTTCTTTGTGTTCAGATGAGAACCACTGAGAGAGAACCACCGTACGCGTAACTGTGCATTCCGGACTGCTCAGATCGAGTACAGAATAGCGGAGTGGTCGGGTAGCCGTGGGGGAAATCGTCGATTAGGTTGAGCTGTAGGCTGTAGGGACGTCGCAGCAAACGGAATGCCCAGTGTGGCTCCTGTACAACGTGCGTTTGACAGGCATCGCCGCCGATGCATGATGTGCGGGATGGGTGATATAAATAACCTTTTAGATCGATCCTGTTCGACAAATACTCGAACGGTAACGAGCGCACAACCGCGTGCGCGAATTGTGCGCGAATTGTGTGCGAATACAAACTCGCCGCATCGACCGGGAATTGCCAGATACGGTCAACCGGGTGCTCATATCCCTGAAAGCTACTATGTACACGAAATTCTTAGCGAGGGCTATTTTTTCTTTGCAGGGTTGGTATTTCAAATAAAATTTCCTTAAGAATCAAGAGTTAGGAATTGTCACGAATTAGGAATGAAGAATCCAGGACCCATGTATTTAGAACGGTCTTCTCTCCGCGACACAGGCAACCGGGGGCTATATCACCATTACCCTCCGGACGATAGTACAGGGCGACGCTTAAAAAATCGACCCGTGAACGCCGTCGAGCTAAGTGAAATATATACTTTTCCAACACTGGTTCAATTGCTTCCTGCAGATGTTTTCCTGCCATTTCCAAAATTGTGGGTCGATACACGTGCGTAGAAAGTAGAGAATTCTGAGTCATTAGTACATAATAAGGCACTTCTTCCCCTCAAAAACAAAAAGAAAGAGCAAAACCCACTGTTCTATGGTTCGACTAGCTATTTCGTGCACATGAAGCCCCAAGTTTCCCTAAGAGTTTCCGACGGATGTGGTGATGTCATTGCGGAAATTGGATCTGCGCCATATCTGCGGTGAAGCGGAGCCTGAATTTTTGGCGGACATGAACAATTACACCAAGATGTGTATTTGACTCGCTGGATTCATTCTGCGGGCGGCGGGTAAACACAAAAGAACTGACTCAGCCCCGAGCCTTCCGAGTTGGCGCACATCATGCATTACATGGTTTTGTACCTCCGGCCAATCCACAGCTTAAAACTTGAAGCTGTGGCTGCTGCGGGCCTGCATCGACTGGAAAAGTAAAATATTAATGTCCCGAGCGTTGGCGGACAATAAATTCCTGGTCTTCCTTTTATATTTCAACGGCATCCAGTCTTTGATGAATGAAGCCCCTGAGTAAACGGATCAAATTCGGACTTCGAACAATACCTGTACACAAACTACCTCATCACTTCCCAAGTGGGCAACTTCCAAGCAGCGTCTCATCCCACAATGGCCTGGCGCTGCAGCGGAAAGACCAACAGAGAACTCGTTAAAAATATAGTCAAGAGCAAAATCATGAAGTCTCCCGAAGCACAGGTGGTTCGCATTGCCCATGCCCGTAACCGCGCAATACCATCGATCTAGCTAAGTCAACCTGTACCCAGGCCATGAAAGCCGTCGACCGCGCGCACTACGTCCCGGACAAAGCGCCACATGTGAAGATCGGCCTCAGTTGTGTCTGTCTGCATCCCATAGCGAGGCAAATAAGTTCTTACCGCAACCAGGTCAATCGGCCACGGCGCAACGATAAGCGCACCACACATGGTCTGTCTATGCTCCCGTCGCCTTCGGACATGCTATTTAACATCAGCATGCGTAGCACGTCTACGCAGTCGAGTACCTCCTCCCGTTCCTGCACCCCGGTTCCAAAGTCCTCGACATCGGCCGCGGATCCGGATACCTCTGCGCGGTGCTCCACCACCTCGTCTCCCCCGCGGCCGACGCGGCTGAATCTTGGAGCGGCCCGGGCAAGGTAATCGGCATTGAACACGTCACGGAGCTCGTGGACTGGTCGCTCCAGAACCTGAAGCACGACGAACGCACGCGGTTCGCGCTCGAAAATAAGCAGATCGAAGTCTTTGCCGGTGACGGCCGACTGGGCAAGCGCCGTTGATTTTTTCCCCCTCGTTGGCTTTGCTGATACGCCTCAGTTGCAAGGGTACCCTAGTGAGGGTAAATAATTCAGATACTCACCTTCTTGACATCCATTCACTCATTTACTAGGACCCTACGATGCCATCCACGTCGGAGCGGCGGCGCCTACCACTCCCGAACCTCTGATACCGCAACTAGCGAGACCCGGCCGGATGTTCATTCCCTTCGGGACGCATTCGCAGTGCATAATGCAGGTCGACAAGGACAAGGATGGAAGTGTCACCAAAGAGGTAAAGGCCGTGAGCGTAAGTCATCTCCTTGTGCTCGATCCTTCAACGGATGACTGACGGTCGTTAGTATGTGCCTTTGACGGACCGGGAAAACCAAAAGCCATGGTGAATGAACATTATGCACTCAATGTACTTGTATTTTGTGATATACACGGTCATCGGACCGGATCCAGGGCGAGGGGTACGTGGCCGTCTCGCTCCTCCGAACGGTGCGTACCCACGTCTCCAATTCGCCCCGAAAAAAGCCCTCCTCGCACTAAAAATCTATAGAGGAAACGAAGGTACCAAGAGTACATTTTTTGTAACAAAATGGCCGTGTACACACAACCAAACAAAAATCGCCGACTAATATATGATATTGGATACTTATGAAGAAGATATAGCTGTAGAGATCAAGAAATATTCGTAGGTAGGTAGGTAGATGATTATAAAGAAACAAGAAACTCGGCACCTCGGTCCCATTCATTTATTCATCTATCGCCATCGCATCCGCATCCACTACGTTCCGCGGGCCCCTAGGCAGACACCTACGCAGACCTACGCAGACCTACGCTCAGTTTGTCTAACTGAGCGTAGGTCTGCGTAGGTCTGCGTAGCCCCCTAGGCACAGCCCTAGGCACAGCTAGGCACAGCTAGGCAGATCTGCCTAGCCGTCTAGGCAGACCTACCCAGACCTATGCTAACATAGGCACAGCTATGCCTAGGAGGCTGCGGAACGTAGTGATCCGCACCCCCCCACCACGGCTCCTCCGCCTCGCATGCCTCTTCGCATCCGCGCCCCCGCACCTAGCCCAGCCCCACCACCACCACCACCACCGCCATTCTTCATCCCCCCTGGGTCCCGCGCAGCACCTTCGCACCCATGCTCGAGCGCGCGCGCCGCCCACCCCCGTGGCTCTTGCGTTGCGCGCTGCTGCCCGACGCCGCAGACGCCGCGGACGCCACGGACGACACCGACGCAACGCGCTGCGACGCAAGTTTGGCGATGACGCGCGAGTGCGGGATGCGCGGCCTCCGCACGGGGGAGTTTCTTGCGCGGCGCCGCCTCGCCCTCCGTCTCCCTCGCCTGCGGCAGACGGCGGCGCCGGCGACTCCGCGTTCGTCAGCATCCCGCCGATCGTCTTCGCCAGCGACCTGGCCGTGGGCGGGCGCAGCCTTGACGTCGGGCGCGCCTTGGATGCAGCAGACGACACGCTCCCCCGCGTTCCGAGCGACCCGTCGCGAGCGCGTATGCCCACGCCCATCAAGGAGCCGGCGACAGACAACATAGGAGGTGCCCACCAAGCGGAGTTTGAATTTTGGTGCTTTGGCTTGTGTTGACTTGTGCGTGGATTGACTTGTGCATGGGCTCGCTTACACTCAGATCCTGGCACTGTAAAACTTTTCAGAAACTTCTTATTAGACTACACCACATCTCCAGCTTGGATAATGGGCCCTCAACATTGCCGAGGCCAATGCCGCTGAGGTTCAATCCTCGCCGCTGATCCCATCAAAATCGCGCTCATCGTCGATCCAAGTTGATCCAATTTTGGCTTTCCCTGGAAAGACTTTATGGCCTACGGCTACCTCCTATTATTCTTCCTTCACCAAGCATAATTACGTGGCCACTCGCTCAGGAATTCAGTGTGAGTAAATTATAGGCATGGTTGAACTTCAACATCCACTGGTTGGCTTTTGTGGAGGGGTTAAATTTGTGCATATGTATACAAACTCCTAGACGATAACAAGTGCCATGTAGTCATGTTGTTTCTCACGAGGCGGTAGGCAATGCAAGCTACTTTACTCAGGCTGAACCAAGGCTGAACTCAATGGACGCGTGAACTTTGAATGAACCAATTCTATGCAAAGGGTACCGTCGGAGCCACCATAACATGGCTGAATAACATTGATAACACTTTAACAGACCTACTAATATACATTAGAGACTAGAAAAGCACCTAAGTTAAAGGCGACATTTGTGCGTGGGTCACGTGTAAGGCGACAAATTGACTTGCGCACCCAAACTGAACGACCTTCAAATATGTGCTGGAGGCTAAATTTATAATACAATTTGAACTCAATCACTTGGTAGAACTTATCAAAGGATATAGGGTAAATTCTGGAACGAAATTCACAAAAATAACCGTGCCAAGTCAATATATACTTGGATAATTGTAAAGCCCGTGCCACGTCCCATCCCCAGGGCTGATAACCTCGTCCGCTCAACAAAATGGAGGTGTATACCTGTCTAAATGAGGTACCGTCCACTAGTCAACGATCGATCAAGGCTACGCTGTAAAATTGCCTCGGCAATGCTGTTGTTGGTGGCACAAGTCGACACATTGTGGTCGGAAAATAGTTTATCTCAGCAGGGGCTGTATTCAATACAATGTGCTTGGTGTTAGCATATCAGTTCAGCTGACTGGTGACCAGAATGTGCCCAAGCTCACACTCGACATATGTGCGTGCCAAGCCAACAAATTGACGTGCGCGTGCGACAAATTGACTTGCACACCAAAATCCACGTACAAGTCAATCCAAGTCAATCTGCGCGGGCGCAAGTCAATTTGGCACGCTCAAAAGTGAATCCTCACGACATAGTGCGCGCGCCCATCGGCGAAGTGCACGTCCCATCGACGAAATGCGCATTCCCATCGACGAAGCACGCGTCCCCATCGACGAAACACGCGTCCCCATCGACGACGCGCGCACCCGACGAACTCCTCGTCCCCATCACGCCCGAACCCCTCGTTCCGGCACCCGGCGGCAGCCGCGGAGTTGATTGAGGCAGTATTTATGTCACAAAGTCATTCAACTTTGTTTTACTAAGGTAAAGGTGGGCGATCGATAGTACGAGTACAATTGTTCTTTTCTTGATTTGTTCGAAATGGGCAAGTGTGATGGAGTCACCTCTGGCCGCGCGAGTCGCTGCGCAACCCACGACGACATATCTGAAGCTCAATCCATAGGCCCCCTTTATTCGGAAACATGTTCAGGAATGCTCAAGAGGCTTTTCCTCCCTTTCTGCTTGGGTTCATAGGCCCCTAGTGATACTTTCTCGTTCTTTCCAGACCTGGACATGACCTGACGGTGTCCAACATTGAGGGGAGGCTACCACACTGTTTTCAAGTGCGCTACGAAGCCCATTATTCCTTACTTTCATGCTGACACACAGTTTCCTCTTTTACGGCGATACCCCATATCCAGAAGGCGCCATTGATCCCCGTGGAAGCGCTTGCGTCCGAGGTCACCCCCTCCTCCCAGCTCCGCTGTATTCTCTAGAACTCTGCTCGCTTTTGGATCCCACATCCTCTTTGATTTTTTGCCGCTCTGAGAGCTTTCCAGCACTCCCTCACTGGTAGGCCTTTGCCGGTGCTACTTCCCCCCTCCGCTGGGTGCTGGATAATCTGGATAATACCACTGCATGTACGCTCCTCCACTAATAACCTATCATGGTTCACCTCCGTCTTCTCTTGCGACGGGCGGTTCCTCACCTCGAATCCCCTGTCCACGGCTCGAATTCCGTGCCGGTGCACACCTGAGCTCGCACAGTCTAGATCTAGCACATCAAGGTTTGTTGCTGCATGGTTGCAAGTCCGCTCCCCTTGTTCGAGCACTGATGCCGAATTTTTCACATTTTCGCGCCAAAAATCAAATTCAGCCCATTCCGTAATAGATATTAGTTTACCTACAGCATCCATGTATCCTACGTACGGACCACCCAGCTCAGATATATTTCATATTTTTTTAAGGCATTTTTTGTCGTCATCGTTGCAGACGACATTGAGAATTGTTTGATTGTTGTCTTCCAATCCGGACAGTTGTGCTCGTCGTGCTGCTCAGTGCTGATACCTGGCATCAATGACCTGATGGTTGCTGTCCAGATTGAGACTCACCTCTAGCTTGATGTATCGCTACTAGTAATTAGTGGTGTTTATGTATCGTCGTCCCATTGCTAATCAGAGATCTTTGTACATCGTACTGTCATACTGTGGTGCTCGCCGCGCTTCATCAGCTCGACCAGAGTCCGGGTGGGTTAAAAGAACCGGAAACAGCATTTGAGGGTATAAATGGTAATTTAATTCACCACCGCATATGTGTGCAAGACGCCAGAGGTAATGTATGGAACGAACGTCCGCTCCGTGTGTCCTACTTTTGCGGATAATGGCCGCATATGGGGGTTCACAGGGTCCGGAAAAGATGTCTGTCTTAGAATTGACTCCACAACGGATATCTAAACAACTAGTCCTGATGAGAAGATGAACCAGTAAGCTGTAAGAAAGTTCCGAGACCTCAGGAGTCCAGGAGCGTTCGGAATGTTAAGGCTGGCAGATTGTTCGTTCTCCTGGCGCGTCATCCCGCGCGTAACTTGAGGTTCTGCGGTACGGACCTCCATGAATATGAGGAGTTCCTCGTGTTGCTCGAGCCAGCTGCTGGAATATACAATCATCGTCACATAACATTTACTGTGGCTGAATACAAAACCCGCCGTGTAATGCTTTTTCTTACTAGTAGTTACTGTTACAGATAGGGTTGTTCACCGTACTGTATACGGTATACGGCCGTATATGTACGGCTCTCATACAGCTACTGGTAAGGCCGTACCCGTACCGTATAAGCAACATCTCGGAGGGCAGCCGGTATGGTACGCCAATTAGTGCGGCCGTATATTGTACTCTAATTTAATTTGCGCCTGAATGCTCATACAAAATGAGTCTATGTGCTTTCAATCGTTCTGGACCCAATTGAACCACTGGTGGCGGCAGCTGCAACATTTTTTTGGCCATAAATCCAGTGAAGAATATTTTTAGTATGATATTTGGAGCTGAAATCATTTAGAGTCATCGCTTACATCTATTCCATTTCTCTTAGCGTTGCCTGGGCTCGGTCAGTGAAGTCGGAGAGAGGTGCAATGTAAAATATCATTATTTGCCATCAAATGGATAATGGTTTCAACCAACCCGGGCGTCGGACCAGCCTTCTGAGCAGCCCTTCATACGTGCTTCAAGCACCCCCAACTTGAAAATGGAGTAATGTGGTGCACCAACGGATTTTCAATCAGGCCGAAGGCAATTCAGAGCGGGAATACAACTCCCAAGACAGCAATTTTGATGGCCACCGTTGACAATCGTAATATGGTGTATACCACTGGTTGAACAATTCAAGTTTTTTGGTCAACATATAAGTAAAATACTTGATTTAGTTTTCACACATTTTTCACTTCAAATGTATCTGAAAATTTCATAACTTTTCTAGTATTTTTGTGAAAAAATTAAAAGTTTTTCAGTGAAGCCGCAAAAGGACTGAAAAATCTATAAAATTTTCAGAAACATTTCTAGTGAAAAATGTGTGAAAAATAAATCAAGTTTTGCACCAATATTTTGGCTGAAAAAATTGAATTGTTCAACCAGTGTACGGTACGGGTAAGTATGGTAGACGGGTAAGCCGTCATTTCAGTTGACCATGCCTCTTCTTAGACCGCATTTCTTGTTTGATTGAGTGCCTTCTGCATACTTGTGGTGTAACTTTCTCACACTCTGCAAGACTCGCGGCCTCTTTTTTCCACAGCCATTGAGCCTGACTAGATGATGTATAGATACCTACTGATTTGATACATCATGCTAAACTTTGTCCTCAAAAGTCAGGTCGATGCTTGCCTGTGGCACATGAATTGTGAGCGAATGGGCTATTCCGGCCAAATGATCTGAGTATGCGCTCTACAGTTGGGACTATATATCTCCCACAGAGTTCAGCCCTCCAAAAACATATCCAGATGCAATGTGGGTTCAAGCGTCTTTTGCTTGCACCTCAATAAAAAGGTTCATCATTAGCATCATGATCGACACATCCCAGCACTGTTGCCGCCGTTGGCAGCATTTCTGGAAACCCGGTTCCTTGTTTGAAACCGGGTTTCTCAATAAAATTAGCCTCATACATTTTCTGGGCCGGATAATAAAAATTAATAAAGCATTTTTCGATCACGATCGAAGATTATTTTTATACGCCATCAGCGGCGGTGCCCGTCAAACTCCGCGCTGTCCAGGAACAACATTGTCCGACTAGGTCCGACTGAGTTTACTGCGGCATCCTTACAAACTACAGTTCTACCTGGCCGACGATGTCCTGCACAGACCATCCTATCCTCGATTTGCACAGCGCGGTTACAATGGCTCTCACTTAATGGCAAGAGCTGGAACAGAAAAGTTCACCAATAGATTCATTACAAGATTTCGGATGCATGTGGACAACTACGACTCTACAACTCAGTGCACGTTACAAGGAGCCCACGGGTAGGTCACCCATCATACACTGACACCAGTTCAGCCCCAGTGTTGCAATGGATGAAAACGACTGACATTAGGAAAAAATGGGAATTCGCCGGAGAAGATGCCCTCATTCTCAAATGAAAACCCTGCCCCATGTCCGTTTGTTCTGCAGTCAAGTAGATAATTGATGCATTTTTTTAATTTGTCCACTTACCTCCTCCAAATGCAACCTCCAGTGTTCTTCTCCTGTGGTTTATATCCTCGATATAGGCCTGCTGGCGGGTGCGCTCGAGGGCGACCTGGAATGGTCACTATCAGCGGGTTATATGATTAACGATAGGTTCCTCACCTGCATGGATGAGCGCAATTCTCCAAAATTTTGTCGACACTCTGCGATGGAGAGCAAGACGATCCTGAGGTGAAATGGATAGGTCCTCCATGTGGTTTCACCGGTCAACAACATGTTTATGCGAAGTTCCGACAGCGACTGTTTTGCCCTACAGACCATCAGCTGGGTCGAAGAGCACGGGTTCCATCCTTACAGCATCAACTGTAATCCAACCTCCATTATGAAACGTAGGTCTCTGGCACATTCTTTGGTGACGGTGATGAAGAGTGCTTCTATCTCTTGCATAACTGTCTCGCAGCGAGCGGCTTGTGAGCTGAGATTGTTGGCGAAGACAGCGTAGCCGCCTAGAGAGAGCAACGTTGAGGCGAGCGCAATGTAGCGCAAAGAATCGTGGGGTATGAATGTGGTGAACGCAATGAGTGCGAAGGAGAGCAGTTGGGAACTGAGGTTATCCATATTGCATTGGAAAATATCAAGGCTCACTTTTATACACTTTTCCGTCACCTCGCCAAAATTAGATATCCCCAGATCTTGGGGTGATCCCTGAAGCATTAGGCGCGCAATGATACAATCTGTGGGAATGCCAAGTTTAGAGTTCATGCATCCACAAAGAGTCGAAGGTTATTACAACAGCAACTCTTGAGTAGACCGGAAGGACGCTGCTGCAAGGAGTCTGAGAATGACATCGATACGGTCGTATTCCTGTGGTGCAAAAGTTTATAGCTACGCGGCAAGAGTGAGAATATGAGGTTGTCATTGCTCTAGGATTGGAAAGCTTGTTGGAAAGAGCGGCCTATATCTGGACATATTCATACTATTCGGCGCTAAATGGCCAGCGCGATCGCGTGACGAGCCCATCCCGACAGGTACCGCTGGATAGGTAGTGTTCTAAAAAGAACCGTCATCCAAGGTTCTGACAGGGTTCGCCGTCGCCAAGATCGTACATGCGGGTTCTTCCGAGAACTTGCGTCGCCGACGTTCTTCTTGAACTTGCAACTGCGGGCGAACCCTGTCAGAACCTTGGATGACGGTTCTTTTTAGAACACTACCTACCTTTTTTTGGGAACACTGCATGATGATTGATGCCATCAAAATCGGCGACTAGTGGCCGTGGGCGGCCTTGCGCTGCTGTCGTCGTTCCCGCAGCCACCGTCCGTCGAGCTGTCGATGCACCCCCCGCCAACGCGCGCCTCAGCCTTGGGCTCGCCCCGCGCACCCCGTCTCGTTTTCTAGTGATACCAACAACCGCCCGCTCCCGCCCCCGGGCGACACGCCGAACCTGAAGCCGTTCTCGCCATGGGAAACCCCGACGGCGCATTCGCGGGGTTCGCGGCGGCCTTTTCGCTCGACGTCTACGTCCGCCTTCCCGCATTCCACGTCCGCGTCCGCGTCCGCCTTCCCCCCCCTCCACCTCAACTGCATTCGGGGTCACACCCCCCGCGGACGCCCCATCCTCCTCCCCGCTTTGCCCCGCCCTCACCGCGCGCCGCATGAGCCTTGCGGCCGCGCGCGCCTACGGCCACGACGACGCCGTGTGCGCGGAGGTGTCGTATGGGTATGGTGCCCATACCCACTCCTTTGTGCTCAACCACGGTGCACAGTGCCGCGGGCACGGCGTCGTGGCGCCCGCGGCCACCGCTGCCGCCGTCCTTTGGGGGTGCGGCACGAGGGGTTCGGGCGTGATGGGGACGAAAAACTCGGGTCGTCGAAGGGACGAGGAGCTCGTCGGGTGCTGACGCGTCGTCGTGGGGACGCGTATTTCGTCGATGGGAACGCGCACTATGTCGTCTGTCGCCTCGATGGGCATGGGCATGCGCGCGTCGGCGTCCCTGCGCGACGGGTCGGGGAGTGTCGTCTGCTGCGTCCATGGCCCGTCAAGGCTGCTGGCGCCCACGGCTAGCTCGCTGGCGAAGACGGTCGGCGGGCTGGAGGGGATCACGAGCGCGGGCTCGCCGGCGCCGCCGTCTGCCACAGGCCGTGCATCCCGCGCTCGCACGTCATCGCGAAGCTCGCGTCACAGCGCGTCGCGTCGGTGTCGTCCGCGCCGTCCGCGGCGTCAGGCAGCAGTGCGCAGCGCAAGAGCTCGAGCATGGGCGCGAAGGTGCTGCGCGCGAGCCGGGGGGGGGGGGGGGGGCGCGGATGCGAAGAGGCGTGCGAGGCAGAGCGTGTATTATGCGAGACGGAGGAGCCGCGGTGCAGGGGGTGCGGATGCGGATGCGGTGACCAATGGTGGATGAGTGAATTAATGAATGAATGGGACCGAGGTGCCAGGTTTCTTGTTGCTTTATGATCTATCTACCTACCTACGAATATTTCTTGATCTCTACAGCTATATCTTCTTCATATCCAATATCGTATTACCTGGCGACTTTTTTTGGTTGCGTACATGGCTATGCCCCCCCATTTTGTAAAATAAATAAATAAATGAAATGTATTATTGCTACCGTCGCATTTCCTCTATAGATTTTCAGCGCGACGAGTTCTTCTGGCGGGCTTTTTTTCTATGTCGTACGGAGAAGACGGTCACGTACCTCTCACCCTGGATTTGAATTGTCCGATGAGTGCAAGATGATTCCGTGTATATCACAAAATACAAGTACACTGCGTGTTACGTCTGTCCATTCACCACGGCTTTTGTTTTTCCCGGTCCGTCAAAGGCACATACTAACCACCATCAGCCATCCGTTGAAGGAATAGATCACAAGGGAAGACCTACGCCTACGGCCATTACCTCCTTCTTTGTGACACTTCCATCCTTGTCCTTGTCGACCTGCATTATGCACTGCGAATGCGTCCCGACGGGAATAAACATCCGGCCGTGTTGCACCAGTTAAGCTATCAAAGGTTCAGGAATGGTCGGCCCCGCCGCTCCGACGTAGATGGCGTCGTAGGGTCACAGGGCGGAGTGTAAACAAGTGGAGGTCAAGAAAGCGAGTGTCTGAGCTATTTACCCTCACTCGGATACCCTTGCAACTCAAGCGTATCAGCAAAGTCAGCGAGGTAAAAAAAAATCAACAGTATTTGCCCAGTCGGCCGTCGCCGGCGAAAACTTCAATCTGCTTATTTTTAGCGCGAACCGCGTGCGTTCGTCGCGCTTCAAGTTCTAAAGCGACCAGTCCACGAGCTCCGTAACGTGTTCGATGCCGATTATCTTGCCCGGGCCGCCCGGAGATTCAGCCGCGTCTACCGCGGGGGAGACGAGGTGGTGGAGCACCGCGCAGAGCTTTCCGGATCCGCTGCCGATGTCGAGGATTTTGGCGCCGGGGTGCAGGAATGGGAGGAGGTACTCGACTGCGTAGGCGTGCTGTGTATTCTGATGTTAAATAGCATGTCCAAAAGCGACGGGAGTAAGGCAGACCATGTGCGGTGCGCTTATAGTTGCGCCGTGGCCGATTGACCGTCTGGTTGCAGTAAGAACTTATTTGCCTCGCTGCGGGGTGCAGACAGATGCAACTGGGGCCTGTCGTCATATGCGGCGCTTTTGTCCGGGACGTAGTGCGCGCGGTCAATGGCCTGCATGGCCTGGGTACAGGTTAGCTCAGCCAGATCGGCGCAGAGAGGGGGTTTACGGACATTGGCAATGCGAGCCACTTTTGCCTCGGGGAACTTCATGATTTTACTCTTAACTATATTTCCAACGAGTTCTCCGTTGGTTTTGCCGCTGCAGCACCAGGCCATGATGGGGATGAGACGTTGCTTGGAGGTTACCCACTTGGAAAGGGATGAGTCGATGAGGTAGTTTGTGTGCATGCTGCGGAAATGCGAGTTTGATCAATTTGTCACAGCCGCACAAATACGCACTGGAAATTTGATGGATCATTTGAGCCGAAATTGAGTGCTAAATGGTTAGTTTGGGTGCTCAAGAAAACAACATTGAAACCATTGGTTTGAGAAGCAGCTTAGGCAGCGCTGAAACCAATTGGTTGCCATTTCAGGTAGCCTCAATCCTGTTGTTTCGGGGACATCCGGCCGAAACGTATGCTTTCGGCCCGAACATTTAGTTTCAGAGCTCTCAAAACTAATGTTTTCGGCCTCGCCGATACCTGGGTCTAAACTTACCATTTCGCACCTTCCTCTCAGTGGATTCCACCTGATTTCCAGTACTCTCGTTGCCCGTCCGCAGCTGCGGAGTAGATAATCATGATTCATCGGCCACATTTAAAGCTGTAACAAACTACAAAACCCCCGTAAAGGTTTTATTTTATGTGCACCAACTCGGGGCTGGGCGCGATTCGAATTCCTTTGCGTTTTGCCGCAGCCTGCAGTTCGGTGAATCAAATACACATCTTGCAGACCGATCCAGGGACGCTACCAAACGGTGGAAGTGTTAATGTCCGCGAGAAACTTGGGCTCCGCTCGAACAGATCTAGCGCAGCTGTTGGAAAACTTGTAGCTTCGTGCACCAATGACTAGTCTGACCATTAGCATGTGTTTCATTTTTTTTGAGGGAAAAAAGCCTCGTCATTTAATGACTCGGAAGTCTCTACTCTCTCCGCAGATCTATATCGATCTACGATTACGGAAACAACAAAAAAACATCTGTTGGAAGCAATTGAAACCAGTGTTGAAAATATATATATTTTAACCCGACGACCTTTGCGGGTCGATTTTTTGAGCGTCGCGCTGCAACGAAAGACACCACAAAACTCACGGGAGAACGGGGCTACTAGTAGTACTACCGTCCGGAGAGTAGAAGTAACTCCCGGTTGCCTGGGGCGCAGACAGAGAAGACAGTTCTAAATACATGGGTCTTTAATTCTTCATTCCTGATTCGTGACTCTTGATTCTTGAAGTTCTATTTAAAAACCCAACCCTGCAATGAAAAATAGCCCTCGCTGAAATTTTCGTGTACATGGCCAAGCGTCTAGCTCGCAGGAATTTGAGCTCCAGGCTGACCATATCCAGTTCCCAGTCGATGCGGGCGAGTCTCTCTTCGGACATCCGGATGCACAGGGATGACATGGGCAGATCTGGGCAAATGGGCCGAGCAGGCCCCCGGTCACTTGCGGTTAGGTCGGCCCCCCCCCCCATAAAGTAAATCAACGCTCGAAATCGGAATTTTCGGGTCCGTTTTGTAAGGTAAATCAGCTGGAAACACCCCATACTGCGTCCGCTATAAGGTAAATCTGGGGGGTCGGAGATTTTTTTTTTGAGCAAACGCGAGGCTGCAGGGAGATTTTTTTGGCCAAAATGGGTCCGAGATAAGGTAAAGCAAGGTCCAAAGGGGCAAATTTCGTAAGGTAAATCAACTGAAATTTGGAGGTCAGGGCGACCGACCTAAGCGCGAGTGACCGGGGGCCTGGCCGAGCCATATAAAGTATTTGTCGATCGAGAAGGTTATTTATATCATCCATCACATCATGCATCAGCGGCGGTGTCTGTCAAACGCAAACCACAACATTCTCTGACTCCGTTTGCTGCGGCATCCCCATCTACAGCTCAACCTAATTGACAGTTTCCTGCACCTGAGCAGTCCAGAATGCACAGTTACGGTGGTTCTCTCTCGGTGGTTCTCGCCTGAATACAAAGAACTGGGACAAAACTCCACCGATAGATTCACAAGATTTCGGATACATGGGAACAGCTACAACTCTACAGCTCAGAGCACTTTACAAGAACCCACAGAAAGGTCACCCTTCATACCCTGACACCAGTTCAGCCAAGTAGTGGGATGGATGGAAAGGACTGACATTGGGAATAAATGAGAATTCGCCCGAGAAAATGACCCCATTCTCAAATGCCTGATGTCCGCTTACCCCGCAGTCAAGTTTACAATTGATATGCATTTCACTGGTCCACTTACCTCCTGCGAATGCAACCTCCAGTGTTCTTCTCCTTTGGTTTATATCCTCTATGTAGGCCTGCTGGCGGGCGCGTTCGAGGGCGACCTGGAATGGTCACTATCAGCGGGTTAGATGATTAAAAATCGGTTTCTCACCTGCATGGATGAGCGCAATTCTCCAAAATTTCGTTGACACTCTGTGATGGAGAGCAAGACAATCCTGAGGTGAAATGGATAGGCCCTCCATGTGGTCTCACTGGTCAACAACATTCTCATGCGAAGTTCTGACAGCGATTGTTTCGCCCTACGGACCATCAGTTGGGCGGAAGAGCACGGATTCCATCCTACTTACATCATCAACTGTAATCCAACCTCCGTTATGAAATGTAGGTCTCTGGCACATTCTTTGGTGACGGTGATGAAGAGCGCTTCTATCTCTTGCATAACTGTTTCACAGCGGGCGGCTTGTGAGCTGAGATTGTTGTGCAGTGAAGACAGCGTAGCCGCCTAGAAAGAGCAGTGTTGAGGCGAGCGCAATGTAGCGCAAAGAATTGTTGGGTATGAATGTGGTGAGCGCAATGAGCGAGAAGGAGAGCACTTGGGAAGGGAAATTGTCCATACTTCCATTGAACAAGATTGCTTAGCTTTATGCACAGGAGCTCAAGAGGTTAGATCCGGCGATTTTTTGTCTTACAAAAGAATCCAAGAATGCCGATCAAGGACGGCCCTTAACTTTCACTGCCCAAATGATCGGGTTTACCGGGCGTTGAGCGTCGGTAGGTGTCAATCATGATCGACACGTGGGTAGATTGAAATTTCCGACACCCCCTCCCCCCTGAGTCCCTCCAGGATTGCCAATGACTGGTGGGATGACCGCAAGCGGCGAGTCACAAACCAAAATTATTTTCAACAATACGCACAGCTCACTCGGGCCGCGCTTCGCGCGGGCCCTCGCTCGCTGCCATTTTAATTTTAATTTACGAAAGTAGAATGAGGAGACCGGAACCGGTTACCGAGCGTAGCCGAAGGAAGTCCACGTGCAGACAAGACACAGGATCGGGGCTATCGGAGTTAGACGGAGGCAAATCCACGTGGGCCTTACATAAGCCATTAGGCGGACAAAGTGACCAGGGTAAGACACAAAGCCATCAAAACAAGTTTTGGTTTGTGAATAATCCAGCCACTCGCTCACGGGTAAAATACACAGGTGAAGCTTTAACATAGACTATATACCTCTATATGCACACTTGAATTTATATAGATTTTGGATATTTTTCAGTTTTTCATGCCGCGTCATTTCACGTGACTTTCACTGCGAGATTGATTGATCTAGAGATCAATACAGCTCTTTACAGCTATGAACTAAATTTGGCAGTGCGGAACGTGAGAAACAAGGTACATGGGAAGCGAAACGCCTGTTATGCACCTTCGGCACCTTTCACCGGGCCATGTTTTTTCAAGAGCATTGTATTCTATCTAAAACTCCTGTTCACCGAAGGAATTGAGAAGAGAGTTCTTCTAGAGCCCAAGAAAGTTGATGTTTTGGAACGTTGTTTGGCCCAGTTTTCTCACTACTTCAGCAGTCACCGCATCCCATCTCTTTCCCGTAGATCTCACTGTCAAGGCATATACTGGGAGTTTTCAGGGTCACAGATTCCGAATATGGCCACACCGAGTCATCAAAATCATATCCTGAGGCATAATTCGTGACTTTATAGCGTTTCGCTTCCCAGTAAATGTCAGATTTGATGGCTCCGTTAAATCAGACCCATTCTCCACCATTTTTACATCAATAGCTCAATTTTTTCAATAGGCATGTAGCTACAGAATAGATACATCGACTAGAAAAATGATTGAACATAAATTGGCCTCCATCGCCAAGAAAATCGCTGTAGCGCGTAATCGTTTCCCTTCCCAGTTAAGGACTGTTTTCAACGAGGAGCGTTATTTACAAGCCTTATAACACGACGGTTAGCGCCATTTTTTCCGTCCGTTTTTTCAGGGAAGAAATAGCTTGACTTTGCCCAACAAACTCCTCAGCTATGTCGTGTCCGTGAGGTCAAGCGCCCGAACACATGTATTCCTCAGAAATAAGTCAGATGCATGGGCTTACCCAAATGCGACACACTGACTCATGGGCTACGCCGTCACGGTTCCAAGTTACCGTTTGCGACACTGTCGCGACTTGCGACCAATGTGATGGGGGAATGTCAATCTGCAAAAATGGATCGCGGATGTGCATTCTCTTACGACAGACCACGACCTAGGCCGAACCTCGACCCGCGCAAGTAGTGTCTAAGAAATTTGGAATGTGAAACTTCTGCAGATGCAGGCGTATAAAGGTGGTCGCCTTCCACAAATGAAGAAAAAAAAAAGTGAAATTTCCTGATTTGGCTGCATGGCGGTATCGGAGTGTCGCAACTGATGAACAGTGGGAAACAGCAGCAAACGAGTCGGAGAGTAACAGTGTGTCAGTGGCGTATTTCTCACCCTCGGCCACCCTGAAGAAAGGTAAATAACGTGTTATTAACAGTGGCAACCCTTGATGATCGATTTCGACAAAGGACCTATAACTGGCCTACCGGCTCTCAAGATCTCAAGGTTCGCCGACATGGCCGTCGCGCAATCTCTTGCACATGCGCTCCCGGCAACCTGACGGAGATCGGTATGTGTGTCACACATACTCAGTTAATAATCTCCTCCGTGATCTCCGTTGAACTTCATCTCGCAAATGAATTACAGCCTAAGTTTGAACGGGTCAATATACATTGGCACTTCATTTTACGTGTGACAACATGCAGTATAGACCCATCTGGCTTTCTCGCCGGCAACAATTTCGACGAGAATGTGGAATATGAGTATGCAAACAGGTTTGTGCTAGACCTGACACTGTAACCTTAGGAATCCACAAGGATCCATGGACTCGAAGCACCCCTTGGTCAACTCTAAATACCGATTCAACCAGGTTTAACAGCGATATTTATTGAAGTTGTTCGGATCAGCGATAGGCATTTTTGGTCTGTTTTGGCTCCGGCTTCACACAATGTTTCGTTTCAGCGAATAGAGCAGCCTACGGGCGCACGTTTATTCTGTCACTCCTACAGCTCCAGTTTCATCGATTCAAAACCCCCATTTAGTGGCTGTATAGAATTTTGAAAACAAAATTGACTCGGCAGCTGGGTTTGGCGGGTCCAAAAAACAGTAATTCGGAACATTTAGTGGCAAGCTTTTCGGAAAGAGCTGTAAGATTTCCGAAGAGTGCACACGCGTAAGTAGCAGCAACTGAATAAAAAATCTGGTCTTGGATAAAGTTGTTATATTGTAATGCTTCATAATCATACACATATTGCGCTTGGGTTCTATAGAAGTAATAAGGTATGCTGAGAGTAGTCCATGCGATGCCAAAATGAGTCAAAACCAGAACATTCACGATGAGCTCGCCGCCTGCATTGCAGCGAGGGTAGTCTCCCATGCGTCCTCGATGAGCTCGTACAGCTTCTCGTCGACGACACCGAGCGAACACGCGTTGCGCCACAGGCCATGGATCTTCATGGCATGCGAAGCGAGCTGAAGGAAGTCGGTCTCGCACGGGCGATCGAGCGCGGAGAGGAGCGTCTCGGGCTGCCGTGTGTAGAGGTAGGAATGGAGCAGCGGGAAGGTCTCGGGCGAGGGGATACATAGCGGCACGACAGGGATGGTTTTGTGCGTGGAGACTGTGGCGGAATGGGAGAAGGAGAGTGCGGGGAGATTGGCGCAGTGGACGCCGAAGACGATGTCGTGGATGGGGAAGAGGCTGACCCGACGCTTCTGGTTGATAGCGAGGGGGGTGTTGCTGTAGACAGCAAACATGTGGGTGGGGCAGGCGGCGGCGACGATGTCGTTCATGAGGATTTCGAGCTCCTTTGGCAGGGCGCTCTTGGGAATGGAGGTCTCGACGGCGTGCACTGCTGCTTGCATTCTAAGGAAATAAATATATGAGTATTTGGCACAAAGGGTGGCGACGCGAGGAGAACGTACGTCGCGGTTGCAGGTAAATGGTCGCGGATGTATTGGGCAGGAATGCCGGCCAAGTCTGGGTAGCCGTTGACAAGGTTGCACAGGTCGATTTCCCTCAGCACAGGGCGGGGAAGTGTGCGGGGAAGCGAGAGCTTGCTGGGCCCAGGTGCCACGCCATTCACGTCCGCCTTGACTGCAAGAGGGACGCGAGCGCGTTTTTGAGCGAGAAGCTGAGCGTGGGCTGCGCTTTCGACTTTTGTGGCAATGTTTTTGGAGCGAGTCGATGCGGGCTTGGAGGCGTTGCTACGACGAGGGCGGATGGAAGACAGCATTGTGGGCGGGAGGTAAGCGCTGAAGGCGAAGTGTTATGGCGGAGAAAGCGGGTGTGCTTTGGATGAGCATTGTCGTCGGGTCGCGTCTACTTTTATAACGGCGGGGGCTCAAAGCAATCATCACCAATCGTGTTGATTGAAAGAAGCCAAAGATTTCCTTATGCGGGACTAATTTGGCTTTGTTTGTCCGGTCGAACCAAGAATTCCTTTATCAGGAAGGTGTTGGCATCAATAGTCCCATCCGTTGGTTTTGTGAGAAAGAAGGCGCCACGAATGAGCTGACGAGTATAGAATCGGGTGGGGCAAGCACAGAGCGAAGAAAATATCAAAAGCAGACGCGTGTGCTATGTAGTTAGAATCTTTGAAGTGTCGGCTTTTGGTCTGCCAGGTGCCTAGTCTTGAATACTTGCATGTAGTATTCCTTTTTGAGGCCAATTTTGGCTCCCGCAGGCCAAGAAAATTTTGGGCGATGTCGGGATGATCCGTCGCTTAAATCCGTATCTCGGCACCACGAAATCCTGATTCGATATAGACTTTTTCAGGACGAAAATCTTCTAAAAGATAAGCTTTTGGGGGGTGATTTTCCCGGACAACCCTTGGTGGGGGCTTGGTTCTACTCTCAGTGCTCTTGTTTTCTGTATGCAAATCCTTCACCCAAGTTTATCGCTTTTAAAGTTTTATTTATGTACATACTTGGACCCGGCTTCGAATTCCTTTGCATTTACCCGCGGCCTGCAGCTCGGTGAAGTTCATGTGAATTAAATACACGCAGACAGTTCTAGGGACGCTCGTTAATGACTGCGAGGAACCTGGGCTCCGCTCGAACAGATCTAGCGCAGCCGTTGGAAAGACTTGTCGTCTCGTGCGCCAATAACTAGTCAGACCATTAGCATGTGTTTTTTTTTTTTTGAGGGGAATAACTGCCTTATCGTCGATGACTCGGAAGGTTCTACTTTCTCCGCAGATCTCTATCGATCCACAATTTCGGAAACAACAAAAGAACATCTGTTGGAAGCAATTGTAACCAGTGTTGAATTATTCTTATTTTTAACCTGACGACGTTAAGTGTCGCGAAAGCCACCAAAAAAACTCACGAGAAGACGGGACTAGTACTAGTTGCCGGAGGGTAATGGTAAAGTAGGATTGACTGTGGCGCGCGCATAAGGCCGCTCTAAACACATGGGTCTTTGATTCTTCATTCCTGAGTCGTGATAATTCCGACTGACTCCCGATTCTTGAAATCCTAATTAAAAAACCAACCCTGCAAAGAAAGAATAGCCCTCACTAAAAATTTGTGTACATAACCAAGCGTCTACATAGCTTGCAGGAATTTGAGACCCCGGCTGACCGTATCCATTTCCCGCGAGTTTCTCTTCGCGCATGTGGATCTGCACTCGCTGCCGTTTGAGTATAAGCATCAGAGAAATATTTTGGAGGTGTGTAGATTTGTATTCCTCACAATGTAAATGCCCAGAATACAAGTGCACCGAGGTCTACATGGGCAGATCTGCAGATAACCATACTTACAAAGTCTTTGTCGATCACGATTGATCAAAATGTTATTATCACCCATCAGCATCAGCGGCGGTGCCTGTCTCACGTAATAATTGCCGGCAGTCGATTTTATTTTTCAAAATTGAATACAGCCACTAAATGGGGGATCTCGGTGAAACGAGCTCTAGGAGGCACAAAATGAATCTATGCCTATGGCTTGCTCTAGTCGCTGAAACGAACGTATTGAGTGAGGCCGGAGTCGAAACAGAGCGAAAATGGTGGCCCAATCAAGGACCCCCGATAATAGGTGGGAAGGCTAGGTCCCCGATTTTGCCCAGATTTGGGGATTTTTGTCCAGACACATTATCTTCCCACGCTTTCTGAGGCGGCCAAATCGCTTTTCTCGGGAAGGCACACCTTTTCATATTTTTTTTGGGACAATTTTTTGGCAATTTTTTGTCCGGACACGGAGCTAACCTTCCTGCCTATTATCGGGGTCCTCCTAAACAGGATATCCTAACCCTGGATCGCGGGCAAAAAAAAGTGATGAGAATGTCAAAGCTTTGCGGAGAGAGCTGTAAAGCCCCTGCGTTTTGATCAAAAACCACTTCGCCGCTGTGATCTGCATTGCATGAATGCTTGGTGACTCCAAAAACAGTAATCCGGAACATTATCGAAAGAGCTGTAAAACAATGTTAGCTACCTGAGTTATGGATATGTGGACTGTGTTTTTATGGGCGACGGAGGTTGTTATCGCGTTGAACGGGCTGTGCCGTTTACTGCGGCATCCCTACAGGCTTGGCTTTACGTCTATCGGACGGTGGACCACTATTCTGTTCTCGATTTGCGCAGCCTGAAATGCGCAATTCCGGTGATTCTTTCCTGATTCTAACTTTTCACCGAACACAGCGAACTGGGACAGAATTTCACCGATAGATTCACAAGATTTCAGATACATGGGAGTAACCATCCTACAGCTCGGTGCACATTACAAGAACCCACCTTCATACACTGATACCAGCTCAGCTGCGGTAGTGGGATAGATGGAAACGACTGACGTTAAGAAAAAATGGGAATTCGCCCGAGGAGATGACCTCAGTCTCAAATGGGAACCCTGCCCCATGTCCTCTTGTCCTGAAATCAAGTAAATAATTGATGCATCTTCTGCTATTGGTCCACTTACCTTCTGCAAATACAACCTCCAGCGTTCTTCTCTTTTGGTTTATATCCTCGATATAAGCCTGCTGGCGAGCATGCTCGAGGGCGACCTGGAATGCTAGCTATTAGCGGGGAGGATGATCAACAATTAACTTCTCACCTGCATGGATGACCGCAATTCTCCAAAATTTCGCCGACACTCTGTGATGGAGAGCAAGACAAGCCTGAGGTGCAATGGATAGGCCCTCCATGTGATATTGCTGGTCAACAACATTCTCATGCGAAGTTCCGACAGAGACAGTTTCGCCCTAGGACCATCAGTTCGGCGGAAGCGCCGATTCCATCCAACTTACAACGTCAACTGTAATCCAGCCTCTGTTATGAAGCGCAAGTCTCTGGCACATTCTTTGGTGACGGTGACGAAGAGTGCTTCTATCTCTTTCATAACTGTTTCGCAGCGGGCAGCTTGTGAGCTGAGATTGTTAGCGAAGACAGTGTAGCCGCCTAAAGAGAGCAGCGTTGAAGCGAGCACAATGTAGCGCAAAGAATCATTGGGTATGAATGTCGTGAGCGCAATAAGCGCGAAGGAGAGCAGTTGGGAAGGGGACTCGGAGTTATCCATGAAGGAAAGCCAGGCTCACGTTACACCAAGAGTTCATCCACCCATGAAGACTTTATATGTCGACCCTGCGACTGTATCGATAACAGTCGGACGATCCCATTGGCAATGATCACATGCGTCTACATAGCTAGCTTGGGCCTAAGCGTTGAATTAACGTTAGACACAGCCCTAGGCCCCCAGATACTCGCCCCTCCTACTAGGGCGGATGGGAAGGTAAATCAACGGGGAAAATTTGTATGGTAAGGTAAGATAAGCCTTAGACCGACCCAACTCAGTCCGCGGTAAGGTAAATCTAGGGGGCTGAGATTTTTTTTTTTTGAGGGTATAGCCACCAATTTTCAAAAATTCTTGCCAAAGGTAAATCAAGGTCCCAAACAAGTCCCAAACCCCAAAATCCTAACGAAAATCAACGAAAATTTTCAGCCCCAGGCGGACTGACTCTGAGTTATGGGTGAGTGTCCGAGGACCTACAGCCCTCCCGCTAGTTCTGCTTCTTCTTCTCACAGGCCTATTTACTCTCTCCGTTTTGAGCAGCAAGTTGCCGCATGAGTCAGCGATCTTAGCTTTTGTTCAACAAAAATACAAACATCGATGCTCATTCAGGATGGCGCTTTTTTTTTTTTTTTTTTTTTTTTTTTAAATCAAGTTTATTTCCCCTGCGTGGCGTACCATAAGGTAGGGAGCATCTACTCGTAGTAAATAATCTAGCTATGTGATAAAGACCGTCCGATGCGTGTATGTATGGAAGTACGTCAAGGCTCAATGCATCACATGAATGCAAGGAACGGGTTGTCCCGTATTAGGCCGCACGCACGCGGCCCATAGAGTATTGTAAGTAAATTTTCAGTGAATAATAAAGGTAATGTAAAAAGGGGGGAGTACTATAAGTGCCGGGGCATATCCAGGAGGCGGGGGGGGGCGGATGTGTCGTCGACAAGGGGCGGGCGGCGATCTGGAGGTGGTGGAGTGGGGGGGGGGGCGGACGTTGGTAACCTCGAAAAGGAGGGGGGTGTGCGGGGTGTGGGCTGGTATCAGACGGGAGGGGGGAGCGGACGCGGGCGCGCTGAGTGCGCCCTAAAGAGGCGCCATGTGGGAGGGGATGAGGAGCTGTTGGGTCAACGCTCAGCTGCCTGATCCTCCAGCTCGAGCTCTGGGATATCGCCGAAGACGTTGCAGAAGCGGGCGGTGCGGGCGACAAACTGGAACAGTAGCGGGAGGAGTTTAGGCAGGGAGAGTAGTTTGCTGAGGTGTCGCGCTTCCATGCCTCCGAGGCGGAAGAGTTCACGTCAGGCCCCTTGGTGTGCAGGGCAGTCTAGGAGGTAGTGGAAAACGGTCTCATCGCACTGCGAGCAGCACGGGCAAAGCGGTGTGTCGGATTTTTTGATACGATGCAGATGCTTGTTAAGGATACAGTGCCCGGTGCGGAGTTGGATCAGAATGACCGTGAGGCGTCTCGGCGCGCGCGCAGCAAAGCGCATGAATTCTCGTGAGGGGAGTGTATCGTCGTATTGTTGCAGCCGTGCGAAGCGCGGCGCGCCCTTCCACTGCTCTGCGACGCGTTGTTTAAGTAGCTTCATGCCCTCCTGCCACGCTGCTGATTTTCTGCGTGGCAGCCTGTCGTGTAGTACCGCAGGCAACGACGCTCAGGGGGAGGACCCCTCGAGCGCCGCGCGCTTGGCCTCTCCGTCCGCCCGTTCGTTGCCCACAACCCCCTCGTGTCCTGGCGTCCAGCATAATGTCAAGACCGCGCGTGGATTCCGCGCCGCAAAAATTTCTGCGTGTTGCCGCCACCAGTCCCACATATAGTGGGAGGGTGCCGGCTTGTGGGACGCCGTAGCGCGAAGCGCTGGTTGGCTATCCACGTATACGCTAGCTGCGCCGTCCACCTGCGCTTCCTGCATAAGCAGGTGCATCCCTAGGGTGCCCCCCGCTACGCCCTCGCCTTCATAGACGGTATGGTCCCTCTCGCTCCCCAATCCGTAGCGCAGGCTACTCACCTCGACACCGTCTCGGAACAATACCGCCGCCGCACCTATCCTCTCCTCGATCCCCGACCCATCCGTGTATAGTTTCCATCGTGCCATATCTTCCGCCTCCTGTTCCTTCGCCTCGTCCTTCGAGCTCCCTATGCTCAGGGCCATACCCGATTCCCATTCTGCTCTCACTCTTACCGCGCTGATCTTCTCCATCCCCCAGGGTTTCATGTCGAAATCCGCCATCAAATCGTGCATCGGCGACGGATGTGGCTCGTCGCAGCGTGTGTAACGTGCTGCGTCATGTACGGTGTCGTTCAGCGGGTGCGTCTCCGGAAGCGTGCAGAGCCTCAGCGCCGCCCAGTAGCGGTGCTTCGTTACAAGGTGTTCGACTGGCAGCAGGTCTGCCAGTACGTCGAGGGCGTCGGTCGGAGTGGACGGGAGGGCCCCCGTGATGGCGATGGCGGCATGTCGTTGAATGGTGCGCAATTTCTTGATCAGACCGATCTCCCGTTTCTTCGCTCCAGGCTTCCTGTTCGACGCTGGTGGGTTAGCGAACACGTCCGCTGCATATAGCATCTGCGGGACGCATACACCCAGATAAAGTTGACGCATGTGGGGGGCAATTATCCCCCGTACACGCGCGAAGCGCGCGTACTTACTCAACCAAGCCTGTCCCTTTCCCAGGGCTGAGGCCGTTTGCTCCTTCCACCGAAGAGTCTGATCGAGGTGTACCCCTAGCAGCTTAACCGATGGGGCGGAAACAATGGTGTGCGCGCCAAGTTTGAGGGGGGGCCGAGGCAGCGGAACCGTCTTACACATCATAAAGGGGTGGGGGACGCGTCGCCGCGATGCATCCAGCAGCTGGAACTTGTCCGGCCCGAAGGTAGCGTTGTGAGCGCCAGCCCACGGACCGATCCCTCTCCTGCACTCGAACATCTTGGCCAACATATCATGCGTCTCCACAAAGTCGTCGCCAACGACCGCGGGTGTGTTGTCGTCGATGTACAGGACTTTGTGTTCACCCGCTGTCTCCCGCGCGATCTTCGCGAGCTCCGCTGTGTACATGTCGTGAGCGATAACTGAGAGAGGGTCGCCCTGATCCAGGCCCCCCAGCACATCGAACGGCTCCGACGTGTAGTCGTCGAAACGAATACGTGCCTTGCGATTCGCAAAGCGCCGCCGCAGCCATTGCACATACTGTATGGGCACCCCCAGCATGCGCATGTCATGGTATAAACGCTCCAGGTCTACGCTTGGGAACGCAGCCTTCACATCCATACATAACACGCTCACCACCTTTCCGACTCTCCAAGCATCCTTCACGATCTTAGTGATCATGTGGACTGCATCGGTCGTGGTGCGCCCCGGCCTACCGCCGTACTGGTTGCGCGGCAATATGCCTGCAAGTTCTGCGTTGTCTGCGATCTCGATACAGCGCACGCCGTTGTATAAACGCGCGTCGCCATCTGAGAGGCAGATGGGGCGGAAAGCCCCAGGCAACAAGTAGTCCGGTTTGCCCGGTTTTCTCAGCGCGAGACTGTCAATATCCACCCAGCCCGGTGGGTAGTAATTGAGCTCGTCACAGGACCTAAAAATTGCGCCGTAAAAAGGTACCAGGAGGTGAGCGTTATAGACGAATACGCAATTGGGGTTGGTTCCGTCTCTGGTGGCTTTGTAGGGCTTCATTTTCTTGATGACCCGATGGATCGTCGCGTCCGCAATCGGCTTGTAGTTCCACGCCAGCGGGGGGTAGAGAGGGTTTGACGGTACCGAGCTCACCGCCATAACCGGTGGGAAGAACGCGTCATAGAGCATAGCGCTCTTGTCCGCATTCGTCACTCCCTGCTGTACCACCGCTCCCGCGCCATTGCAGACTTGCAGAGTTGGCATATGGGCCCTGCCCCCATCGGAGGCAGGGCCCGTTGCGAGCTTATGAGCCGTCCACACGCTGCTGGCGTCGAGCCCCTCCATCCACTCGACCCAGTGAGCCTGCCGAACGACCCGGATCGCCTCCGAGTAGTCGTTGCACGCCATGCGTGCTTCGTCGTGTATGGGGTGGGTTAGTGCGAAGCGAAAGTGGTATGAGCTCCTCGCTAGCTGTGCCACTGCTCGCTTCATGGTGCGTAGTTCCTCCGAGAACCAACACTTCGAGTGGGGGGATGGCCGAGAGAGGGGCACGTGGGCAGCCACACACACCTGAATCGCCTCACGTACTCTGCGGATGCCCTCATCGACTTCCGCCATCGTGAGAAACCTCTCGACCCGCTCGACACGGAGCAGCTCCTCCTGCAGCTGCTCTCGGAATTCCTCCCAGTTAGTTTCACGCCATAGCGGGCGGGGCGTGAAGTCGAATTTGACGGGGGTGATGTCGAACCGGTAGACGATGGGGATATGGTCCGTCTTCGGCGGGCGTGCAGCTGGATTAGTGTTACAGCTGATGAAATGGGGGAAGAGTTCGGGGGAACACCAAACATTATCCACCCGGGTGTAGTTACCCGTGGCAAATGCCTTTAACGTGGGTATGTCCCTTGGTAACACCATCTTTAGCCGGTGCTTATCGAGGAGCTCTAGCAAGGGCTGCGTGAGGGCGAGATTGGCCGTCGTGAACAAGTGATGATTCCGGACTTCGTCCCAGAGCGGGTGGTGGCGATTAAAGTCGCCCACCAGGATATAGCGCAGGGGGAGTACCGGGCATGCCCTACTCTCCGGGTCGTTGAGGTGATCGCGCACCACCTCTAGAGCCGCGTTGTGGTCACAGTCGTTGTAGACGTTAATTATTCTGATGGTGCCGAAAGTGCCGTGGATTTGCATTGCGGTGACATCCTGCGAGGGGAGGGGGATGGCTGTCCAATTGTCGGAGGAGAGCCTGGCGCTGACGAGTATGAGCGAGCGTGTCGCCTGTGGTTTCTTAGCGTGTTGTGGGGGGTAGATAGTCGTCCAGTGCGAGTTGCTACGGGTGACTCCAATGAAATCAATATGTGGTTCTTGTATAAGAGTGATGTCGACGCGTGCTGGGTGAATAGAATGTAGAAGGTTATGCTGCGCCTCGTTAGAGCCATTTACGTTCAGCTGCCATAGGCACAGCTGCCCAGGTGTCGCGGTCGGCTGCGGTGTGCTCATTTACGGCCGGCCACGGGCGCACCCGGGAGAATCAGCCGATTGGCCCTCAGGGCCTCGTCCTCCTCATCATCCACCGCCGGAGGAGGTGACGGTAGGTGTGGGAATTGCGGAATAGACGCCCGGGCCCGTTCCTCGGACTCGTCCCCCAGATAATCCTCCCACGCCGGCGGGGAAACCCCCCTGTTTTTCTCCCTGCGCTCCTGCCTATACTTCCGCTCGGTCTCCGCCTCCCTCGCCCTACGCTCCTCCCGTCGGCGCCTGCTCTCCTCGTTCAGGATCCTCTGGGCTGCGTCCTCCGGGTGCTCAGGCTCCGAGCCACCGCCTAGCTCGCGTCCTTCCCCGTCCAACCTCCCTCCCAGGTCACGCTCCCCTGCCGCAGGTTCCTCCTCGCGCTCCCCTGCCAGTTCCCCGACTTCTGGCGATGCCCGCAGGTTGTTCACCGAGGTGAGGGTGCTAGTCCCCACCGGGCTCACCCACCGCGTCATCGTCTGCCCTAGTGGCCGTGGTAGCACCGCCGCCGTACTCTCCGCTGCCCCCGCTTCTCCTGCAGCCGGCTCCCCGCTCAGCACCTCCGCCGTTCGCAAGTTACTCGGCCGCCGAGGGGTATTCGCTCCTCCCGGCAGTCGCCTCTCCGCTACCACCGGCGCCCCCACCATGCGCCGGCGGTCATCGCTCATCTGTCCCCAGCCGGCATCTGGCGCGTTACGACCACTCCCCCTCTGAGCTGATCGTATACCAAAGTCGGCTAGGGTCGTCTGCTGCGACCCTTGTCTATCCGCCGACCATCCGTTGTCATTCGGATTGTGGCCCGGAGCGAACGGCACATTCGAGAACGCCTTCGCTACGTCCCCAGCCACCGACGCTCCCCCTGCTCCCCCCGTATTTCCTGTCTTCCGTGCTCTTTCGCCCGCCGCCTCTGTCACCGACAGACCCGGTGTTCTGGTCCCCCCCTTCTTCCCCGCCGAAGCTTGCCACGCCCCTCTCCACTCGTTACCTCGCTGCCACGTCTCGTCGCGTACCTCCTTCCCGTCCCCGTGTTGGTGTGTTTCCCAAGTTGCTGGGTCCTCCGTCAGGAAAAACTTGAAACGGGCGTCCGGATTCCTCTCTAGTGCATGCTGTAGTTTGTTAGCAAAAACGGGGCAGTTGCGGTCCGCAGCTCCATGCCCATGATGCTGCAAGCCCGCTCCCCTGCAGTTAGCGCAGGCCCTCGCTCCATCGGGCACTACGCACTCTGCCGTTCTGTGCATTTCTCCACAATGTGCGCACGTGTCGTGAATCGACTTGCATGTCGCTGCGATGTCGTCCGCGCCTACCATCTGGCACTTGACGCAGCGCGTGGGCTCCGAAAGTATCTTACGCCCCCATACTTTCTTGCCATCGACGAAGAGTCCATCACGGATTACTCTATTCGCCGTCACCACTTCTTTGAAGCTGACGATTGCATGCGCCAGCCGTTGGCCGCTCCTCCGACGCGTCGCTGGCTTAATAAAATGGGTGTTCGTTATAGCGCCCCTCCCCAAGCCATTATCGTCTTCCACCACCCTCACAGCCCCGTCCCGGCTGGGGTCAAAAGTCGTGGGCACGAACTGGAGCACAATGGCGGGGTTCCTCTGCTTAAAAGCCGAAGTTCCCCCCATCGCGTGCAGGAAGGGCTCCATACGGGCCCTCTGCCAGTCCACCGCTTGTGCCGTATTCATTATCAGCACTACATCCCCGCTACGTAGCAGTCGCGCCCCTACAAAAACCGCCCCTTCCGGCGCTTCCTGTCCCGTAGCCTCCTTCGCCGACACCATCGCAATGCGCACTTTAGCTACCAGCTCCCTCTCCGTGAGCTGCGCTAGTCCATGCGTGGTGACTTCGGGCGCTCGTGTTATCACAATCTCCACCTCTCGCTGCGCTGCCTTGGCTAGCGCAGCGGCGCACTCGCGAGTCGGTGGCTGCCCTCGCGCACCCACCGCCGTAGCGTACGATCGTGGCGCTACCCCCTCCGTCGCGCGGTTGGGCGACTCATAGTCTCTCCCCGGAGGCGCGGAGCCTCTGCCCGGGGACGCGTAGTCCCTCGGCCCCTCTCCCCGTTCCACCCCACGTTCTGTGCGCAGCTCGTCCGCCGCGTCCGACGCCCGCACCGCTGCCGCCTCCAGGTCTCCCACCACCCCTCGCGACACTTCCACCTGCTCGTCGACTGTCCTCCGCGCTTGCTCAGAACGCTCATGATGTCTGACGGGCTAATCCTTGGCTCCCTGAATGCCTATGACCAGGAAGCAATCAGTGCCCTGGATCGCTGGCTTTCAGGCTTAGGAAAGACATTATACACCGCGGGACCGTTGCTGCCTGCCAATTACGGGTCCGATAGCATCTCTTCTACCGTCTCATCTCGCGATGGGGATATCAAAGCCTTCCTCGATACCATGCTCGCTGAATACGGGCCCAAGTCTACTCTTCTCGTAGTTGTTCATTTCACATTCTAAACCATTGCTGATACGCTTCTCAGATCTCGTTTGGCACCGTATTCTGGCCGACAGTTCAGGCACACCTCGAAGAGCTCGTCGACGTGCTGACTGAGAAAAAATTCCCCTTTGTTCGTCTTCAACCCAACTCCAAAAGTTATTTACCCACCGCTAAGACAGATCCTGGCTCATGCATCGCCATTTGCCGTTGTGTCCCCGGCGCTCTCCGCCAAAGTTAAAGCATCGGGATTAGGCATGCTTACTCCGTGGTGTCCGCAACAGTTCATCCTGAACCATGCTGTGCGCCGTTATTCATTCTTCTTCCAATATAATTCATTTTCCACCGGTGACAGGTCTTTTTATGACACATGGGGGTCACGGCGGTGTTTCAGAGAGCCTCGCCAGTGGAATGCCAATGTAATTAGACATGGTACTCGCCTGGAAGCTGCTGATGAACACTGATACGTAGGGTATGCTGGCCCTTCGAAGGTGATCAGCCCGAGGCGGCGTTGCATCTCACCCACAACCTCAACGTCGCATTCCACCTCATCGAAATCCGCACGGGCAAGGGGAAACTACCGCTCCTCAATGGGAAGGTGCCACAAGGAACGCGCGCCGCCGTTGGAGCAGAGTTCCGGTCTGTGGTTGATGACTTCCGCGGTAGCGTCGGTGAAGAAAAGAAACGAAATGCGCAGCGCATGAAGGTCGAGTATGCCCGGGCATGGGAAGAAGGCGGTTCAGCGCGCGCTGCTGTTGACGCACTTTTGAAAAGGGTACTTTAGTTCACGATTTCACGGGGTTAAGTAGTTCTGTTTCGTATACATAGAATGGTAAGATTATCCACAAGCATAGACTAGATCTTTTCCCATAGGGGTAGAATGAACAAAGTAGTAAGAAAAGACGAGGAAACACTCCACAATGGGCTAAATGAAATAAAAAATGTTCCGAAATTCTGAATCGGTTGACGAATACTTTCAATGATTTAGGCATATCCCTTCAGTGAACAACCGACGTCTGCTCCAGCCTTGGGTTCCTTTTTTGATGGCAGGCATGATCTCCCAAGGGGCACCGGCATTCAAACCGGCGACCAAGAGCCGTCCAGCCGCCAGGCTCGAAATAAAAATCGCAGACCCCATGTTTTTTTGCCTGCAAATGGTCTTTTAAACCTAGTTGGTTTTATTTTACCTCGATAATGTTAGAATCAACATTCAACCGAAGGTTCAACTGCTTTCGGCCTTGGAAAGGTGTCAATCACTGCATCAGTTATGGTCTATTTGTCAAGAGCATAATACACAAAACTTTACTTCGAAGAAGTGCTATACATTGCTATACACATATGAAACGGTTAGCACAATATTATGGTGTACCGTGTCTGCGAAACTCCCATTGTATATTTCCCACGCGGTCAACGGTTGGTTGCCATATATCCCTTTTTAAAATGCCGGTGCCCCTTGCCATCTCCGGAAGATTCCACAGCTTGCGTCGAACGGAGCTTCAACCAGAAGACTTTCCACAAATGGTGATTCAACACACACCGGACGGGTGAGTGACGCCATCGTGAGTCTTTCAGTAGATTACCTCCTTCATTTTTTGTCCAGGGCCCCAGGACCATTACGAGTCCTAATTCGAACTTGTTAGGTGTCGTTCTCACTAAAATATTATCGCAACTCTGAGATTTTGAGAAAATTTGGTACCACTAGTGCGCAGGTGAAAGCCGTCGCAACAAACCGTTGAGACACGTCTTTTAGCCGCGAGGTACGAGTTATTGTAGTCTAGACTAGATCCGTGCCTGTCTGGTTGAACTCGCAAGCTCAGGTTGATTGTGTACTTTAGGGTTCATACTCATACTGGGTGACTTCCCGTAAGCTTTTTTTATTCTGGGGGATTATTTTCGCACTTTCCGCCGTGATGCCGAGCAACCTGTCAGGACCCCATCACCCCAAAGTGGCGAAATATATTCTACCATCACTCGAATATCCTTAAATCTAGACGAGGGGTCCTACCCCCCCTAATAGATTATTTGAGGTCGAGATTATCCGTTTGGGACAGAAATGATTGATGGTCACTCGTGCTACAAACTCTCCGCCACCCCAATCGACGCCTAACCGCGTCAAATGCACACACCTGAGTCAGTATATCAAGCTTGACAACATGGTCCTCCGCCCTCATTTGCCCCTTTCTGGCCTTCAACAGACCTCAAATGTATATTTTTACATTGAATTCCTGCGAGAAGTCCGCAGGTAGAGCACCTTACCTCTCGAACAGCTCTCTGTGCACATTGTAAAAGGAAAACTCCTCGCATTCGACTGCCTACTGAAGCAAGGGATTTTCCTCAATCTGGTCAACTAAATATATTATTTTGCTTGCGGGAAACATACGCAGTGTGAATAAACGCGATTATACTGCCCATCAGTCCTATCACTGGCACCCCGAGAAATGGCGCGAAATTATTTAAATCTTACGGGAAGTCACCCACTAAACCTGAATTTTAATAGCACCATCAGAAATTCAAATTCAAATTCCAACTGACATCAATCTCGTTCCGGGAACAGAATAAAGCATCGCACCACCCTTCTCAGTAAGTTGAATCTTACGCGTTCGCAATTCTTTCTCACCGTGCGGCCCGTAGCAGCTTGCTCTACGCGAATGATTCGAGTCTATAAACATTTACAGAGTAAGCACTCCAGTAGCACACGACTGAAGTGCTCGCCACATTTTTCGCTATTTTAGATTACTGTACTATAGGAGACTATAGGTATACATAGACTATTCCTGCCATGGATAGTAATTAGTTTTGCTTAAGGGCGATCAAGTGCCAAGTGGTTGAGCACCACCACCTTTCCACGACCCTCTGGGATAGTTTCGCGACTTTCCTCTAGCAGAAAACCGAAATTGACAGAGTTTTCAGTACTATTACAACTTTCCTTTGAGTATTTATTTATCCTTTCCTTCGAATCTTTTCGCCCCCGGCCGGCTTATGCATAGCCACAACGTTTTTTGCCATTCAGTAAGTTACAAAAGCTATTAGCATTGAAATATTCTCCAGCATCTACTACTGGCGAGCAATTGGTCGGACCACCTCGGAGCCTCCAAGAGAATTATCTGTCCCGACTTGGTCCCGACGCCAATCCGTATAGCCTTCCTGATGAAACAAACAATATCCCACATCCTTTTGATGAATGGTGCGGTCAGGCTGCGGCGGAGAAATGAAACTGAAACTTCTTAGCAAAATCTGGACCCCACGACAACAGAACTAGAGATCCGACAATGGTATATCCTCAATATCTGGCTTACTTCGGTACGAAGATACGATTGATACGACCTGCTCGGTAATTTAATATGATCATCTGGCCGCAGTATCTCCATCGGGTTGAACCTTCCCACTGGTGGCTCTTTTAAACCGGCGCCTGCTGGCGCACCTCCCTCTCTGGCTTTCTTGATGGCGCCACCCACTCCAGAAGAACTGGAAGCGGAGATCATCCTTCTCATATCTGACTCGCAGGCAACAAACTATTTTGCTGGTGGGTGCACGACTTAGGCTCGTCTGCCTGATTGCTCAATGTCTGCTGCTCTGATGGCGTTCAGTGGCGGGATTAGTGGTTGTGCTGTACGCTCCAATCATATCATATGCACTATTGAAATTAGTTGACCGTTTCGTGTCTATTTGCAGCCTCGAACATATTTCAAATTTCGGAGACGAGGTTTGCTACAACAATTGCCGATTGAAACCTGCAATAGATCATGGCCGGTGTAGGTCGATTTGGTTTGGAAGACTGGCCTAAGTATATCGAATGTCTTTTATGTGAGTAGTGGCTGTCAGTTTCAACTGTTGACTTATCCTCTTGATGGTAGATCTGGGTGCGATAGCATACCCCTCTTTTCAACTTCCAAACACAATATATAGATTCGATATTTCACGCTTTTGGCTTTATCGTACGGTGCTCTGGCCCAATTTAATCATCTCTCTGAACATCTCCTGTAGCGTCGACATCAGTTGTGCGTTCGAGTTATCCACGGCCTGTACGCTATTCACATGTGGCCAGTTATGCTAAGAGAAGTGAAGTCCAACCATGCAAGTAGCTCTTTTCCCTGTGTGGTAAATCCTTCCTTGACATCCACATCACAGGTGCAAGTCAGATACAGGATAATATGACTACCTTAGACTAGACTTCAGAGAATTACTAATTCAGTAGACTGAGATGGTCACTTCCACCGTGGTGGTTATCGTCGTCGACTTGATCCTCGTGTTGCGGTTGGTTCAACGCTCTTGTGGCAGTTATATCTCTTGACTTTGCATCTTCGGCTCCTCAATTGATCAAGCGTTTGGATTTTATATGGGAGGTCAAGAAAACTCCTATATTTCATGATTCCTCTCATAGCAGGTCCACTTCGTTTCACCTGGTGGTGCGCTAGCCTTCTCACCCATTTAAATTAATCTGAAGCCTGAGCTGATTCTGATGTATGCCTTCCAGCATTGTTTAACATTATTTTCTCACCATCTGTTTATGCAGGATCGTCGTTAGGGGTTTTTACTATAATTCCTCTTATTGAATTTGTGCATATCGGGTGGGTTCCGAATATTCGAATCTCAGTATCGATGGTGACCTCTTTTCTTTCAAGGCCAATGCTCAACGGATGCTTCTCTTTGAGTGAGTATCTCTTGTTTAAACCAGTGGAGATTATAACCAGATTCCAGCGGTTCTTCGTCACTACACATTCTATATTGTGCCCTCTGTGATCACAGTAGGTCTATTTCCCTTCTTCAAAGTATAATTAATGGCAACTTGAAGGCGGTCATTATGTTCTCTATGACTCTCTACAAGTGCGGATTAACAAATTGTCACCTTGGACCGAAAAACACCCCTCTCTTCTCCCTGTTTCTTCGAGACGGACTATTTTGGTTCTTGGCCCTCGTCGGTAAGACTCCCATTATCTGCTGGCTCTCAATTTTTGAAAATTTCGAAGTCATGTCGACCTTGGACATCATTATGTGGAGCAAGGTACGGCCTACTTTGGCTCTACTGCCTAGCGCGTAAGCTGTCTTGAATGCGTCCCAACATCATAGCTGACTTGTTAATTGTAGGCCAACAACAGGGTAAGACTCTTCATCTAATTACGGATCAGGACTCGCTGATTCGAAATTCCACAGACTAATTGCGGTGATTGGAGCCCGAGTGCTTTTGAATATCAAGCAAGCGACCTCCGGAACTGTGATGACGGATGCGACTACTTTAGAGCTTGGCACTTTGCCAGAGAGACCTCGGAGGTCCGAGCCATGGTATTTAAAAACGGCTGACACGGAGGGAGTCGCGCGAGTTGACTGACTGACTTCTGCATCCCAGTTTGCCGCGACAGGAATTGTCTAAATAGCCACTTGTATGTACTTCTATTCTGCGGCATTGAGGCGGGAAAATGCTGTCTCTTCTTTTAAAGAAGCCAAGCTTGGTCATTACGCAGCTGTTTCCAGACCTTGAGCTGATCACGCGAAGTTTGATCCCTTTCCTATTTGGGCCCGGATCAACAACTATTTTCGGCACTCAACCGCCGGACTAGAGCAACTCACAGGCGTGAAAGTCACAGGTCCTTTATATGCCTCAGACAGCTCAAAGTACTCCAATTCAAAACTAAGATTTAGTGTCTTAGCATTGGATCAAATTTGATGAGGGTAAAAAAATCCGATGAGTCTACAATGCGTCTCCTTGAAAGCTTTTTGGAATGGTGTACAGTAAGACGCTGGGATTATTGGCCAAAAGGAAATACCACGTCCGTCAAATTTATAATTAGAATACTAGTAACGCTGAGTTCCGACGTTGTCGACTTCCCCTCGCCCCACTTCCCCGCGAGCCCTCTATGTCGTGGTGCCGAAGATCCTACCCGTATTTCTACCCTCGGTATTGAATATACATATTACCACTAGGCATTTAGATATGAAATGGTCTGATTACTTCCACAATGTACTACAAACGATGACCAGATAACTGGTTGTTCACTGGAAGTATCTGCCTAACCAATGAACTAATGAACTCGTCAATCCGATTCAGAACTCCAGAACAAATTTAGCCCATTGTGGAGTGTTTCCACGTCTTTTTTTTACTACTTCGTCCATTCTACCCCTGCGTTATAGGAAAACATCTAGTCTATGTTTGTTACCATTCTATGTATACGGAACAGAACTACTAAAACACCCTGTTCAGAAGTGCGTCAACAGCAGCGCGCGCCGAACCGCCTTCTTCCCATGCCCGGGCATACTCGACCTTCATGCGTTGCGCATTTCGTTTCTTTTCTTCACCGACGCTACCGCGGAAGTCGTCGATCACAGACCGGAACTCTGCCCCAACGGCAGCGCGCGTTCCTTGTGGCACCTTCCCGCTGAGTAACGGTAGTTTCCCCTTGCCCTGTGCGGATTTCGATGAGGTGGAATGCGACATTGAGGTTGTGGGTGAGATGCAATGCTGCCTCGGGCTGGTCACCTTCGAACGGCCAGCATACCCTACATATCAGTGTTTATCAGCAGCTTCTAGGCGAGTACCCTGTCTAATTACATTGGCATTCCACTGGCGAGACTCTCTGAAACACCGCCGTGGCCCCCATGTGTCATAAAAAGACCTGTCGCCTGTGGAAAATGAACACGGCTGAAGTATATTGAAAGAAGAATGAATAACGGCGCACAGCATGGTTCAGGATGAATTGTTGCGGACACCACGGAGTAAGCATGCCTAGTCCCGATGCTTTAACTTTGGCGGAGAGCGCTGGGGACACAACGGCAAATGGTGATGCATGAGCCAGGATCTGTCTTCGCGGTGGGTAAATAAGTTTTGGGGTTGGTTTGAAGACGAACAAAAGGGAATTTTTTCTCAGTCAGCGCGTCGACAAGCTCCTCGAGGTGTTCCTGAACTGTCGGCCAGAATATGGTGCCAAACGAGATCTAAGCACCGTATCAGCAATGGTTCAGGAGATGAAACGAACAAGTACGAAAAGAGTAGACTTGGACCCGTGTTCAGCGAGTATGGCATCGAGGAAGGCTTTGATATCCCGATCGCGAGGTGAGACGGTAGAAGAGATGCTATCAGACCCATAATTGGCAGGCAGCAACGGTCCCGCGGTGTATATTGTCTTTCCTAAGCCTGAAAGCCAACGATCTAGGGCACTGATTGCTTCCTGGTCATAGGCATTCAAAGTGCCAAGGATTATCCCGTCGGACATCATGAGCGTTCTGAGCATGCACGAATCAGTGTAATAACGCGGGACAAGCAGACACGTACGGGTGTGCACCGCTGATCAACGGATACATGGGCATCTCAAATGGCAGCTAAAAATAGGTAAACGTGAGTCTACAGCGTAAACCGATAAGTAGTAAAAACAGTTGCATTTTGTGGACAGAACTCATAATCATACACTGCAGGCAGCCCCGGAAGTTGCACGATTTTTCCTTCGGTGTGTTTGAACAGCTGTCATTCCAAGATCATACTCGAGTTTTGAACTTCAAGGCAAGGGATACTTACCTGCTCGCCAATCTCAACCACGTCTTTACCCGTCCGCTGGGCCTCCGCTTCGGCGCGCGCTTTGATATCTCCGCGGCCACCTATCTTCTCTGGGCCCATTACCCGTAGTACAGACACTGCGCAGCACGACGCGAAGGAGAAGATGGGCACCCTTTGCCCGGTGATAGCGCGTGTGGCCTTTACTTGATCAACGGCGAAGAACTTGGTGTAAAGACATTATTTTCTACAGTGCCCTCCGGAAGGTGAATAACTCACATCCGCGATGAGTGCAGCGGGGGGTGGAAGCGCTTTGAACGTTGTGCCAGTGGTGGCACATGTTATCGCCTCGCCCCGCGCTAGCTTTGCGTACGCAGCGGGATACGCTTCAGCATGTGGCGCGAAGAGGTCGAATATCTGTGTTTCGGCCGAGTCAAAGAGTGAAACGACTCTGTCGAGTCGAATTCATCTCAGTTCAGGTGCTGAAAACTAAGATGGTGCATCGCACCTGATCTTATCCGAGTTAAAGCCGACGGGAAATTGACGGGCAATTTCTGCATGGGCTTGTGTGATCCAATTCGGCGCCAGTAGGATGGTGATTGCGATATTGTTGTTTTCTCGGACGAGCCGACCTGCTAGAGCACAGAGGGGCCTGACGTGGCCTGAGGGGAAATCGTCGACATGAGAAGCTCCAAGTTGCCGCCCATACCCGGCATTCAAGTCAGACAGAACTCACCCCACGCAGGAAGCACTGTAAGCAGGATATGGGTTGTAGACGATGGCATGGACGGGTAGGAATAAGCAATGATAAGGACTCATCTTCCTGTCTATATATACCGCGCCAGCATAAGAAGAACCGGGCTTTCGACATCAATTGAGAACGGGCTGAAACATGATGACATTGCGTCGGTGACGGACATGGCCGTCTGATTATTCAGAACGCGTATAACACGAAAGGGCTTGAAAAACGCTATGTGGGATTTTTTTCCCAGGCGCAGAAGCGATGGGATTACCGAGACGCGGGCGGTGTGCCAAGCGGCGGGCCGATGAACAAGGATCCCTTATCGATGAAGCTTTTGAGCGTTACATACTTAGAAATATCAAGGCAACCAGAGATGACGACCTCGTCAGCGTGAGGCGACCTATAGCAAGTGGTTTGAGAAAATGGAATAAAGGCACACCTAGTCCAAGACCGCATTCGTGCTTGGCGTTTCATATCTGATGATTGGGAAAGTGCGGAGATGGCTGCAATGGAGAGGTTGCGAGGCCGCCCGGGAGACCGCCTAAGCATGGGGAGAGCGAACAGTTTTAGCATTAGTCAAGGCGGCATGGGTCATCAATGCCGAGAAGCCGACGATGTGGAGACGTAACTTTTTGGCTTGCAAAAAAAGCCGGCTTGCGCCTGCGCCAATTGGCTTTTTTGGCGTGGGCGTGGGCGTTTGGTGGGACAAGCCGATTTGCTCACGCCCAACAAAGCCCACGCCGATTTGCCGGCTTGGCCCGCCAAGATTAATTTCGACGAGATAGTACTGAGATAAAGGCATCTAAAGTAGATTATACACATTGGAGCATCCTTTAAACATCCACAGCATCCTGCCACTCAAAGCTCCATGTACTAGAGTCACTGACTCTGCCGTAAATTGTATGCCTGTCCCCGAGTCAACATTCCACCTCCTCAAAATACACTGAATCCCTGGCTTGTCTTGTTATATAGGGAGTAGCAACGTTTAGGAGGCAATGTGTACGGCGGGAGAGTGAAATCACAAGAAGTGTTTGTGCTATGTTGAAAATAGCCTCGCACAAGCTATAATTGACTCCATTTTGCGGGAAGTTGGAATATCCCTTCGATTGCTGGTCGAAAAAATCCACAGCTATGTATTAGAGTCCTGGAACTTGTTGAGGGTCCTCTGTCTGGCTTGCAAAAGACTTGGTTGACACTTGGCGTGGATTTAAAACTCAATTCAAACTCCGAAGCGCACAAGCCATTTTGCCCTGATGGCATCACGCACACGCCAATTTGTCGCCTTGCCCATTCAACATTTCAAAAGTATAAAAGCTATCACGCCCCCGAATTGTATATGATCATGTCTGGAACACCTCGTTAATACCTCCTGTGAACAGGTTCCATTATTTCGTCGTTTTTAAGACTTGACTGCTTAGCTTGTGAACCGCATGCACCAGCGCGAACTGGCTTTTTGGGCGTGGCCATGGGCATTTGCTGGGACAAGCCAATTTTCTCATGCTTGTCAAAGCCCGCGCCGACTTGTTGGCATGGCCCACCAAGATCACTTTGGCCGAGAAATGGGAAAGCATGTACCTAGGACGATACCTCTAGGGGCAAACATTAAATGTTCGAGAGTGAATAAAGGAATTTTTTTACCTTACTTGGAACTTCACTGACTTCGCATTTTACATAACCGGGTCGCACTTTGCGGGACTTTACTTTACTTTTCCCACGCGTGGACATTTTAACTTGTGCTTGCATGGTTGATTGAAATTTACTTCCTAGGGCTGTGATACCCTATACAAGTGCATATAATGTTCTGATGGCCACACTAGCCTCAAAATCATGCTCCCGGGGGCTTTACCTTCGCCATAATGCATTGGGGAGAGTACACGTTTTTTCACCCCCCCCCGGACTCCCCTACGAAAAACCTGGCAGAGTGGATTAAAATGGTGCAACGAGCGCATCTAGATCGCGCGAGGAGAGAAGTATCCCGGTGGACAACTTGTTTTGCTCTTCACCGGCAGTAGGAAGCAATTTTATTGCATAATATCAGTTCAACATGCAGTGTTTGACATTGCCCTTTGCGTAGCTTTCCTTCGAGCGGCTTTACTCCCAAACTTTACTTTTCTATGTTTTCCTTTGTTTAGCTTAACTTTACCTAACCATACTTGACCAGTCATTTTCCAATACTTGCTAGTCTGAAGTGCTGAGGTGTACTGACTTCTTGACCAATATCCAGTTCAATATTGTGGCTGAGGTCTTTCTGCTTCACCAAAAACGCATATCTAAAGCGGTCTGGATGCTGAAATCGAGACATGATTACAGGCTGTATCCCAGTTAAATCTCTCTTGATGAATTGATGACTTTTACTGTGCGTAACTTGGCTGCCGCCGAAGTCATGCGATCAAACTTGAACCATCTCAGCCATCCGCACCGGGCAGGTAACCTACCGCAGAGATTTCACACCTCGGGGGTTCCAGCAATGTCAGCATATCATTATACTCCAATAGTCTACTCACTCTGGGTTCCCACAAGCAATATATTTCCCAAGATATAAAAAACCCAATGTGGTCACAGCGGTCGGTAAACAACACATGTCAACGCGTCTCAGCTTCGTCTGCAACTGCCCGTGCACGTCTCCACTCCTGATCAATGGTTATTGACGCGTGAATTCACCATCATCAGCTGGAGGAGATTCTGGAGGACTAAACAGTCGTGATTTTCGCATAACGAGCCGAGGGTCACGGGCTACGCAGCAAGTGGAGGAAACCAGCAGTCCCAGCCACGGAATGACGCACGGCGCGCCTGTGATCTTCGTCTGGGGATGTAGGGGTTCCTGGGTGGGGGCAGGAGGAGTCGACCAGAGGTCTGTTGGTGAGAAGAAGGCTGACATCATCGATGTGCATCCCAGCGCGAGCAATTGCATTTAATATAATCTATTGGGGGGGTAGGGACCCCCCTACAGATTAAAATAAATTAGAGTTTATTAGAGGGTCGATACGACGACTCTACATGATTTTTACTTAGCTAAGTTAGCAGAGAGGTCATATTCAGTCAATAATCCACGAAAGTTCGCATCAGACAAATATCCCACGGGGCCGCAATCAGGCCAAACAACGTGCATACTAGCTTTTTGGGTCCCACTCTGATAGATGCTCCGCCTTATATATTCAAATAAGGTCAGGACTCCGCCGGCTCCATCTCCTAGTGAGGTCTAGAGAAAGGACTCGTACTGCCATGCGAAGCACTGGCCTCAAGCACGAGTTAGTAACTGTTTCTACACGTTTATTAACCGTTTCCGTTTTGTTACGGGAATACGTAAACGAAAACTAAATGGATGGAGCCTTAAAGGGCGGAAAAAAAGAAAGAGTGGTATACAATCTGAGTATTATTCAGTCAGTATGTGTCGGGAATTCTGGGGGGAAGAAAGACGTGCCGTTCATCTGCCTCGACGTCGAGCACGAGCCTTGGCTTTCGAGAATCTTACTATCCTTCGGCCCACTTATGCAAGATTTTTTTGATCGGCGCTGTTCTCCAAAACTGTTTATCCAACGACCACCGGAATTCACATGGAGCATCTTGAATATGTGAATTTCAATCGTGTGAAGTGGCCTAATTTTTGAGCTTCAACCGCACTTGCAGGAACATCGCCGAGGAGAAATGACCAAATACCGGCTTTTGCAAGATCTTTGATTGGGAATTTGGCAGGTGATTACACACTTTATCAAAATTTTGCAGAAAAACAGGATGTGATTTTCTGGTGGGTGCAAATCTTCTTTGAATGCTCCACAAACTTGGAAACAGCATGTCTCATATCAGGTCTTTTTTAATGGAGGCTTTGAGCACATATCCACCTCGAAATCTTGCACAAGTGGGCCGGATTGCATATGGGCCGAAGATAGTATAAGCTTATCAAGCTTCCTCAAGATCGACACCTATGAAAGAAGTTAGCTGAGCAATAAGAAGATGGAGATGCGGACGTACAAGATAAAATTGAATATAATAGGCCACGGCGGGAACTTGCCAGCTTCTCGAGCGGTGAAAATAGCATCCAAAATGGGCAGGTGAACAGCTCTACCAGTGCAACCGTGGTGGTAAACAGACGGCCATCCCAAGTGTGAATGAGGTAGGTTATTTCCCCATCTGCCCACATAATGAAAAGGACAACGACACCACACAGGCAAATCACAATCCCTTCCCTGATGCATTGACATGTAGTATGAGAAAGCACGTCTGAGACGAGCCATGATGCTCGCCAATCGATTTGAGGCGAAGATAGCAAGTGCAGACGCGGACAGGGCACTGAAATAACGAGCCCTGTGTGCACCCAAGGAATGTTCCAGTCGAAACCCCATGGCGTGACCAAGCTTTCGAAATTTGTATAGGGTTGAAAAACTAGGATTGAACCAGGAGATAAATGGAGAGACACCTTTTTGATGCTTCCAGAACCCGGCAATCGTCATTGCAAGCAAGAAAGAATGGCGAGTATCATAAGCAGCCACATACGCAACGCTGGGCTCGAGCCCAGCCTGTCGAATCAAAACAGTTTGTGTCGATTGTCTATCGACAGAATTCATAGACAGACGGTCACCGGCCTACGCGAACGCTTGCATGGGGAACTGGGACTGATCTTGGAACCAGGGTCACGGGTGGCGGGGGAGGCGGAGGGGATTAAAAGTCGGAAATAGGAAAGGCGGTAGAGGTATTCGGAAACGTAATCTGTTGGTTCTCTCCGGGGGGAAGATACGCTGGAGGAAAGACGGTCTTTGTGAGCACCTGCTTATTCAGCGAGGGCGCAGACGAGGCTGACAGGCGTGATGATGAAAAATCCGAAGAAGAAAGGAGCATGAGATTCGAGTGTTCCGTTTGATAGTTCATATCGAATGGGCTGCAATATGACCGCGGTGGTACGAGTTACTAAGACCACGTACGCACGTTCGTCAAATTTATAATTATGTAGGATAGTAATGTTCAGCCCCTCGCCCCATTTTCCCTGGATTCCGCGTGCCCTTTATATTGCGGTGCTGTAGATCCTGCCTGCATATTTCTACCCTCAGTGTTGAATATACATATTTACCACTAGGCATTTAGATATGAAATGGTCTGATTACTTCCACAATGTGCTACAAACGATTATGGACTCGGATAACTGACCAGTGGTTGTTCACTGGAAGCATCTGCCTAAATATTGAACTGATGAACTCATCAACCCGATTTAGAGTTTCAGAACATATTTAGCCCATTGTAGCGTGTTCCTCGTCTTTTCTTAGTTCGTCCATTCTACCCCTATGGGAAAATATCTAGTCTATGTTTGTGGATAATTTCACCATTCTATGTATACGAAACAGAAGTGAAATCGTGAACTAAAGCACCCTTTTCAAAAGTGCGTCAACAGCAGCGCGCGCCGAACCGCCGTCTTCCCATGCCCGGGCATACTCGACCTTCATGCGCTGCGCATTTCGTTTCTTTTCTTCACCGACACTACCGCGGAAGTCATCAATCACAGACCGGAACTCTGCTCCAACGGCGGCGCGCGTTCCTTGTGGCACCTTCCCACTAAGTAGCGGCAGTTTCCCCTTTCCCGTGCGGATTTCGATGAGGTGGAATGCGACATTGAGGTTGTGGGTGAGATGCAATGCTGCCTCGGGCTGGTCACCTTCGAACGGCCAGCATACCCTACATATCAGTGTTTATCAGCAGCTTCTAGGCGAGTACCCTGTCTAATTACATTGGCATTCCACTGGCGAGACTCTCTGAAACACCGCCGTGGCCCCCATGTGTCATAAAAAGACCTGTCGCCTGTGGAAAATGAACACGGCTGAAGTATATTGAAAGAAGAATGAATAACGGCGCACAGCATGGTTCAGGATGAATTGTTGCGGACACCACGGAGTAAGCATGCCTAGTCCCGATGCTTTAACTTTGGCGGAGAGCGCCGGGGACACAACGGCAAATGGCGATGCATGAGCCATGATCTGTCTTCGCGGTGGGTAAATAAGTTTTGGGGTTGGTTTGAAGACGAACAAAAGGGAATTTTTTCTCAGTCAGCGCGTCGACAAGCTCCTCGAGGTGTTCCTGAACTGTCGGCCAGAATATGGTGCCAAACGAGATCTAAGCACCGTATCAGCAATGGTTCAGGAGGTGAAACGAACAAGTACGAAAAGATTAGACTTCGGCCCGTGTTCAGCGAGCATGGTATCGAGGAAGGCTTTGATATCCCCATCGCGAGGTGAGACGGTAGAAGAGATGCTATCGGACCCGTAATTGGCAGGCAGCAACGGTCCCGCGGTGTATAATGTCTTTCCTAAGCCTGAAAGCCAGCGATCCAGGGCACTGATTGCTTCCTGGTCATAGGCATTCAAAGTGCCAAGGACTAGCCCGTCGGACATCATGAGCGTTCTAAGCATGCGGGGTCAGCATATTGACGCGGGACAAACAGGTACCTACTGCTGTGCACCGCAGACCAACGGATACATGGGCATCTCATATGGCAGCTAAACATTGGCAAACGTCAGTCTACACCCGTCAAGTAATAAAAGCCGTTTGCGTTTTGGGGATAGAACTCGTAGTCATACACCTGCAGGGCAACCCTGGAAGTTGCATGATTTTTCCTTCCGCGCAGTTTGAACATCTGTCATTTGAACATCATTCTCAAAAGTCGAATTTCAATGGATACTTACCTGCTCGCCAATCTCAGCCACGTCTTTGCCTGTCCGCTGGGCCTCCGCTTCGGCGCGCGCTTTGAGATCTCCCCCGCCACCCAGCTCCTCTGGGCCCAGTAACCGTATCATAGATACTGCGCAGCACGAGGCAAAGGCGAAGATCGGCATCTGTGCCCCAGTGATAGCGCGTGTGGCCTTTACTTGCTCAATCGCGAAGAACTTCGCAACGACATTATTTTCTATAGTGCCTCCAGAGGATGGATAACTCACATCCACAATGAGTGCAGCGGGTGCTGGAAGCGCTTTGAACATTGTACCAGTGGTAGCACATGTTATTGCCTCGCCCTGCGCTAGCTTTGCGTACGCAGCGGGATACGCCTCAGCATGTGGCGCGAAGAGATCAAATATCTGTGTTTCGGCCGAGTCAAAGAGCGAAACGACTCTGTCGAGTCAAATTCATTTTAGTTCAGGTGTTGAAGACCAAGCATGGCGCATCGCACCTGATCTTATCCGAGTTCGAGCCGGCGGGAAACTGACGGGCGATTTCTGCATGGGCCTGTGTGATCCAATTCGGCGCCAGCAGGATGGTGATTGCGATACTGTTGTTTTCTCGGACGAGCCGACCTGCTAGAGCACAGAGGGGCCTGACGTGGCCTGAGGGGAGATTGTCAACATAAGAAATTCCAAGTTGCCACCCCCACCCAGCATTCAAGTCAGATGGAACTCACCCCAGGGAGGAAGCACTGTAAGCAGGAGGTGGGTTGTAGACGATGACATGAACGGGTAGGAATAAGTAAGGATAAGGACTCATCTTCCTGTCTATATATACCGCGCCAGTATAAGAAGAACCAGGCCTTCGACATCAATTGAGAACGGGCTGAAACACGGTACATGCGGTGACAGACATGGCCGGCTAATTATTCAGAGCGCGTATAAGACGAAAGGAGTGGAAAGCGCTATGTGGGATTTTTTCTCAGGCACAGAAGCGATAGGATTACCGGGACGCGGGCGATGTGCCAAGCGGGGTGCCGATCAATAAGGATCCCTTATCGATAAACCGTTTGAGCGTTACTTAGCTCTCAAATTTGAGCGCGCCGGCAGGGCCAGTGCAGTCGGTCCGGAGTGTCGGACACGGTTTTTCTAATAGGAAATATCAAGGCACGTTTATGGGTAGTGGTGTTCCGCTTTGACCAGAGACGACGGCCTTGTTGGCGTGTCGGCGGGCTGAGCAACTTGAAGTGCCAGTGGGTTTGAGAAAATGGAATAAATCCACGCATAGTCCAAGACCGCATTCGTGCTTGGCATTTCATATCTGATGATTGGGAAAGTGCGGAGATGGAGACAAGATGGAGAGCCGCCCAGGAGACCGCCCAAGCATGGGGAGTTCGAAATGGCGACGCAACAGCTTTAGAATTAGTCACGGTGGCATGAGTCATCAATGCCGAGAAGCCGGCGATGTAACTCGCCTAAGACTTCCACCGTCAGTGCCGCAGTGCTTGCTGATCTCATGCGCACAAGACTTGTTTGTGAATGTACTTTGCGAAGGGCCAGAAGACTAGGCTTTCATAGAACATGTCTGTTTCGTCCTCGAGCTTACGTCCTTCTTGGTTGAGACATGTACCGCCTCGCGTATAGCCTTCAAGTTGCGGTTGCGACAGGCCAGCTTGCATACCTCATTCTCTGACCATGGCATCCAGTGAGACTGCTGAGCCGTCCCCCCGACCTCAACTCCCTCCCAACTTTGCCACCGAACTTTGGCAGCGGGCCGCCGCGCAGCAAAAGCGCAAGATTGTCAGTGGCACAACATCCGAACCGACAAAGATCTCAGACATCTCCCCCGAGGACCGTCAATCGTTCACGACAGTCCTGAATTCCTCCACCCGCATCCTGGCACTCTTTGGAGCCGGGCTCTCTGCAGCCTCTGGGATCCCGACTTTCCGGGGCGCAGGCGGGTTCTGGCGTGAGTACGACTGCATGACTCTGGCCACCCCGAGAGCGTTCTCGAAGGATCCGGCGCTCGTGTGGCAGTTCTATAGCTACAGGCGACACTGCGCATTAGCTGCCAAACCAAATAGAGCGCACATCGCTTTGGCGGAGCTAGCCAAGAAGAAACCAGACTTTTTGGCCATCAGTCAAAACAGTCGATGGCAAGTGCAACACTCATAATTGCAAATCTTTAATTGAGATAGGTGTATGTAGGCCTTTGTCAGCGCGCCGGGCCACCCACCCAACAACATACAAGTCAGTACATGGCTCGCTCTTCAGTAACAAGTGCACAGAATGCTCGTACGTCGAGACAGACAATTTCGCGGACCCACTCGTTCCCGCGTTCGCCCTTCCTCCCAAGGTCGATATCGCCGACTCGAAGTTCCCGCTCAAAGATATTCCCCTCAAGGACCTGCCGCGCTGCCCCGAATGCACGGCGCTCCTACGACCTAACGTGGTCTGGTTCGGCGAGTCCCTCTCACAGAATGCAGGTGGATCGAGTGGAAGATTGGATGCGTGGTGGAAACTCGGGAGATCTAAACGTCGAAAATGGCCAAATCGACTTGATGCTAGTGGTTGGAACAAGCGCATTGGTGCACCCAGCTGCCGGATATATCCATGCTGCGAGGGCGCGAGGGGCTAGGATTGCGGTGTTTGATATGGAAGAACCGACTGCGGCCTCGAGATTGAAGAAGGGGGATTGGTTTTTCAAAGGGGATGCGGCAGTCCTTCTCCCTGAATTGTTGAAGGAAGTGATTGGGGTAGTTCCTGAAGTGTAATCTGAAAGTCGGCGACTGTATCTGTATCTTCCGTTATCTTTCAGATTGAAGAAAATGACCTCGCCCGCAGGGATGACTACTTGAACCTTCGAATGTCTTCAATATGCACGCACAGGGACATTCACATGCAACAGGTGGATCCAGTGTATGTACGACTCGCAATCAAGTTCAGCTTTCATCAGCCGCGAATATACAAGTACAGCATATGTAGAAGATGAAGAAAGAAAATAAATGAAACAAGATGATAAAAAAGGGTAGAGCCCAACAGACTTGGCGGTCGGATGACGGAATAACGACAACGACACGACAACCCAAGCGGAGCCGAGCACTAGGAATTAAATGTCAGAAAAGTAGGATATAAGGGTGAAATGCATACGCACACGACGAACAAAACACCAGAAGACAGGAATTGGCGGTGGCGGAAAGGAGCTGAGTGGTCAATAAAAAAGCCGGGCGTCCCCAGCGATCCTACGGCCAAACCAGTCGTATTGCTGCTCGTTATATTCCGTCTGTCGTGGTGTGGTGTCGTATACGCTGCGTTTTCCCCTTCTACTGGCTGTCGAGCCCGTCGTCCTTCAAGCCGCTAACCGATTCTCGGACCGAGTCGAAGGGCGGAAAAGAAGAAAAAGAGTCGGGTATATAATCTGAGTATTATGATTCAGTCAACACGTGTCGGGGAATTCTAGGGGAAAGAAAGACGTGCCGTTCATCTGTCTCGACGTCGAGCACGAGCCTTCGCTTTCAAGAATCTTATAAGCTTATTAAGCTTCCTCATGATCGTCACCTAGAAAGAAGTTAGCTTAGCAATAAGAATATGGAGACGCGGACGTACAAGATAAAATTGAATATAATAAGCCCGGCAGGCGCGATGAGAAGAAGCTACAGTTGTGAGGAAAGTGAATTAATGTAGAAAGGCTCGAAGTACAATTTTGTGTCCCAAATGAGCATGTCCCAAATGGGTCTGCCGCTCGATTCCGCCAACACGATACGGCTTTGTGAATGCGAGGAGGCCCGGATTATCAAAGAGAATTGATCGCAAGGAGAATAGAGAAGCCCAGGTGATGATGCCGGCGCGGCGGTCAAGCGGCATTGTGTGCAACGATGCACGATCAGATATGTGCGACCAGGAGATTGCGTGAGTAAAAAATTCCAGCGAGGAGGAGGGGAGGTGGGACTGCGTGTGAGAAACGTTGCACGGATATATGAAAAATGGGGAACTTGCAGTTCTCGAGCGGTTTGGTGAAAAAGCATCCAAAATGGGGAAGTGAACGGCTCTACATACCAGTGCAAACCGTGGCGGTGAACAGGACGGCCAATAATATTACGGTATCCCAAGTGTGGATGAGGTGGGTTATCTCCCCACCTGCCCACAGAATGAAAAGGCCAACGATAGCATAGGCAAATCAAATTCCCTTCCAAATTGGGGTCTGACGTATACTAAGAAGGTGTATAGAAGGTGTATATTATCTTCCATATCGGGACCTGGCGCGTAGGCGCGTCTGGGACGAGCCATGATGCTCGCCAATCGATTTGAGCAAGTGCACAGGTGGACAGGGCGCTGAAAATAACGAGCCCTGTGTGTGCCAAGTCAACCCAAGGAATGTTCCAGTCGGAAACCCCTGACGTGACGGCTGTCTTGCCCCGACGGTCGTTGCCAACCAGGAGATGAATGAAGAGACACCGTTTTGATGCGTACAGAACCCGGCAATCGTTATTGTAAGCACGAGAAGAATGGCGAGTATCATGAGCAGCCACCGACGCGGACTCGGACGCTTGCGTGGGGAACTGGGAGGGCGCAGACGAGGCTGACAAGCATGATGATGAAAAGCCGAGGAAGAAAAGAGCAGGCGAGTCGAGGGTGCCGTTCGATAATGCACAACGAGTTGGCTGCAATAAGACTGCGCTGGTACGAGTTGCCAAGACCACGTACGCACGTCCATCAAATTTATAATTGTAGGATAGTAATGTTCAGCCCCTCGCCCCTATTTTCCCTGGATTACGCGAGCCTTTTATATCGCGGTGCTGTAGATCCTACCTGCGTATTTCTACCCTCAGTATTGAATATACATATTTATCTCTAGGCATTTAGATATGAAATGGTCTGATTACTTCCACAATGTACTACAAACCATTACGGACTCGGATAACTGACCAGTGGTTGGGAAGTAGCTGCGTAATCATTGAGCTGATGAATTCGTCAATCCGACTCAGAACTTCAGAACAAATTCAGCCCATTGTGGAGTGTTTCCACGTCTTTTTTTTACTACTTCGTCCATTCTAGCCCTACCTTATAGGAAAACATCTAGTCTATGTTTGTGGATAATATTCCCATTCTATGTAGACGGAACAGAACTACTAAAGTACCCTTTTTAGAAGTGCGTCAACAGCAGCGCGCGCCGAACCGCCGTCTTCCCATGCCCGGGCATACTCGACCTTCATGCGCTGCGCATTCCGTTTCTTTTCTTCACCGACGTTACCGCGGAAGTCATCGATCACAGACCGAAACTCTGCTCCAACGGCGGCGCGCGTTCCTTGTGGCACCTTCCCGCTAAGTAACGGCAGTTTCCCCTTGCCCGTGCGGATTTCGATGAGGTGGAATGCGACGTTGAGGTTGTGGGTGAGATGCAATGCTGCGTCCGGCTGGTCACCTTCGAACGGCCAGCATACCCTACATATCAGTGTTCAGCAGCTTCTAGGCAAGTACCATGTCTAATTACATTGGAATTCCACTGGCGAGACTCTCTGAAACACCGCCGTGACCCCCATGTGTCGTAAAAAGACCTGTCGCCTGTGGAAAATGAACACGGCTGAAGTATATTGAAAGGAGAATGAATAACGGCGCACAGCATGGTTCAGGATGAATTGTTGCGGACACCACGGAGTAAGCATACCCAATCTCGATGCTTTAACTTTGGCGGAGAGTGCTGGGGACACAGCGGCAACCGGTGATGCGTGAGCCAGGATCTGTCTTAGTGGTGGGTAAATAAGTTTTGGGGTTGGTTTGAAGACGAACAAAAGGGAATTTTTTCTCAGTCAGCACGTCGACAAGCTCTTCGAGGTGTTCCTGAACTGTCGGCCAGAATATGGTGCCAAACGAGATCTAAGCACCGTATCAGCAATGGTTCAGGAGATGAAACGAATAAGTACGAAAAGAGTAGACTTGGGCCCGTGTTCAGCGAGCATGGTATCGAGGAAGGCTTTGATATCCCCATCGCGAGGTGAGACGGTAGAAGAGATGCTATCGGACCCGTAATTGGCAGGCAGCAACGGTCCCGCGGTGTATAATGTCTTTCCTAAGCCTGAAAGCCAACGATCCAGGGCACTGATTGCTTCCTGGTCATAGGCATTCAAAGTGCCAAGGATTAGCCCGTCAGCCATCATGAGCGTTCTGAGCATACGCGAGTCAGTGTAATAACATGGGACAAACAGACACGTAGGAGCGTGCACCGCTGATCAACAGATACGCGGGCATTTCAAATGGCGGCTAAAAATTGGCAAACGTGAGTCTACAGTGTGAACCAATAAGTAGTAAAAACAGTTGCGTTTTGTGGACAGAACTCATAATCATACACTGCAGGCAGCCCTGGGAGTTGCATTATTTTTCCTTCGGTATGTTTGAACATCTGTCATTTCAAGATCACACTCAAGTTTTGAATTTCAGGGGATAGTTACCTGCTCGCCAATCTCAACCACGTCTTCACCCGTCCGCTGGGCCTCCGCTTCGGCGCGCGCTTTGATATCTCCGCGGCCACCCATCTTCTCTGGGCCCAAGGCCCGTATTATAGAGACTGCGCAGCCCGACGCGAAGGAGAAGATGGGTACCTCTTCCCCAGTGATAGCGCGTGTGGCTTTTACTTGCTCAGTGGCGAAGAACTTGGCGTAATGACATTATTTTCTACAGTGGCCTCCGAAAGGTGAACAACTCACATCCGCGATGAGTGCAGCGGGTGCTGGAAGCGCTTTGAACGTTGTGCCAGTGGTGGCACATGTTATCGCCTCGCTCCGCGCTAGCTTCGCGTACGCAGCGGGATACGCCTCAGCGTGTGGCGCGAAGAGGTTGAATATCTGTGTTTCGGCCGAGTCAAAGAGTGAAACGACTCTGTCGAGTCGAATTCATTTCAGTTCAGGTGTTGAAAACCAAGATGGCGCATCACACCTGATCTTATCCGAGTCGGAGCCGGCGGGAAACTGACGGGCAATTTCTACATGGGCCTGTGTGATCCAATTCGGGGCCAGCAGGATGGTAATTGCGATGTTGTTGTTTTCTCGGACGAGCCGACCTGCTAGAGCACAGAGGGGCCTGACGTGGCCTGAGAAGAAATTGTCAACATGAGAAGTTCCAAGTTGCCACCCCCACCCAGCATTCAAGTCAGACGGAACTCACCCCACGCAGGGAGCACTGTAAGCAGGAGGTGGGTTGTGGACGATGACATGAACGGGTAGAAGTAAGTGAGGATAAGGACTCCTCATCCTGTCCATATATACCGCGCCAGCATAAGAAGAACCAGGCCTTCGACATCAATTGAGAACGGGCTGAAACACGGTGACATTGCGTGGGCGGCGTGCCAAGCGGCGTGCCGATCCGTTTGAGCGTTACTTGGCTCTCAATTTGAGCGCGCCGGCGGCGCCAGCGCAGTCGGTCCAGACGGTTTTTTTATGTAAGAAATATCGAGGCACGTTTATGCATATGGGTAGTGGTGTTCCGCTTTGACCAGAGATGACGACCTCGTCGGTGTCTGGCGACCTATAGCAAGTGGTTTGAGAAAATGGAATAATGGCACACATAGTCCACGACCGCATTTGTGTTTGGAATTTCATATCTGATGATTGGGAAGGTGCGGAGATGGAGAGGAGACCGCCCAAGCATGGGGAGTTCGAAATGGCGAGCGAACGGTTTTTACTTAGAATGTGACTAGTCATGGCGACATGAGTCATCGATGCTGAGAGCCGGCGATGTGCCATACGTAACTCGTTGCCAAAGACTTCCATCGTGAATCATGCGCACAAAGCATCCAAGACACTTCTCACTTGTTTGTGAATGTACTTTGCGAAGGGCAGGAAGACCAGGCTCTCATAGAATATGTCTGTTTCGTCCTCGAGCTTTCGTCCTCCTTGGAGTTCTTGAGAATGGGCATGTACAGCCTCGCGTAGAGCCTTCAAGTTGCGGTTGCGACACGTAACTCATTCTCTGACCATGGCATCTAGTGAGACTGCTGAGCCGCCCTCCCGATTTCAGCTCCCTCCCAACTTTGCCACCGAACTTTGGCAGCGGACTGCCGCGCAGCAAAAGCACAAGATTGCCAGTGGCACAATATCCGAACCGACAGCCTCAGAGATCTCCCCCGAGGACCGGCAATCGTTCACGACGGTCCTGAAGTCCTCCATCCACATCCTGGCACTTTTTGGAGCCGGGCTCTCTGCCGCCTCCGGGATCCCAACTTTCCGGGGCGCAGGCGGGTTCTGGCGTGAGTACGACTGCATGACTCTGGCCACCCCAAGAGCGTTCTTGAAGGATCCGGCGCTCGTGTGGCAATTCTATAGCTACAGGCGACACTGCGCATTAACTGCCAAACCAAATAGAGCGCATATCGCTTTGGCGGAGCTAGCCAAGAAGAAACCAGACTTTTTGGCCATCAGTCAAAACACCGATGACAAGTGATTGTAAATCTTTAATTGAGATGGTGTATGTAGGCCTTTGTCAGCGCGCGGGCCACCCACCGAACAACATACAAGCCGTACACGGGTCGCTCTTCAGTAACAAGTGCACAGAATGCTCGTACGTCGAGACAGACAATTTCGCGGACCCACTCGTTAAGGTCGATATCGCCGACTCGAAGTTCCCGCTCAAAGATATTCCCCTCGAGGACCTGCCGCGCTGCCCCGAATGCACGGCGCTCCTACGACCTAACGTGGTCTGGTTCGGCGAGTCCCTCCCACAGAATGCAGTGGATCGAGTGGAAGATTGGATGCGTGGTGGAAACTCGGGAGATGTAAACGTCGAAAACGGCTAAATCGACCTGATGCTAGTGGTTGGAACAAGCGCATTGGTGTACCCAGCTGCTGGATATATCCATGCTGCGAGGGCGCGAGGGGCCAGGATTGCTGTGTTCAATATGGAAGAACCGACTGAGGAGGGTCCGGCCTCGAGACTGAAGAAGGGGGATTGGTTTTTCAAAGGGGATGCGGCAGTCCTTCTCCCTGAATTGTTAAAAGAAGTGATTGGGATAGTTCCTGAAGTGTAATACGAAAGTCGGCGACTGCATTTGTATCTTCCGTTATCTTTCAGCTTGAAAAAAATGACTTCGTCCGTGGGATGACCACTTGAACCTTCGAATATCTTTCAAATAGGGACATTCACATGCAACAGGTGGATTCAGTGTATGTACAACGCAGACGCACGCGACGAACAAAACACCAGAAGAGCGGAATTGGCGGTGGCGAAAAGGAGCGCGGTGGTCAATAAAAAACAGATCCTGCGGCAAACCAGTTGTATTGCTGCCCGTTGTATTCCGTCTGTCGTGATGTGGTGTCGTATACGCTGCGTTTTCTACTGACTGTCGAGCCTGTCGTCCTTCAAGCTGCTAAGCGATTCTCGGACCGAGTCAAAGGAGGTCAAAGGGTGATAAAGAAGAAAGAGTCGGGTATATAATCTGAGCATTATTCAGTCAGTACGTGTCGGGAACTCTAGGGGAAAGAAAGACGTGCCGTTCATCTGTCTCGACGTCGAGCACGAGCCTTCGCTTTCAAGACTCTTATAAGCTTATTAAGCTTCCTCAGGATCGTCACCTGAGCAAGAAGTCAGCCGAGCAATAAGAACATGGAGACGCGGACGTACAAGATAAAATTGAATATAATAGGCCACGGCGGGCGCGACGAAAAGCTGCAGTTTGTGAAGAAAGTGAATTAATGTAGAGAGGATAGACGTACAATTTTGTGTCCCAAATTGAGCAGGTCCCACATGGGTTCTGCACGCTCGATTCCGCCGAACACGATACGCTTTGTGAATGCGAGGAGGCCGGATTTATCAAAGAGAAGAATGCTCGCAAGGAGAAGCCAGGTGATGATGCCGGCGCGGGTCAAGCGGCATTGTGCAATGAGCACGATCAGACTATGTGCGACTCAGGAGATTGCGTGAAGTAAAATAATTCCAGCGAGGACGGACGGGAGGTGGGATGCGTTGTGAGAAACGTGTCAGGTATATGAAAAATGAGGGAACTTGCCAGCTTCTCGAGCGGTGAAAATAGCATCAAAAATGGGGAGGTGAACGGCTCTACCAGTGCAACGGTGGCGGTGAACAGACGGCCAATATCTACCGTATCCCAAATGTGAATGAGGTGGGTTATCTCCATACCTGCGCACAGAATGAAAAGGACAGCGATAACACTCAGGCCAATCAAATTCCCTTCCAAATTGGGGTCTGACGCAAAGGCATGTATGAGAAGGCGTATATTATCTTCCATGTCGGGACCTGGCGCGTGGCGCTTGTGACGAGCCATGATGCTCGCTAATCGATTGGAGGCGACGATAACAACTGCACAGGTCGACAAGGCGCTGAAAATAACGAGCCCTGTGTGCGCCAAATCAATCCAGAGAATATTGACCGTGACGGCCTGTCCAGCACCGGCGTTTGTTGCCAACCAGGAGATAAATGAAGAGACACCATTTTGATGCGTGCAGAACCCGGTAATAGTTATTGCAAGCACGAGAAAAATGGCGAGTATGATGAGCAGCCACAGACGCGAACGCTTGCGTGGGGAACTGGGACTGATATTGGATCCAGGGTCAACGGGTGGCGGGGGAGGGGATTGAGAGTCGGAAACAGGAAAGGCGGCAGAGGTATTCGGAAACGCAATCTGTTGGTTCTCTCTGGGGGAAGATACGCCGGAGGAAAGACGGTCTTTGTGGGGGTGACACCTGCTTTTGCAGCGAGGGCGCGGACGAGGCTGACAAGCATGATGATGAAAAAGCCGATGATGAAAGGAGCAGGCGACTCGAGGGTGCCGTTAGATAGTGCACATCCAGTGAGCTGCAATAAGACTGCGCTGGTACGAGTTGCTCCGTGGAAAGCGTCCTTGCGAGAGACGAACTGGGAGCCGACCTTGAAGTTGAGGCCCGAGAAGACCGTGACGGCGGTAATCTGTGCGGCGGCGACGAACCCACCGAAGACTCCGGAGAGGCCCTTGGAGAAAAGAGAGAGGATGGAGAGCGAGAGCATGTCGTGGTACGAGTCTAAGGGTAAGCTGAGGTGTCAGCCGCAAACAAACTTTGTCAAATAAAAGTTCATTCGATCACTCGTCCGCAATTTTCCCGCTCCCATCAACGCCCATCCCGTCGAATTTCATTAAAATTGAGAATTTCAGTGCGTTTATGGCGGGTACGATGATGATGCGACTTCATGAAAAGCAAACATTATCGTCGTTTCCGAACTACACTTTCCTCGAGGTGCTCTTTTTACGTGTACCGACGTGGATTAGTACGGGATCGTACGGGACGAAAAAACGCGTTCAACACGAAATTCAGCTGTGCATCATATACTCAACACTCAGGCGCAGATAAAACCGGACGTATTCTACTGTACATGCAACATGAAACCAACTCATGCCTTATTGGCTTCATAAACCTTGCTAATCTCTTCGCACACCGCGTCCGTTACTTCTTTCGTGGTGCTCTTTCCTCCCAAATCCTTGGTCTTGACGCCGTTTTCCGTCACATTCTCGATCGCCTTCATGAGGCAGTCCGCCGCCTCCGACATCTTTAGTGTCCCAGCCTGGAAGCCACCCACCAAAGGCCTCTCCGTATCTCCCTTAGCCCTCTCATCCCCATCCGCACCAGCCAACCACCTCACCATTTCGGCCGCACTCCAAAAAGCGCCGATGGGATTAGCTATGCCCTGCCCCGCAATATCCGGCGCGCTCCCATGAATCGGCTCGAACATACTTGGGAACTCCCTCGTCGGATCCAAATTGCTGCTTGGTGCGATTCCGATGCTGCCTGACAGCGCCGCCGCGAGATCACTGAGGATGTCGGCGTGTAGATTCGTTGCGACGATTGTGTCCAGACTCTCCGGCCGCATAACCATACGCACCGTCATCGCATCCACCAGCATCTTGTCGTACTCAATCCTCCCGTCGTACTCGCGTGCGATCTCGTAGAACACAGAGTCCCACAACACCATCCCGTGCCGCTGAGCGTTGCTCTTCGTGACCATCGTGAGCTTCTTGCGCGGGCGGCGCAACGCGGTCTCGAACGCAAAGCGCATGATGCGCTCAATGCCGACGCGCGTGAAGATACTGACCTCGGTCGCGACAGTGTGTGCAGCATGCGCGGAGGATGGCGTCGTACCCCCATGGCCAGAATATTCGCCCTCGCTGTTCTCACGCACGATAACCCAATCCAGCATGGAAGGGTCCGCGGCACATGCGCTAAGCGGGGAGGTCGTTCCCTTCAGTATGCGCGTAGGGCGCACATTCGCGTATTGGTTGAGTGTGGTGCGGATAGGGAGGATCATCTGCCAAAGGGAGATGTGGTCCGGAACGTCTGGGAGAGCGTCAGTGCGGGTATCCGGGCGTAAAAATGCCATGGGAAAGGACATCGGGCGAGAAGGACAGACCAGGCCACCCAACCGCGCCGAAGTATATCGCATCATATTTCTTCAGGCCTTCCACGCCGCCCTCCGGGGCGTAATATCCGCGTTGCTTGTAGTTCCTGGAGCTCCAGTCGACGGTGTCGAACTGGAAGGTAAATGTGCCGAACGTCTGGGAGAGGGTTGTCAGGACTCGGGTAGCCGCCTCCGTAATGTCGACGCCAATGCCATCGCCAGGGATGCATACGATACCGAATATGCGGGACACGGAATGGATATTTGAGCGCAACGACATTGTGGGCGGAGATAAGCAACGCCACTAGATGGTGCGATAGAAGCCCAACGGTCCGACGGACTTCCACCGCTCCTACTTTAGTCCATCGCTTCCCAGAGTTGCAGACATCGCATCGACGGTACCCAAGCTGGTGGAGATGATCCAAGTCTATTGAAGTGAATTAATCTCGCGGTAACTCTTGTGCTCGTCTTCTAGACCGCCAGCCAAATACAAGGCAAAGTTGGAGGAAAATGATGCGGGGACTTTCCAGATCAGGAACAACGCTTGCTGGATGCTGTCATCATCGGCCCCGATCTTCCAGGTGGTCTGCCAGTTGGGCTGCTGTGCCTTGTACCTTGTAACAGACAGCGGCAAGATGGTCTCTGGGTAGCCAAGTAAAGTCCACCTCGCAGTCGAAAGGCTCGGCGAAAAAGACTTTATTTTAGCCATAGCCGACTGTCTTGCTTGACTGACGCCATCTCTCGCGCCATCTGTGGAGCAACTATGGAACAACCTCCGCCACATCCCGCCACATCGATGATAGGCTCAGCGATACGGTTGTAGCTGTCCTAGGCTAACAGCAAATCAACCCATCTGTCGTTTCTTGGGAATGCTTATGCTTTCGGCAAGATGGCGGTCCTATCCAATCCTATGACTCTCGTCCATTGGACGACAATTATATCGATGATGCAGACCACGGCGTCTCATAATATTCGGCTATTAATGGACCTTTTCAGTTTCTGGAACAGGCGGCCTTAACAAGGCCCAAAAGCAACCGGAGCGACGCCTATATAAATCGATGTCGGGCGGTAGCAGAACGACTTGTTCGTGTGTTTGATCCCTCCGACCATGGATGGCGTCGAAGATATGTCCCAGTTAGCGTTCAGGCTTCAGGTTGTCCGGGTATGCTGTCCTCTACATCCTGAATAAGGTGCTGATCGAGCTCAAGTACATGCATGGTGGGTCACACGTAAAATGACGTTTTTGAGGCGCTCATAGTCGCAGTCGCGAACCTGACGATCTTGGTGAGCACCGTCTGTCTTGAATCTGGTCTCATTAATGACACCGGCATTATCACAGCTCTTCGACTACTTGTTGACGATGGATCTCGAGGTATTTAATTTACCGACCAGCTTGTAATAAATCGCCGTTTATTATCGCGTCTGTCCAGGTTTCTCTTATGTGGAGTTCGAGATGGTCGACATCCAAGGTGCTTTACTTCATGTCGCGCTACACGCCATTTTTTGATGTGCCGGTGCTTTTGTACTGTAAGCCTGTCCTCGTTTGCTCTTTCCCCCATGTAACCAATTGTAACCTATTATATCCAGACTCGACAGTTCCAAATATTTCGGCCAAAGTAGGTCTCCTTCAGTTGTACCTGCTGACGATGTGCTTAATCTCACTAGCTCTGCTCCCAACTTTACGAGGGAGTGTCGTGTGAGCTAATCAACAACATTCGAAGCTGTCCGTCGTTAATATACTGCATAGGGGGCACCATCGTCGGAGTCGCAGTAGCTGAAGGCCGGTCTTATCATGTAATTTACCTCTGCCAAAGCTCAAACAATTTTACGACAGCGATTCTTGTTGTGCGAACATACGCTTTGAGTGGTCGGAAGCGTGGTGTGCTGTTGGTATTCACCTCATTCTGGGCGGTTCGTTCAGTCCACCTCTTTATTTTCTCAACTGAGTAGAGCTTCATATAGTCGGCCCTAACAACAACTATAGTATTGCTCGTGCTATTTCTACGGGGCGTGAGCTGTAAGCGCGTTTTCCTACCTGCGCAACATTGAGATCCAACCAAGTACCGCCCAGACGGACCCCCGCCAATCCCTGGCCTTCCAGGCTGCTATTTCGCCGCTGGAAACGTCGTGTTTGTGGCGATTCCTTTTGTCTTAGTGCTACTAAATGAGACCGGTGCGTACCATGCTTATATGACATCCATCCATCTCCTGATTTTATTAAGCCATTATGGGGTATACGCTGTGGCTAGGCGTAAAAACCTACCGCCACTCAAATAATCCATTTGTCGCGATTCTATTCCACGACGGGATCAGCTACTATGTGTTCTTATGCAGTAGGTTGCTTTCTATACCCCGAGGAATAAACTCACCAATTACTCCAAGTCATTTCCGCCATCAACCTGGCGATTATGCTAGCAGCACCCGTGGGTCACTTTCTCCCATTCTCTTCCACAGATATATATATCTTACCTTCGCACGCAGAGATCTTTGGCGCAGCTCTTCAACACGTAAGTAACGTCATTTCAATTAAATGATGCTCTCACCGATTCACACCCACCTCGATAGCTTCTTGCGTGTGATGCATAGTGTACTCTCCACGCGGGTTATCCTGCATGTCCGCAACGTCGACCGGGAACGATACGAACAGCGAGTGGCTAGTCACTCGGCAGTCACTGTCTCGTTCACTTGATAATATTTATTTTGGGCAATTTCGGGTGAAAATAGACTTCAGGTACGTGCTGATAGAATGGGACAGATGGTATCATACTCACATGTTAGAAAGAGAAATCGGGCGAAGCAGAAGTGGCTCAATGGTGTATTATTATTTGAAAACGGGGTTAATCCGACCAAGTTTTCCCCGTTCGCGGGTCGAATGCTGGACTAATATCGAGTAGTCGAACTGAGACGAAATCCGAGTCTGTAGAATTATTCTGAATCGGTTTCACACAGCTTCACATGTCTGAAAAGCTTTGGTGAAAATCAGTCTTCGGTATGACGGGCGGCAGGCTACAAGGTACAAGTGTCATTCGACTCATCCCGCGCATCTTTCTTTCTTCGGGAGGGAAAACATCCGAGATCAGGAACCAAGAGGGGGCTGTCTAGAAGTCACTCCCCAAAAGAAGCTGGCGGCGAACATTACAGCGGCATGGGCGGATTAAGACAAATACTTAAACATAATTAGCGATTCCATGAACTTGCCGTGGGTAAGGTATTTTGAAAATCCTGTCCATTTGGGTCCGTGTTCCTTGTGGGAGCGAAAACTCAACTAGGTTCAGTCCTGCTCAAACAGAAATAGCCAGTCGCCGAGTCTCTTGTCCTCCGTGAACCAGCGTAAAGTATGAGGAATGACACAAAATTAATAAAATTGCCAACCTAAAGCCTCTCCAAGGGATTGAGGGCACTGATAATATTCGGATGAACAATGAGATACGGGGCTAGTAGGACATTAAGTCGGGATGAGTTCTACCACATTTATAAAGTATGAGGAAATTATTGTCCGTAAGTCGGCTCTTCGTTCTGAATTTTACTCAGGGTATTAAATATTTCTCTGGAGACAGTCGTAATTCCATCGGACTCCGCCGTGGATCGTTAATCTCCGGATGAGGCTGAATAATACGCTCGCTCTCTTCCCACTCATCATTCTCTTCATCTGGCTCTGACATTTCCTAGCTCCCCGCAGCGACACTTCCTTGCCCGCTCTCCTGCCCATGCGGCTTCCTCCCTCCCGCGGCGACACGCCCTCCTTACAGCCGCCTTCAACTCGTCTGAATGACGGTGTATTCGACGTGGTTACCAATAGTAAACTAGTAAACAAGTATTGAAGAAATTTGATCTGAGCCTTAAGAACGTGAGAACACGCTTTGACCGCCGGAAGATGCCGTGTTTGTGCGTGTGTACTATACATGTCACACATGTGGCTGAGTCACGTTGCCAGTCACGTTCTCCATAGTCGTTTCTTTCAAGCTCGCCGCCGTCCCTCTTTCCCGCCGCGCCCAGGTTCTACGATTTCTTGAGAGTCTTGACTCTTTACTGACTTTATACCAGCATGAAGGTCAACATCGCCAGTACGTTCGCTGCATGTCGTCGCTCAGATCGCGTCCCTAAAATGTTTCACAGACCCCGCAACCGGGCAACAAAAACTCATCGACATCGACGATGAGAGGCGCTAGTGCGTCCCTTGTACTCTGTGGTGCTTCCCAGCAGCTGACAAAAAAATCTGCCTGCAGCCGAATCTTCTACGACAAAAAAATCGCACAGGAAGTCCCTGCCGACTCCCTCGGCCCCGAGTGGGCTGGGTACATTCTCCGCATCACCGGCGGCAACGACAAGCAGGGGTTCCCGATGAAGCAGGGTGTGCTCCTGCCCTACCGTGTCAAGCTGCTGCTTGCGGACGGCCACTCGTGCTACCGCGCGCGCCGCACCGGTGAGCGCAAGCGCAAGTCCGTGCGGGGGTGCATCGTTGGGCCGGACATCGCGGTGCTGAGCGTCGTGCTGGTCAAGCAGGGTGATGGCGAGATTGCAGGCCTGACCGACAACGTGCTGCCCAAGCGTCTCGGCCCCAAGCGTGCGACCAAGATCAAGCGCTTCTTCAACTTGAGCAAGGAGGATGATGTCCGCAAGTACGTCGTGCGGAGGGAGGTCACCCCGAAGAAGGAGGGCGGCAAGCCTTACACCAAGGCGTGCGTGCAATATCTGTTTTTTTTCGGGGATGATGGAATTAATCCTTTCTCTCTCCCAGCCCCAAGATCCAGCGTCTGGTCACCCCCATCCGTCTCCAGCGCCGCCGTCATCTCAAGTCGCTCATGCGCCGGAGAACCGAGCACCAGAAGGAGCAGAAGGCTGAATACGAGTACGTGACCTCCTCCTTCGCCCTATTCCACTTACTTACGGCGGTTCAGCGTCCTTATCGCCAAGCGCGTCGCTGAAAAAAAGGCCAAGGTCGCTGCTATCAAGGCCGCACACCACAAGTAGGCTTTCGTTCCCCCCACCCCAATTGCCCTCGCTAACCCTTACCGACCCAGGCCAACCACCACCGCTTGATCGGCCTCCGGCACCCGCTTCGACGCAGACTAGCTGTAGATACGCGTGTAATTCGCTGTGTTGGCGGTTTGTGGTCTGGTTATGCTACGTCTATGTCAAGTCTAAGTCCCTATGATGCATGCTTTCGTCTCATGGCCTGGACGCTCGGCGAGTGTATAGGATCGAATAATGGCATGTGTTTGAGCTATAGTGTCGGCGCGACTGCCCCCCTTTCCTAGCCTCTCTTAGACAGATGCTACAATAGCTGAAACTCGACGTCGCGTGTTGTCCCTTTGAGCCAGTTCGTGGTCCATTGGGATAGGCATTTTATCCGACGTCATCCCGTCTTGCGTTTGCCGGAGCGCCTTTGTTTATAGGCTTACCCACCGTCGCAGCGACCTTGCCGCTAGACTGCCAAACCGGAATTGCTAAATTAGCTTGCGATGGGTTGTTGTGGGGTGTTGTGCTTTCAAGTTCTTCTTGAGTTCCTCCATGACCGCTCCGCCATCCAAGATGAACCCCCTGCTTTTCGAAGCATTGGCCGCATGGTCCCTAATCTCTGTTGCCTCCGCCATAGGACTGCAACCTCTCTCGATCTTCATCAAAGTCTGCAACATAATCGTGGACTTCCTCATCGACATATTCTTATTCTGCATGGCCATGCTCTCCCAAGCCTTCTTCGCGGCTCTTGCTGCCACCGCGCTCTCTGCCATATTCTTTACCCTCACGGCGTTTTCGTCCCTCTTCTGCGCAGACAACGCCTTAGTTCAAGTCCCCAAACACCACTTCACATACGCAACCCGCTTCTTCAATGTCACTGCCGTCCTCTTTGGTCCGTCGCGCCCCTGGTCCTCGGTGACGCTCGAGGAGCGCTGGAGACGCCACGCGTACAACATACTGCATGTCACAACTTTCGCCGGGATTCCGCCTGTGCTCGTCTTCCTCGCCGTGACCGTCCCAATTCTCCTCGCGTTGTCTCTCGTGCGTCATCGCCGCAGTACTGTGGGGCTCTGCGAAGCGGAGATTGAGAAGCGCTGCGCCGTGAGTTTGGCTTGCCCGTGGCTGTGACGCGTCGTTGATAGGCTGCAACTGACAGGCAGAAGAGGTCCTCCGTCGTTTCCAGGTCATCTGCGACGCCCGAGCGAAACCAGTATGTGTATTTAGCGCACGAGTATGCTGCTGTAGCTAAGATTTACATTTCAGGTCGTCGATATCGCAGCAGCAATTCTGTGCCCCCTCTGCAGCAAGACCTTCACGCAGCCCTACACGTACGTCTGCCGCTGCAACCCATATCTGCGCTATTGACCCATACTCCTCTCATGGCTGTAGCGTCGCCCCCTGCGGACACACCTTCGACCTCGAATGCCTCCAAGACGCCTTCCTGAACGCGCCGCCCACGCCGCTCGACACCCGCCTCCAGCTGCGCAAGGTGCGCACCCGCCAGAAGCTCTGCCCCCACCCGGGCTGCGGCGTCGAGGTTCTCGTTCCGCCCGCACCCGCGTGGACCGTCAGAAGCGTTGCCAGCACCGTCGCGCCCGTTGGTAAGGAGCTCCCGCCCGTACAAGAGATGGAGGAGGACGAACCGTGGGTGGGTATCTTCGACAGCTATGTTATCCCCAGGCTGGGCGTGTTGAAGGCAGGAGGGAATAGGGTCCCCGGGATTCCCGTTTAGATTTCCACAGTATCCATATGCATGGCTGACGCAATTTTTCGTGATGTATTTTATCCTACTTTACAAATCTACATATACGTGTGTATCCTGGGCGTTGTACAATATCTAGTACTCGGATAGTAAATCGATACAGGGTGGTTGATGGGATAGAAAGTGAGGTAGTAGTGTGATGGTGTACAGTGCAAGGAATGGATGAATGGATGAATGACCGCAAGTCTAGAAAGAACGTTCCACCTTCAAACTCCCCACCTGCTTCCCCTCCACATGGTGGTCTTCTCCCCGGGCCTCGACTCCTTCCCCTCCTCTGTCATAGAAAGGTCGTCGTCCGTAGGACTCTCAAGCCCCGTCTCGTAGTAGCCTTCAGGAACGTGTGCACCTGCCGAATCATTGCTAGGCTAAAGAACAAGGCGATGTTAGCATCGACTCTGACACGACGCGGACCAAGACGACTTGCCAGGTCATGGGTCGCACCGCCGCGCGCCCACTTCTCGAGCACGCGCATCTCGGCGTCCGACGCGACGCCCCCGACGCCCATCTGGAGCAGGCGGCGCACGATCTCCACCGTGCGGGGGACCTGCGACTGCGGCGACGGCTGGAAGTGCGGCTTGGCGCGCGGGGTGGAGGCACAGGTGATCTCGGGCGTGGCGAAGACGGGGGTGCAGGGGAGGAAGGGGCTTGCGGGCGGGCTGGTCACCGGAGAGGCTGGGGTGGCGAGCGTGACAAGGACAGGCGAGGGGAGCACAGGCGCAAGAGGGATGAGAGCCGGGGAGGTGGAGGACGATTTGAATTTGGGGGTAGGAGGATCGGTGTCGGTGTCGGTGTCGGACTGCTCTCCTTCGTCGGCGGTAGCCCAGCTGTCTTCTTCTTGAACGTCCGAAAATACTAGTAGCCCAGGCATGACCGGAGTGTCGGGGATGGAATCTTGAGCGTGTTCGTCTTCCTGGACGGCAGCCCCGTTGCCTTCGTCTTGAACGTCAACGTGTGGGAGTAGCCCGCCGGGCATAACAGGCATGTTATTTTGAATCCGTAACTTGAGAGCGGCGTGCAGTCTGTGCCGCCTGATGAACGGTACAGCGAGAAGGATTATAATCATAGTGACAGCGCCAAATGTATATAGACGCATAGACATGACTGAGCACAGAAATTAATATTCTGGGACGGATACATTCAATGCTGAAGGCTTACGGTGATGCGGAAGAAACCCGTATATCAAGACCAAGACAGCACCCATATTTATCGTAAAGTCGACAGCACTGCTGGTGGGTCGTAGAAAGCTCATCTGGGTTGTCATGTCCTCGCTGTGTAACACGGGCAATGATTTGGAACCGAAAGAGTGATTGGCAAGGCAAGAAAAATGTGGTGTGGAGGGCGTCGTTGAAGAACCGGTAGAGGCGCGCGCTTTGAAAGAGGAAAGACAGTGCTAAGGGTCTTGAAGAGGCCGCGATACGATGGTGTGGATGCACGTTGGCGGGAAGGAAAGAAGGTCGAAAGCCCAAGCCTTGCACGTGATACTGCAATGCGTCCGAGTCTTTCAATTCCAAACCATGACAATCACTAGCTGGGCTACCAACGTATATCCTTCTTCTTATCCTATCCTGCCAGAAACACTCTCTCGTTTGTCCCTTACACTGGATCTGCACGGACGCTAGACCCAACGTGTAGGGCCGCAGTGTGGCCGAAGACCTCCGAGTCTGTTGGATTGCCTCGCAGCCTCATCATTCTCCCTACCGGGTTGGAGGCTCCATTCAAGTTGTATGCTACTGTGCCTGTGGTAGTTGATCAGCGTCCGAAGTTCATAACATTCAAACCCGACATACTGTAGCCGTCGGATCCATTCTGAACCAGAAACATGGTGTCGAGCGTCGATCTTCTCTGGCCGATGTCCTCCATGAATCGAATCTGACGGTTGGACTCCAAGGCCATCTATATTCTTTTCTCGGTCGATGTTCTTGATTTATATGGGGCAGCACTCACCAGCATGGAGCTACGAAAATTGCCGATGTCGCGCAGACATTCGTCGATGTGGAACAACAGGGATCTCAAATACTGGAAGTAGTCGTTCCACTTGATATCTTTGACGCCTAGAGCCTTAGACTTCAAGACGGACTCCGACAGTTTAATTCTGTGTGCTACTGTCAGCTAAGACGTTGTCCTGTTGCAACAGACAACTTACTGCGCGAGCTGAAGGCTGGCTTCTGTTGTGGAACGCGGATTGTGCCTCTCCAGTTCTCGAATGAGAACAGTGTGGATGTTGCTGACGTCTTGGACCCTCTTCTCCAGCTGTTTCATTTTTGTGCTGGGTAGGTTCGGGTGCACGACGAATCCCCCGAAATATATAACGGAGAGTCCCAACGCAGTGTCGCGAACAATGGCATTTGGAATGAAAGCTGCGAGTGGGGTGAGAGCAAGTGGCATGAGTTGGGCGGAAAGGTCAGGAATCTGCATGGCGGCGATATTGTACAGTCTCACAAGTTGAATACACTCTGAGTATTTATGCGTGTGTTCATATCAGTTAGCTGCTGAGGACCGACGAGATGGCGCAATGTCAATGTCCCTCGAAGCTGCTCGGTGCGCGAATTCGAACACAACGTAATTCCGAGAGTTAGCTGCTGAGGACCGACGAGGTGGCGCAATGTCAATGTCCCTCGACTCTGCTTGGTGCGCGAATTCGAACACAACGTAATTCCGAGAGTTAGCTGCTGAGGACCGACGAGATGGCGCAATGTCAATGTCCCTCGAAGGTGTTCGGTGCGCGAACACAACGTAAATCCAAGAGTTAGCTGCTGAGGACCGACGAGATGGCGCAATGTCAATGTCCCTCGAAGCTGTTCGGTGCGCGAGCACAACGTAATTCCGAGAGTTAACTGCTGAGGACCGAAGAGATGGCGCAATGTCAATGTCCCTCGAAGCTGCTCGGTGCGCGAATTCGAACACAACATCTGGAAAATGCCCTGTTGCTGGATAGCAGTCAGTAGGGTCTGATAGAGCCATAGGCCCATAGCCACCCCCCCATCTATGATAGATGCGATATCTCTACTGAGCACTATGATAGACTTCCATAGGGCCTCATAGAGCTCGGCTATTCGCCATCACCACATGGTAATACCGCATCAATACTTAATCAGGCGATAGCGTCTGTCAATCAATGGGCCCAGGCTTGCAATGGATTCAGGCTTCAGTCGAGAACTGTACGGGCAAAAAAAGAGCTGTTCATTCTATATGTAGATACATTATCATAAGAAGAGTGTTGCTGGATATCGTACGGAAAAAAATGTGCAATGCACAGTAAAACAAGGGCACCGGCCCCCAAAGGCAAGGAAACTCAAAGATTGGCTTGAACAACTTGAAGGCTTGAAGGAGCGGCAAATTGTGGAGGTCTTGAGTCTTGAAGCTTGTATGAAGCGGAGCCTGCTTGGGAACTTGGAAATTGAGTTACATCCAGCGGCGGATTACGAGTCACAAGCCACCCCTAGAGCGCAAATCAGAGTGGTGAGATATGATGGCTTGAGGGGACGACTTGAGAACGACTTGAGGGGCGGACTCAAGACTTGGTGGTGGGAGGAGGAAAGAGGAAATCATGTCAAGTCCACGACGCGCGTCCTTTTATTGCCGATCTGGCCGCACCGCATGGACTTGATCCCACCAGATATCTTCAAGCGCTGCCGGCGGATGCCATAGCATTTGGTAGAGAGGTCAGAGCGATGATAGAGGAGGAGAATCTATGCGACTCTACCCAGACGCATTGCTCTATTGTGTGCTATCAAGATGCCGGTTGTCTATCACGGACTATCAAGATGCCGGCCGCTCTATCAACAGGCCAAGGTTCTATCAGCCGAAACCGCATTTCCAGATGAACGTAATCCCGAGAGTTAACTGCTGAGGACCGACGAGATGGCGCAATGTCAATGTCCCTCGAAGCTGTTCGGTGCGCGAACACAACGTAATTCCGAGAGTTAGCTGCTGAGGACCGACGAGATGGCGCAATGTCAATGTCCCTCGAAGCTGCTCGGTGCACAAACTGCTTGGCAACGTAATTCCGAGTCGCCGCGGCGCTTTTGGGGATAATACATGTTCAATCATCCACAGTCTCAATCTCAGAGGATTGATGGCCCTGTCTCACAGGCGCCTCCTCGTTCTGCCTCCCGTTTTCTTACGTTACGTTGTGGTTGCCCACAGAACACGGATCGTCGTAGATAATCCAAAAACGTCGAAGAAAAAAATACCCATCTGTTCCAGGACTCATTCTCTCTTCACCTTATTTTTTCAGGACCTCATTCGGCACAGAAATGAAACCGTGAATAGAATTGCATGCGCAACCGCATTCTCACGACCACCGGTGAGCCTTGACGGGACGTTCGGCGAATCCGCATTTCTACCGTTCGGGTTCTATCTTGGAGGCCTCGCTCCGAACGTTTGATCAGACTCCTTGTCACTGACAGGCCTAATAATAATCCTGGCCCACTGACCCGACAGCTTGGCAAGAACAGCTTCTTCATCAAGACTCCGGGGGGGTCTTTTTTGAGCGTTTACTCGGCGTGAACGATGCTTGTCCTCCTCATACAGCATAGTGACTCTTAGACAGACTACAATAACTCCTACCTCGTGAGTTGTACGTACAGCAGGCCCAATCCAAAATTTGTGCGTTTCGCGACGGGAACAATCCTCATCCTCGTATGACACAGATCAATGAAATCAACGCGAAAGATTTGAAGGCTATGAGGTTGTTTTAGTGTGCGTTTCGCGACGGGAACAATCCTCAACCTCTTATGACACAGATCAATGAAATCAACGCGAAAGATTTGAAGGCTCCGAGGTTGTTTTAGTCTTTACTCAAAGCGAACAATTCATAATGCCCCTCCTCTCATGCCAAGGCGCAATCTGGGGGAGTAGTGCCAACACTTATTATTTGCAACAGCAGCGTCTTCCCCGGCGTTCGGCGAATCCGCATTTATACCATTCAGGCTCTATCTTGAAGGGTCCTCCCAGTTTTGGAGCGTTTACTCACCGTGAACAGTCCTTGTCCTCTTACGGCAGGCCCAACCGAAAGAAACAGCTTCTATTTGTTGAGTGTTTACTCAGCGTGTACAATCCTTAGCCCGAAAGAGTGGAAAGAACAGCTTCAATGATCAAGACCACCGGTTTTCTGAGTGTTTACTCAGCGCGACCCTCACTTCTTACGGCAGGCGCAGTATGAGGAAGTGGTATAAATTTGGCAAGAGCATCATCTTCGTCGGTGTTGAGTGTTTACTCAGTGCGAACAATTCCTATCCTCTTGTTATGTCAGGCGCAATCCGAGGGAGCGGTACACAATTGGCGAGAGCAATATCTTCGTCTGCGTTGGGCAGCTCCGCATTTCCACCATTCAAGTTATTCCAGCTCTGAATGATCCTTTCTTCTCAGACTTCAGCGATAACGTTTCTTAATGAATATTCATTAGGGCTCTCCGGGAGTCTCCGGCCACCTTCTAGTAGCTCCTACAACGATGTTCATCTCGTTTGTACCAGTGCTGGCGGTGGATTTATCAAAACTCGGGGTATAGGATAAGTTTTTTAAAGGCGGAGTCCATCTTGCGTTGGTCTTGCGACACTGGTTTGAATTCTTTTCAAACCAGTGCAATGAAAATTGTGCATGGCGGTACCGGTATTTGCTCCTGAGCAATTTTCCCTGGAAACAACTAACACAAGAAGTAAATCAGATTCTAAGTTTCACTGTGCCGGACACTCCAATGAAAAGAAAAGAAAAAAGAATCAGGTTCAACTCGGAAGTCGGACCGGACAGGATTAATTGCTTCCGACTCGATCACTGCCAAACTTGTGCCAAACATCATGTCTTAACTTCCTTCAAGTTCATGACCCCACTCGATGGCCACTCCAGCTGTGGACCCGGACATATCCGTCTCATTCTGTCGTAACGTGCCCTACGAGTTCTACCTTGATATCCCGCTTTCAGTTGTGACCGAAAACTGCCTTCATCCTATCAAGTACCTTCGTTATCTCGGTAGGTGCATCATCGGCAGACTGGGAACTGCCAGGAGCCATCGACAGAGTACAGATATAGCAGATAACGCTCCAATCCAAGACCAAGCTATTTATTTTTATATTTATGTAACTCACGCGGACGGTTGGCATTTAAATCTTCGTATTCAGCGGGATCTGATTTCACCCAGCTGCGAATCGGCAATATGCAGTGGATCTTGAAGTTGGGAAATCACGGAGTATTGTATCCTCTTCCACCAGCTCCACCCGGGACGCCACCTTCAAGGACTAATTGGTACTTCGAGACCATTCGTGGATATTCACTGGTATTGAGGTTCCAGCCTGTGAACTTGGGACACCTGTCATCCCTTTTCATAAAACGAAAAAGGTCAGTCGTCAGCCATGGTCTCCCGTTTTATTGCATAAATTTGCGCTTTCACTCTGTGGTTCGATCTCATTGTAAAACAAACGTCCAGCAGGCGACGAAGACGTGTCCACCCTCACCACAATAGACGACGTACGCAACGGGATGCTCTTTCACCTGAAATCCACTCGATGGCTGAGGCAAAGCACATCGTCGTCATGAATGTGCGTTCTCTGCTCAGAATTCTGTCATGAATTCCTCATGTCTTTTCAGACACCCAATCTCGTGCATGTGATACTGCAATACCTCTCTCAAACCATGACAATCACTAGCGAGCTATCAACGTATCCTTCTTCTCATCCTATCCTGCCAGAAACACTCTCTCGTTTGTCCCTTACACTGGATCTGCACGGACGCTCGACCCAACGTGTAGGGCCGCAGTGTGGCCGAAGACCTCCGAGTCTGTTGGATTGTCTCGCAGCCTCATCATTCTCCCTACCGTCGGGTTGGAGGCTCCATTCAAGTTGTATGCTACTGTGCCTGTGGTAGTTGATCAGCGTCAGAAGTTCACAGCATTCAAACCCGACATACTGTAGCCGTCGGATCCATTCTGAACCAGAAACATGGTGTCGAGCGTCGATCTTCTCTGGCCGATGTCCTTCATGTATCGAATCTGGCGGTTGGACTCCAAGGCCATCTATATTTTTTCTCGGTCGACGTTCTTGATTTATATGGGACAGCACTCACCAGCATGGAGTTACGAAAATTGCCGATGTCTCGCAGACATTCGTCGATGTGGATCAACAGGGATCTCAAATACTGGAAGTAGTCGTTCCACTTGATATCTTTAACACCTAAAGCCTTCAACTTCAAGTCGGACTCCGATAGTTTAATTCTGTGTGCTATTGTCAGCTAGGACGTTGTCCTGTTGCAACAGACGACTTGCTGCGCGAGCTGAAGGCTGGCTTCCGTCGTGGCACGCGGATCGTACCTCTCCAACTCTCGGATGAGAATACTGTGGATGTTGCTGATATCTTGGACCCTCTTCTCCAGCTGTTTCATTTTTGTGCTGGGTAGGTTCGGGTGCACGACGAATCCCGCGAAATAGATAACGGAGAGTCCCAGCGCAGTGTCGCGAACGATGGCATTTGGAATGAAAGCTGCGAGTGGGGTGAGAGCAAGCGGCATGAGCTGGGCGGCAAGGTCAGGAATCTGCATAGCGGCGATATTGTACAGTCTTACAAGTTGGATGTACTCAGAGTATTTATGCAATGGTTGTTTGGAATGTGGGTCGCGGAGGATGCCGTTTTACCGGCATCTCGGATTGGTTCTGCCCCAAGGAGAGAAGAAGAACACAGGCACCGCAATAAGATTAATACATCTTCTTCCAGCCAGCAACGGTGCTCGACTCTCTTCCCTTCGGACCAGCTGAACTCTTTTTTTCGTCTGTGCAACCATCCGCTGATCCTCCTCCTCCCAGGACCTCAATATCTACCCGATTTTCAAGTGTAGTAGGAACGTGCAGCAGAGTGTAGCGTACCTGACAGCTTTATGTCCAGCATTCGCGCAAATCGTTGACCGAATCAGCCACAGAATCTCAAGATCTGTCGACCTTGGGATGCAGGGATGATGAGTTCCGAAGAAATTTCCTAAGCCGGTTACCCCATACGGCGCGCTAAACCGTCGGACAGAGCCGAATATTTATGATGCTAGCGGGATCAAAGCGGGATCTGCAATACTCGGGAATGTAACAGAACGTTAAACCACAGATGAATTGGCGTCTTATATTACATACAGGTAGGTAGATAGGTAGGTATATTCCGACGCGGTCCCATCGGGAAACAGCCGGTGTCCGTACTACATACATTGCGTCAGAATATATGCTACGGGTACCCTCAATCTTTCGCCGGTTGATCACCTGAACTACCCTCCATTTACAGTGTTTGGCGGATGGAGCCGCATTCTTGGTTCCGGAATTCCGGACTAAAGTCTCAAACTGTACGTAGATGAATATCACATTGTTTAAATTGTTAAACGCTATCGTACATCCGCTGCACGCTAACGTACATCCAGGCCCCCGGACACTCACCCATAACTACGTCCGCCAAATTTCGAAAATTTTGGTTGATTTACCTTATGATTTTTGGGCTCCAGGTCGTTGATTTACCTTATGTCGGACCGTAAATATGTAATTTTTTTCCCACGAGCTCAGGTGCCCGTACCAAAAATGGGAAGGGGAGTTGATCCGGCAAGCTCCCAGATGTAGGCGGCATTTAAAGCAGGCAGGTAAAACCAACTGAACTATGGTGAACATTGATTCTATCCTCCTCGAGACAATACCACCCCAAAAAAATTTCTCGGGCTGCGCCCGATTTACCTTACCACAGACCGTTGCTGGGTCACCATGCACTGATTTACCTTATAGGACGGACCGGGAAACCGTCAAATTGGAGGGTTGATTTACCTTATGGCGGAGGTAGTTATAGGGGAGTGTCCGGGGGCCTGTACATCCGCTGCACGCTAACGTACATCCGCTGCACACTAACGTAATTTATATCATCCCGATCCCATCAATCACGGCATCTGCCAAGATTTCAAGCTCCGTTCTCGGGCCGAGTCTGTGATTGCTGAACCTTTAGGTTTGGCTACAGGAACGGTTTTTATTTCGTTGTACTGGGTATAAATTGGGGCAAACAACGAAAAAGAATTACAAAAAGGAAGGAAGAGGAGCGAAGTCCATAGAACTCAGGACAAGCTCAGACAGTCCACATATCAATCACCACCAATAATATTTATTGTGCAGATGTAGAGATATACATGATTCAGAAAGGCAGCCGCAAAAATGGCCCACAATATCAGTGCACGTCCGCGTAAATAACAATGCACAAGCGTCCCGCAGATATCATGGACTAGGCGCCTGCCGCTCCGCACAGGCTGAGACCTTGCTTGCTGGGTGATGAGCACAAATTTAGAAAGAGTGTGCTATGGAACGAGGCTTATAGACAGTTGCACATTGTTTCTATGCAGTATTCAGCCCCTTCTGTACGCCGTATCTTATCGTCTTTGTTGCGCCATATGGATTTTATGCAGATGATGGGCGTTTCCTCTAGTTGAGTTAGTAGTTTGTCATGGTCTATTTTGTCTAGGCTGTGTGCCGTATCTTATCGTCTTTGTTGTGCGATGTGGATTTTATCAAGATTTTATGCAGAGGCTACCGCTGACGTAATTTCCAGGGAGGGGGACCTTGACAAGCAAGGTAACTGTGAAGAGAAGGGTCGGGCAAGCATCATGCTGAGCAGCCGAAAGCTCAAATGCATGCCTCTACCCTTCAGAAAGGTGGAGATGCTCAGCAGCGGATCACACGCAGCGAGCGCACGGAGCTCGCACGTGCCACGTACACCGTTGTACGGGTACAGAAAGAAGTCAATAAGGGTACGTACACGGTTTCTACTAGATCTTCAAGTGAGCAGAATGATTTCAGCGATGCTTTTTACCGTCGCCAGCCACCGTCGCAGAAACCGGAATTGCTAAATTAGCTTGCGATGGGCATTGGGTTGTTGTGGGGTGTTGTGCTTTCACTGTTCTTCTTGAGTTCCTCCATGACCGCTCCGCCATCCAAGATGAACCCCCTGCTTTTCGAAGCATTGGCCGCATGGTCCCTAATCTCTGTTGCCTCCGCCATAGGACTGCAACCTCTCTCGATCTTCATCAAAGTCTGCAACATAATCGTGGACTTCCTCATCGACATATTCTTATTCTGCATGGCCATGCTCTCCCAAGCCTTCTTCGCGGCTCTTACTGCCACCGCGCTCTCTGCCATATTCTTTACCCTCACGGCGTTCTCGTCCCTCTTCTGCGCAGACAACGCTTTAGTTCAAGTCCCCAAACACCACTTCACATACGCAACCCGTTTCTTCAATGTCACTGCCGTCCTCTTTGGTCCGTCGCGCCCCTGGTCCTCGGTGACGCTCGAGGAGCGCTGGAGACGCCACGCGTACAACATACTGCATGTCACAACTTTCGCCGGGATTCCGCCTGTGCTCGTCTTCCTCGCCGTGACTGTCCCAATTCTCCTCGTGTGGTCTCTCGTGCGTCATCGCCGCAGTACTGTGGGGCTCTGCGAAGCGGAGATTGAGAAGCGCTGCGCCGTGAGTCTTGGCTGCCTGCGGCTGTGACGACGTCGTTGATACACTGTAACTGGGCAGGCAGAAGAGGTCCTCCGTCGTTTCCAAGCCATCTGCGACACCAGAGCGAAACCGGTATGTGTCTTGAGTGAGCCAGTATGCCAGCTCTAACTAAGGTTAACATTTTAGGTCGACGACATCGCAGCAGCAATTCTATGCCCCCTCTGCAGCAAGACCTTCACGCAGCTCTACACGTACATCTGCCGCTGCACCCCATATCTGCGCTATTGACCCATACTCCTCTCATGGCTGTAGCGTCGCCCCCTGCGGACACACCTTCGACCTCGAATGCCTCCAAGACGCCTTCCTGAACGCGCCGCCCACGCCGCTCGACACCCGCCTCCAGCTGCGCAAGGTGCGCACCCGCCAGAAGCTCTGCCCCCACCCGGACTGCGGCGTCGAGGTTCTCGTTCCGCCCGCACCCGCGTGGACCGTCAGAAGCGTTGCCAGCACCGTCGCGCCCGTTGGTAAGGAGCTCCCGCCCGTACAAGAGATGGAGGAGGACGAACCGTGGGTGGGTATCTTCGACAGCTATGTTATCCCCAGGCTGGGCGTGTTGAAGGCAGGAGGGAATAGGGTCCCCGGGATTCCCGCTTAGATTTCCACAGTATCCATATGCATGGCTGACGCAATTTTTCGTGATGTATTTTATCCTACTTTACAAATCTACATATACGTGTGTATCCTGGGCGTTGTACAATATCTAGTACTCGGATAGTAAATCGATACAGGGTGGTTGATGGGATAGAAAGTGAAGTAGTGGTGTGATGGTGTACAGTGCAAGGAATGGATGAATGGATGAATGACCGCAAGTCTAGAAAGAACGTTCCACCTTCAAACTCCCCACCTGCTTCCCCTCCACATGGTGGTCTTCTCCCCGGGCCTCGACTCCTTCCCCTCCTCTGTCATAGAAAGGTCGTCGTCCGTAGGACTCTCAAGCCCCATCTCGTAGTAGCCTTCAGGAACGTGTGCACCTGCCGAATCATTGCTAGGCTAAAGAACAAGGCGATGTTAGCATCGACTCTGACACGACGCGGATCAAGACGACTTGCCAGATCATGGGTCGCGCCGCCGCACGCCCACTTCTCGAGCACGCGCATCTCGGCATCCGACGCGACGCCCCCGACGCCCATCTGGAGCACGTGGCGCGCGATCTCCACCGTGCGGGGGACCTGCGACTGTGGCGACGGCTGGAAGTGCGGCTTGGCGCGCGGGGTGGAGGCACAGGTGATCTCGGGCGTGGCGAAGACGGGGGTGCAGGGGAGGGAGGGGCTTGCGGGCGGGCTGGTCACTGGAGAGGCTGGGGCGGCGAGCGTGACGAGGACAGGGGAGGGGAGCACAGGCGCAAGAGGGATGAGAGCCGGGGAGGTGGAGGATGATTTGAATTTGGGGGTAGGAGGATCGGTGTCGGTGTCGGACTGTTCTCCTTCGTCGGCGGTCGCCCAGCTGTCTTCTTCTTGAACGTCCGAAAATACTAGTAGTCCAGGCATGACCGGAGTGTCGGGGATGGCATCTTGAGCGTGTTCGTCTTCCTGGCCGGCAGTCCCGCTGCCTTCGTCTTGAACCTCAACGTCTGGGACTAGCCCGCCTGGCATGACTAGTACGTTATTTTGAATGCGCAACTTGAGAGCGGCGTGCAGTCTGTGCCGCCTGATGAACGGCACAGCGAGAAGGATTATAATCATAGTGACGGCGCCAAAAGTATATAGACGCATAGACATGACTGAGCACAGAAATTAATATTCTGGGACGGATACATTGAAGGAAGGCTTACGGTGGTGCGGAAGAAAGCCGTATATCAAGACCAAGACAGCACCCATATTTATCGTAAAGTCGACAGCACTGCTGGTGGGTCGTAGAAAGTTCATCTGGATTGTCGTGTCCTCGCTGTGTAACACGGGCAATGATTTGGAACCGAAAGAGTGATTGGCAAGGCAAGAAAAATGTGGTGTGGAGGGCGTCGTTGAAGAACCGGTAGAGGCGCGCGCTTTGAAAGAGGAAAGACAGTGCTAAGGGTCTTGAAGAGGCCGCGATACGATGGTGTGGATGCACGTTGGCGGGAAGGAAAGAACTTTAAGAAACCGAGTCGTGCACGTGATACTGCAATGCGTCTTTCAAATTGAAAGCATGACAATCACTAGCTGGGCTACCAACGTATATCCTTCTTATCCTATCCTGCCAGAAACACTCTCTCGTTTGTCCCTTACACTGAATCTGCACGGACGCTCGACCCAACGTGTAGGGCCGCAGTGTGGCCGAAGACCTCCGAGTCTGTTGGATTGCCTCGCAGCCTCATCATTCTCCCTAGTGGGTTGGAGGCTCCATTCAAGTTGTATGCTACTGTGCCTGTGGTAGTTGATCAGCGTCCGAAGTTCACAGCATTCAAACCCGACATACTGTAGCCGTCGGATCCATTCTGAACCAGAAACATGGTGTCGAGCGTCGATCTTCTCTGGCCGATGTCCTCCATGTATCGAATCTGACGGTTGGACTCCAAGGCCATCTATATTTTTTTCTCGGTCGGCGTTCTTGATTTATATGGGGCAGCACTCACCAGCATGGAGCTACGAAAGTTGCCGATGTCGCGCAGACATTCGTCGATGTGGAACAACAGGGATCTCAAATACTGGAAGTAGTCGTTCCACTTGATATCTTTGACGCCTAAGGCCTTGGACTTCAAGACGGACTCCGATAGTTTAATTCTGTGTGCTATTGTTAGCCGGGGCGTTGACCTGATGCAACAGACGACTTACTGCGCGAGTTGAAGGCTGGCTTCCGTCGTGGAACGCGGATTGTGCGTCTCCAATTCTCGGATGAGAACAGTGTGGATGTTGCTGACGTCTTGGACCCTCTTCTCCAGCTGTTTCATTTTTGTGCTGGGTAGGTTCAGATGCACGACGAATACGCCGAAATAGATGACGGAGAGTCCTAGCGCCGTATCGCGAACGATGGCATTTGGAATGAATGCCGCGAGCGGTGTGAGAGTAAGCGGCATGAGTTGGGCGAAAAGGTCAGGAATCTGCATGGGGACGGTATTGTGCAGACTCACGTTGGCACTTAAGAGTATTTATGCATGTTGAAATGGCGGGGATGCTGTGCTCGCCGACGCCAACCTCCCGGGATCAAGATCGACAATGGCCTTGAGCACCTACGTATGTTCGCGCCTATCAAATATTGTACGACGTCGTGGGTAGCGGTGCTCGATTCTCATCTGGATAATTTTTAGAATTCACTTAGCGCCACCAATCCTTTTCCTCCTCTTACTGCAGGCCCAGTCCGAAAGATCAGGAAGAACAGCATCTTCTGATTGTTTTTATTTTCATTTTTAGAGTTCAATCTTGCCCGTGCAAGATGATTTTTTTATTAGGGTTTAATCAGTGCATCATCTTTTCCCTCTAGGTAACAGCATCTTTTGGATGTTTTTTCAGCGTTCACAATTATCTCGTGAACAATTCTTCTCCGATTATGCTAGACACAATCCGAGGGAGTGGTAAAAAATTAGCAAGAGTAGCATCTTCACTGGCGTTCGGCGAATCTGCATTCCTACCGTCCAGCTTCAATCTTGAAGGCTGCTCTTAATCTTTGAGCGTTTACTCAGCGTGAACAATCCTTGTCGTAGGCCCAACCCGAGAGATTGGAACGAACAGCTTCTATTATCAAGACTCCGGCGCAACTCCGGCGAGTTTTATCCCCAACCCGAAAGATTGGCAAGAACAGCTTCTATTGAGACTCCGGGTTTCGTTACTCGGGCGTGAACAATCCTTGTCGTCGTCTTATGACCTGACCCAACCCGAGAAATTGGCTCGAGACTCCAGGGTTTTTTTTTTAATAGCTCGCGCGAACAATTCTGGTGGTCATCTTATGACAGGCGCAACCCGAAAGATTGGCAACAACAGCTTCTATTGAGACTCTGGTTTCTTTTGAGAGTTTACTCGGCGTGAACAATCCTTGTCGCCGTCTTATGACAGGCCAAACTTGAAGATTGGCTCGAGACTCCAGGGAGGTTTTTTTTGAGCGTTTAGCTTGCGTGACCGATTCTTGTGGTCATCTTATGACAGGCCCAACCCGAGAGATTGGCAAGAACAGCTTCTATCGAGACTCCGGTTTCTTTGAGAGTTTACTCGGCGTGAACAATCCTTGTCGCCGTCTTATGACAGGCCAAACTTGAAGATTGGCTCGAGACTCCAGGGAGGTTTTTTTTGAGCGTTTAGCTTGCGTGACCGATTCTTGTGGTCATCTTATGACAGGCCCAACCCGAGAGATTGGCAAGAACAGCTTCTATCGAGACCCCCCTTTTTTTTTGTGGCCTTTAGTGCGTGTTCAGAACTATCATCAAGATCCCGTTTTTTTTGAGCGTTTGATCCGCGCGAACAATTTCTACCCCCCCCTTATGTCAAGGGCAAAGGGTAAAATTTAGCAGCATTTTCGCCGGCGTTCGGCGAATCCGCACTTCTACCGTTCCACTTTCTTTATCTCTCAATGATCCTTTCTCAAGGTTTCTTACAATTCATTAGAGCTCTCCGGGAGTGTCCGGACATCCTCCCGTACTTCCTAAGAAGAGTACTGGCGGTAATTTTTCAAATAACTCTGGGGGTAAGATAAGTTTTGAAAAATCCGACTCCGACACTGGTTTGAATATTGTGCATAGCGGTATCGGTATTTCCTGCTGAGCAACTTTCCCTGGAAACAACTGACGCCAGAAGTAAAATCAGATACTAAGTCTCACTCTCACTGTGCCGGACACTCCCAGAGAAACTAAACAAAACAAAAACAAAAAGAATCAGGTTCAACTCGGAAGTCGGACCGGACAGCGACCTCAATCACTGCCAAACATTGGCCAAACATGTCATATTATTATAACTTTCTCTGAGATTCTGACAATCCTCGACAATCCCGCTCGATGGCCACTCCAGCTGTGGACCCCGAACATATCCGTCTCATTCTGTCGTACAGTACCGACGAGTTCTACCTTGATATCCCGATTTCAGCTGTGGCCGAAAACCAGTGCCTTCATCCTATCAAGTTCCTTCGTTTTCTAGGTTGGTACATCATCGGCAGACTGAGATCTGCCAGGAACCATCGACAGAGTGCAGATATAACAGATAACGCTCCAATCCAAGACCAAGCCATTTATTTTTATATTTATGTAACTCGCGCAGACGGTTGGCATTTAAATCTTCGTATTCAGCAGGATCTGATTTCACCCAGCTGCCCGGCAATATCCAGTGGATCTTGAAGTTGGGAAATTACGGAGCATTGTATCCTCTTCCACCAGCTCCACCCGGGACGCCACCTTCAAGGACTAATTGGTACTTCGAGACCATTCGTGCATATTCGCTGGTATTGAGGTTCCAGCCTGTGAAGGGACACCTATCATCCCTTTTCATAAAACGAACAAGGTCAGTCGTCAGCCATGGTCTCCCGTTTTATTGCATAAATTCGCGCTTTCACTCAGTGGTTCGATCTAGTTGTAAAAAAACGCCCAGCAGGCGACGAAGACGTGTCCACCCTCACCACAATAGACGACGTACGCAACGGGAAGCTCTTTTCACCTGAAATCCACTCGATGGCTGAGGCAAAGCACATCGTCGTCATGAATGTGCGTTCTCTGCTCAGAATTCTGTCATGAATTCCTCATGTTTTGTTCAGACACCCAATCTCGTGCATGTGATACTGCAATACCTCTTTCAAAGCGTGACAATCACTAGCTGGGTTACCAACGTATATCCTTCTTCTTATCCTATCCTGCCAGAAACACTCTATCGTTTGTCCTTTACACTGGATCTGCGCGGACGCTCGACCCAGCGTGTAGGTTGGCCGCAGTGTGGCCGAAGACCTCCGAGTCTGTTGGATTGCCTCGCAGCCTCATCATTCTCCCTACCGGGTTGGAGGCTCCATTCAAGTTGTATGCTACTGTGCCTGTGGTAGTTGATCAGCGTCCGAAGTTCACAACATTCAAACCCGACATACTGTAGCCGTCGGATCCATTCTGAACCAGAAACATGGTGTCGAGGGTCGATCTTCTCTGGCCGATGTCCTCCATGTATCGAATCTGACGGTTGGACTCCAAGGCCATCTATATTTTTTCTCGGTCGACGTTCTTGATTTATATGGGGCAGCACTCACCAGCATGGAGCTACGAAAATTGCTGATGTCGCGCAGACATTCGTCGATGTGGAACAGCAGGCATCTCAAATACTGGAAGTAGTCGTTCCATTTGATATCTTTAACGCCTAGAGCCTTGGACTTCAAGACGGACTCAGATAATTTAATTCTGTGTGCTATTGTCAGCTAGGATGCTGTCCTGTTGCAACAAACGACTTACTGCGCGAGCTGAAGGCTGGCTTCCGTCGTGGCACGCGGATTGTGCATCTCCAGCTCTCGGATGAGAATACTGTGGATGTTGCTGATATCTTGGACCCTCTTCTCCAGCTGTTTCATTTTTGTGCTGGGTAGGTTCGGGTGCACGACGAATCCCCCGAAATAGATGACGGAGAGTCCTAGCGCAGTGTTGCGAACGATGGCATTTGGAATGAAAGCTGCGAGTGGGGTGAGAGCAAGCGGCATGAGTTGGGCGGAAAGGTCAAGATTCTGCATGGCGGCGATATTGTACAGTTTCACAAGTTGAATACACCCTGAGTATTTATCTTATACTCCGGCGTCTACACCGTTCCGTTTATAATGCTGTTCTGTTACAGATTCCTGTGATGAATTCTGCGTCGCATCTATCTGCCTCTGCTCTCAGCCATCAGGTTCTCTGGACTTTTTTGGGTCGTGGCAAAGATCTCCCATCTTGGATTCCGCCTGGATTCCGCTAGTTTCTGCTTCTTCTTCTCACAGACCTCTTTGCTCTCTCGTTTTGGACTCTGTTTTCTGTATCTCCACGCGAACCGGTTCTTAGCGTTAAAAACTCGGTGACATCTTGGATTCCGCTAGTTTCTGCTTCTTCTTCTCACGGACCTCTTTGCTCTCTCCGTTTTGGACTCTGGTTTCTGTATCTCCACGCGTAGTCTTCATGACAGGGTTCCCAAATTGGGATGTCACGACAGACTGGACCCGAGACTACTCCACGCGAACCGGTTCTTAGCGTTCAAAACTCGGTGACCTCTGTTCCTCGACTTACGTGCAAGGTGTCTTCAAGGCTTTGCTCAAGGTTTCCCAGGCGCTCTAATTGGCTTGCAACCGTCCCACCAAGCCCTTGTCTCGCCTCGCATAATCACACGAGTTATTGCAGACTTGAATAAATTTTGTCCACACAAACGAATGCTGCCCTTTGACCACCACCATCCCAAGCTCTCAGGCCTCAGGCTCCATTGCCTCCGCCGCTACTTCGCTGCCCACTGCCCCCCTGCTCGTGCTCCCTCTAGTATCCCACACTCCCTTCTCAGCGGTAGCGTCTGGGTATCGTCCCTGGGCACCCCGCTTCAAGTTCTCGTACACCATCCTCAGTTTTTGGATCGTGGTCGTGGTCTGTCAGCTCCCAGCTTTCTCTTTCATTGTCCTATCTATATTCCCCTCGAGTCTTCAAGTCACTCTCCGGCATTAACCACCTGCCATCTGGGCCTCTCTATACCCCCACGGTCGCCGCTTCCGCTCTCTGCTTTTCAGTCGCCCTTATCCACAAGTAAGTCATGTTCTCTACAGGTTCTCGGCTTTGATTAAATCGCGTGAGCCTCAGCATGATGTGCCTTTTCAAGTACTGGTTGCCCCCGTGCGTCATCCATCTCACTTCGATAATCGCGCATATATTGATGTTTCTTGACTCTCTTGGTCATCAATATCCGCAAGTAACATTTAGCACTAATCACCGCCTCGGTAAGCCGTTCTTGATATCTTCCTGCAGTCATTGATTTATATCTCAGAACCTGTCAAAAGGTCTCCTCCATTCGCAAGTCCTCGTCCGCATGAGCAATCTCCTCCTTGTCTGTTTCTGATCCCTGCTCAGTAAGTAGCTCCAAGGTTCGCTGCCATCTCTGGACTGCACCCGCGTTCGCCCCCAGTGGCAACACGAAGAGCATCCCGAACGCAACGCTCGGCGTCTACAAGATGACCCCGAGCACGGCTGGATACGGCGGCTGCCAGGTACGCATCGATACTTCTTATGGTGCTAACCCTTAGCTCTATGCCCGCGGCATGATATCGACGAGCGACTGGGGTGTCAAGGACGGTGCGGTGCCTTCGACAATGAAGACTTCTACTCTATCATCGAGCTTCTCAAGAACCCGGACGAGACTTGTGGCTTACAGGTATCTATCTTCGTCTCGCTTAACCCGAGCTCAGGTTTTTCTTGCGTGTCTTCGGGAAGAACGTGCCGTCCGTCGACTCCCCGGTGCTGCGCCACCGCGCCGGAACGCCGCCTCTGCCGTTTTGGCGCTTCTTTCTAGGGCGGGGACGGCTTCCGCGTCATAAAAGGTAAGAAACTTTGGCCATCTTCACTTTGCTAACCTACTCCGTGATAGTACTACTGTCTTTGCTCGTCCGTCTTACAGGTAAGTCTGTCCTTGTCACTGCTACCATTTCTGACTCTCTATTTGTCGACCCCTAGTCTCGAACACATCGTTACGTCTGCGGATCCTGAAACAACCATCGATTTGTGAGGATTCTCCCCCTTTCCACATACCTCCCTACATTTTCGTCGACTGACTTTTCTTCTCAGCCGCGGTGGCAGCATCTTTTCTCTTCTCAGAATTTGTCTTGATAAGCTTTCCTCTATGCTCTCGCCTTTACTCTACTCACGCAAAGTTTAATTCGTCCTCCCAGTTTTGACCCTGCATGTGAGTTTGTCAATATGGTTCCATTCCGTCGACTTATTTACAGGTTTTAGCCCTTATTGCATCAATTTTAATTGTAAGCTTTCCACTCAGATTCCGTTTGTCTCCGCTCACGTTTAGTTTATTTCAAAACACCGTCCGTCTTCATCGTGTATTTTCTTCCCGTTGACGACCATCTGCACTCAGCTTGTTCTCACTGTGCACGTCTCTCTGCCAGCATTGCCAATTGTAGTGAGTTGCTATGCCGTTTGTAGCCCATATATTAATACTCGCGCTTTTTTTTTTTTTTCAGTCCAATTTCCCATATACTGTCTTCTTCTGTATTATGTAGTCGCGTGAAATGCATTTTTTTTCTTATTTTATATTGTTTATAAGCATTGGAATATATGGAAGGAGAAGCGAGCCCTAGGAGACCCTTGCAACGCCTCCAAGGCATTGAAAGCGCACCAACCCCTAAGTGCCTGTTGACATTTTCATATTCCCCTTTTGGGCTACTTGCAAGGTTGGTTCAAGGTCTCAGCGCCCTTTCAAGGCCTTTTCGGGGTTCCAAGGGGGATTCCAAGGGCCTTGAAAGGTCTTGACATTTTTGATGATGGCCCAATACGCTTATTCTTAATACATCCTCGTGGGTAGCGGTGCTCGATTCTCATTTGGATAATTTTTAGACGATTCTTATCCTCCTCTTAGTGCAAGCCCAGTCCGAAAGATCAGCAAGAACAGCATTTTCTAAGTGTTTTTATTTTTATTTTTAGAGTCCAATCTTGCCCGTGCAAGATGATTTTTTTATTAGAGTTTAGTCAGTGCATCATCCTTTCCCTCTAATGTAAGTAGGTAACAGCATCTTCTAAATGTTTTTTTTTAGTGTTTAAAATTACTCCGTGAACAGTTCTTCCCCGATTATGCTAGGCACAATCTGAGGGAAGGGTAAAAAATTAGCAAGAGCAGTATCTTCACTGGCGTTCGGCGAATCCGCATTCCTACCGTCCAGCTTCAATCTTGAAGGCTGCTCTTAATCTTTGAGCGTTTACTCAGCGTGAACAATCCTTGTCATAGGCCCAACCCGAGAGATTGGATCAAGTGGTTCAATGTTGATGGATGGAAGAGGAGTGGTCTTGAATGCGGCTCCAGGTAAATTGCAGTCATATGCCATGCGGAGGTCTAGAAATGCCTGCGCGGAGGCAAGAAGGTTCCGTGTGCTGCGCCATTTTCGACACAAATATATCAGCCACTGTTGATTTCTCAATTCCACTTTTCCGTACGAACAGCTTCTAATATCAAGACTCCGGCGCAACTCCGGCGAGTTTTACGCCCAACCCGAAAGATTGGCAAGAACAGCTTCTATTGAGACTCCGGGTTTCTTTTGAGTATTTAATCGGCGTGAAGAATCCTTGTCGTCGTCTTATGGGCTGGCCCAACCCGAGAAATTGGATCGAGACTCCAGGGGTTTTTTTTTGAGCGCTTAGCTCGGGCGAACAATTCTGGTGGTCATCACTGCGTTCAGGCCCCACGTAGCAGGGCCCCGTGGCGAGCCGACTAGCCGAGAAGTAGGCGGTGTTAAATGTCGAGGCCACGCTAGCCACCTCGACGAGATCCATCTAGCTCTGGCTAGCCACCTAGCCAGAGCTAGCCAGAGCTCGCCAAGGACCTTGTCCCACCCGCATGTCCAGCTATGCTCTATGGCATTCAGAAGGTAGGATATTAAATAATAACTATGTTAAAGTTCGTTGCCAGTTCGCCGATCGGCTGTGCAGTGTGTGTGGATGTTTGTTTGTCCGTTTGTTTGCCCCGTGACAAGTTAGGTGATCCGAATTGCTAATCTGCGCAGTACGTGGGCTACTCCATCCATCCATTCCTGAGGCCCGTGTCTTGTACTACGATTCCGTGCACTGGCCACAATGAATATATTATCACCGATATGAAGGACTCGGATTCATCTTCCCATAGATATTCTTGGATCCAGGATGACCCGCGAGCGGCCTGTCGTACTATGAAGCACATCTAATAGTAACATATCCTCTGGGATTGAGCTTAATTTTGAGGCGAGGCCAGGTCGTGATTGCGGCAGAGGTTAACTTGTAATATCTTTATTATTAGGACATCATGTCCTAATAATAACATGTGACAGGAACCTTGACTCGTCGTAGCCAGAGGAATGGCTAGCCCTGGCGGACCTAGCCAACTGGTGTCGAGGTTGTGCTACCCGTTTAGAAACGCTGCGTCGAGCTGAGCGTCGCGGACCTCGAAGCGGCTCGCATTTGCTCTGGCTAGCCGTTGTCTAGGTGACCAGGCCGAGCTATTTCTAGCCAGCTAGCCGGACCTCGCCGAAGCTAGCCGGGCCTAGAAGCGCCTAAAAATGGCTTCGGCTATCCGGCGTCTGAACGCAGTGCATCTTATGACAGGCGCAACCCGAGAGATTGGCAACAACAGCTTCTATTGAGACTCCGGTTTCTTTGAGAGTTTACTCGGCGTGAACAATCCTTGTCGCCGTCTTATGACAGGCCAAACTTGAAGATTGGCTCGAGACTCCAGGGAGGTTTTTTTTGAGCGTTTAGCTTGCGTGACCGATTCTTGTGGTCATCTTATGACAGGCCCAACCCGAGAGATTGGCAAGAACAGCTTCTATCGAGACTCCGTTCTTTTTTGTGAGCCTTTAGTTCGTGTTCAGAACTATCATCAAGATCCCGTTTTTTTTGAGCGTTTGATCCGTGCGAACAATTTCTACCCTCCCCTTGTGTCAGGCGCAAAGGGTAAAATTTGGCAAGAGCAGCAATTTCGCCGGCGTTCGGTAATCCGCACTTCTACCGTTCCACTTTCTTTATCTCTCAATGATCCTTTCTCAAGGTTTCTTAAAATTCATTAGAGCTCTCCGGGAGTGTCCGGACATCCTCTCGTACTTCCTAAGACGATGTGTATCTCGCTTGTACCGGTACTGCCGGTAATTTTTGAAATAACTCGGGGTGTAAGATAAGTTTGAAAAATCCGACTCTGACACAGGTGACTAGTTTGAATATTGTGCATAGCGGTATCGGTATTTCCTGCTGAGCAACTTTCCCTGGAAACAGCTGACGCCAGAAGTAGAATCAGATACTAAATCTCACTCTCACCACTCCCAAAGAAAAGAACAGAAAAGAAAGGAAAGGAAAACAAAAAGAATCAGGTTCAACTCGGAAGTCGGACCGGACAGCGACCTCAAATCACTGCCAAACATTGGCCAAACATGTCATATTATTACAGCCGTTTGCATAAAGGTGTGGAAATACAGTAGCCCTCCAGGCAGGCTTGATTCCTCCTCGGTTCCAGGTACAAACCATCTTTCCATCTTTCATTGAATATTTTGTAGTAGTAGCTCGTTTAATTGTAACGCTCATGTCTGTAGCCATTTTTCTTTTGCAGATATGGCGTGAAGGTAGATTACTTCATCGAGAGTTTTATGGTATGCTCTCTTGCAGGACAGTAAATATGAATATTAATGACGAACGTGCTAATGCATAGATTTGCCTCCAAATTGCATTGGGCCACAGCCGAGGCAACCTTGTCGGCGAGTACGGCGCCCAGCTGGCACTTTGAGCGCAGTAACAGAGATCCAGGACGGTAGGTACGGCCACAAAGAGACGGACTGTCTAGTGATGTTTGACATACATGGTCCATGCAGTGGTCGGCGAACCATTCGGCAAGAAATGAGTTGAACGTCCGGACTCCGGACGGACGCCGCGAGTGGTGTTGGGACAATGCAAGTACCTGTGTTGGTTGTTTATCACCCACACCCCGTTCGCCAGCGTTGATGGATTCAGTGCAGGAGTGACGATAGCATGGCTGTTCTGGTTGCAAGACCTGGAGTTTGAGAGTAATATAATTAAAGTGTTCACCAGGTTGAATTATAGGATATTGTTAGGTGGAACGGTAGCAGCCCTGAGGCGCATCGAGACACACGTTGGACACACGAAGACAGCATCCCTTGCAACAAATTCCCCGCCGGAGAACGTGCAGATTGCGAACACTCGGTAAGGCTCTTTCTCGATGAGCCTCCAATCTATGACGTTCACTTTGCACTTTTATTATCGCGCGACACTTTTGTCAACGCGCGACACTTTTTTCGGGATTGATGCGCGACACTTTTCGGAGTTACCCTTTTGCCCGTTGTTTGGTTCGGATCTTTCCGAATGCTAAGGCAAGCGCACGCAAGCACATGCGTCATGGGCATCAGCGGTGGCGCTGCCGCGGCCCGCCGCGCAAACTTGAAACTACCTGCTCATCAACAGCGCAATCAGACACGGTGTTAACGGCTGCCTGAGACCATTTTGAAGAGCCGATGCAGCCCCCACGTTCCAGACTTCTTCAAGGCTTCAAATTCAAGTTCTGGCGAGAGTTCTGGTCTTGTTCTAGCCCTAACTACTCGTGGTACTCCCCCCGTGCTCAGCTCTTGTTTTCTGGTGCCGTGCTGGCTAATTCTTCAACTGGTAGGATGTGTTGAGATGGGTGATCTTCTATTGGCAAGGAATATTCCGTGAACATATGATGCCGCCGGCGACTCGCCCTCAGCACACCGGCCCTTCCACCGTAACGTCCTGGGGTGGACGACTATTTTCTTATCTGACACCCGGATCATTTTCATGTTCTGCAAGGAGTGGAATATTGCCAGCTAACCTGTTACTCCTCACCCGGAAGTTTCGGGTCCCCAACGTGCGCTTGCAGCCTGCAGTGCCGCCGCGGAGTTTTCTATTCGATGTTTGGTGGCTCCGCAACCTCCTCTTTATGTTCTCCGTGCACCAACGCGCGCGTAGCGCACACTGCCGCTGCAAACTCGATTTCTGTGTTCCTCGCGACCATATTAACATTCCCGGTTGCTATTGGGGATGCTGTGCTCGACGATGCCAACCTCCTGGGATCAGGATCGACAGAATGGAATTAAGCACCTACGTATGTTCGCACCTACCAAAAATCGGCGACGTCGCCCGACGGATAATAAGGCGCAAGAAATGATTGGTTCCTGGAAACGACAGCTTATCACCACAAGGTAGTCCGGTCCGCGAAAAGTGCACGATCACGGATCGGACCGAGCTTCGAGCGGGAGGTTAGATATCAATCGGGTGCCCCACTGCCATGTCTTGGGAATTTGAAGGTATTCGACAATTATCCTGAGTTATCCCGGGCCGCGGTAATGATTGCGGAGAAGCCAATGAGATGTTGGGATACACCTAGCTATCCATGTAATGGGTGAGAGACGCTGCACAAGGCATCCATAGGCTGGGTCCAGTCGGCATCGAAAAGCCCTCCACTATTCCTCGGTATTATTGATCTGCGATAGGTTCCAAATATACACGGGAGCTGCGGATAGAGGAACTCCGGGAGCGGAAGATCGTCCATGGGGTTTGAAGCTCGACCGCCGTTGTCGCGGTTCATTGTTCCATTTAAAAAAAATTTTAATGCGAAGGTAGGGAAGATGATAGCGGACGGGTCCGACGGGGTGTTAATGTGTTTACTGAAAAGGACTCAAGAAGTACACAGCAGCAGAGATCGCTTTCACGTGGAATCGTTCTTCGCGAACCCATCAAGCTTAAAACTCCTTTGGATAGTTTTGGACACAGGAAATTCGGGAGTAAGCGCGTTTAACAGGTCCAGAGAATGGGTTGTCACCAGGAAAGAGACCGTAGAGGATAAATGGTGGTCCGTGGAAGGACCAGGACACTGGTCCGTATGTCCGGAGCCAGTTGAATAGGAAAGTCATCATAGTGGTAATATTTGCGTGCTTGCCCTGATTTTCCGTCTTGAAGATGCAACCGATTAGAAAGGAGCCACTTGTGGTCAACAAGACGCCATCCTCTTTTTTTTTTTTCATTGCGAGTAGATTATCATACTCCGTTAAATCGCAAGCCAATCAAAGAAGGCCAATTGCAGCCAATGGGCGACTCTGCTAAGAGATTGCCCAACAGACCCAGTCGGCTATCAGCGTGAAGAAGACTGTACGATTCCAATATTATCCAATGACGTCGGGGGCGTCCAATCGTGGACGTGGACCCTCAAGCCTCGTCAACATTGACGGTAACACAAGTCCACTGGCCTCTTGAGTTTTGGTCTATATGATTTTTTTATCCTCTGAGGTCCGAAGGACGGCTGGCGGATATGTTCTTCTGTGGCAATTCCAGCTTCAATGCTCACACAGTCAAATTTTGCACCGTGTCCAACTGTCTCATTGGTTATTTTCGGGTGTAATCCTCAGTGAGAATAATGTACCCAGCTTCAAGACGCACAAAGTGTGCACCTGTGCACTCAGTCAGCGACGGCCAACAGTTTGTCCGTCAACTAGTTTCGATCCAGACTCTTATGACATGATGATTGACATCCCAATTTGGGAACCCTGTCATAAGAGTCTGGGCCGTACTTTCCACTGCTTCGATGCTCACACGAGTCAAATTCTGCACCGTGTCCAACTGCCTCCATGGTTATTTTGGGGTGTAATCCTCAGTGAGAATAATGTACCCAGCTTCAAGACGCACAAAGTGTGCACCTGTGCACTCAATCAGCGACGGCCAACAGGTTTGTCCGTCAGCTTATCCTGAGTATTATCCTATAGGTTCCGTCGAGCTGTATTTAAATCACTGGGCGTATATTGCATGCTTGACAACTTAAGAGGAAAGAGCCACCTCAGGGACGGTTGTGGCATGAGTAATCTCTTTGTCGAAAGGGACCTAACGGAGAAATAAATTATCCTGAGTATTAAGTATCCTGAGTCAGTGTCACGACACTGAGCGAATCAGTGGCTCGAGGCAGCAAGGGAAATACACAATGTAAATATTCTGGATGCTGCCGAAACATAGCAAAAGTCAGCCAGTGGGGTTCGACCGCCAGTTTGAGCAATGAGTATTAAAGGGGACCAGCAGTCGTGCGGGCCCACTGCGGGGTGCACGTGAACGGTGAACAGGTTTGATCTCTACCCTCATTGTGTCGCGCACCGAGAATCTCAGGATAGGCTGGATAAGCTGTTCTTACGGCTTCTACAGTACTGTCTGCCATTGCTCTCAGCCATCAGGTTCTCTGGCCTTTTTTTGGGTCGTGCCACGCAAAGTTCTTCCATCTTTGGATTCCGCTAGTTTCTGCTTTTTCTCACAGACCTCTTTGCTCTCACCGTTTTGGACTCTGTGTCCCAAATATATCTTTCCGCTTATAAGAAGCTTCTCTTAGCCGAGCTTAACAGTAGACCAGAGTAATGGATATTAATAAATGGTTTAATGTGAAGTCATAGGCTGACTCTGGCTGACTGATGGCCCCCTGAAATCATGATGGGTTCGTAGGAAGTAAACCGGCTGATGTGAACTGCTGATGACTGCCGAACGCAGTTCCCTCGACATCAACACCTGCCGCCCGTCGGCTGCAAACGGCAGCTCCTTTCCTCTTCTCTGTCCATCAGTTCTGGCAGTTCAACGATGGATTCATGTTGTGTTCTTCTACTTCTTCAACCTTTCCGGGAAGATTTTTTCCTCCCCAAGACAATTTTCCGGACGGGAGATCTGTCACTTACACGTCAGATAGTATGTTCTGAGCTGATTCTGCAGCTCCTTTCCAGGTCGAAGCACTCGAACTCCATCTCGACCGCGGCCATCGCTGTAGCATTGAGTATATAACTCTCGCACACCCCTCGACAGCGACAGCCCTCCAGGTCTGCTCTACCATGAGGACCTACACCGTTAATGCGGAGCTCTTCGACAATTATTGGACTGTGGCCCTATCATCGGCGTATGGGACACTGGTACGTCTGGACGTCCGTTGCCGCCGATTTCCAAATACTAATCGACTGGGGTAAATGTAGACGGAGATCGCTTTATATGGTACACAGATACATATCCCGCGATTGTTTCCCTGTCCTCACACTCGCAGGGATTCTCCTCACTCTCCTCGCCATTGCGGCGTTTCTGTTCACAAATCGTGCTCAGGCGGGGAGGCGCTGGCTCGCTGCTGCGACATGTACAATGGCCGTCTTTGCAACGCTGCAGCTCGCAGTTGAAATCGCATTCTCTATTCTCACATTCCACTCCCTTCAAAATGCGGTTCATGGGGAGGTTTTCCCCATCTCCGCCAAAGAAGTCCGCGTAGCCCATTTATTCAACAATCTCACGACCGTCTATGACGCCCTCCTGGTCACAAACAAGTCAGTCTAAAAAGCGCAGCTCGTTTTCAATACTGAAATGCCTTGTCAGCCTTGTCACCAACAGTCTCTTCGTGGGTGACACACGGAATTCCATCGAATTCTTCTATTCATCTCGAGAGATAGATATATCGGTGTTACGTCGTCTGGGGCCGCAAGTTTCGCATCGTAATCGTCCCAATCCTCAGCTTATTAGCCACCGCAAGTAGAAATATTACTTTTTTGTTCGGAAATGCTCTCACACCCCATTCTAGTTGTCGGCTATCTGTCCACGTACGAAGACGCTCACCCTGGTACGATCCACATTGATTTCCGTGTTGCGTTCGGGATGGATCTGTGTGTGAACGTCATGCTCATAGCCCTCACTGGTAAGTATCTTTTCTTGTATTTCTGGCCGTCCTAACTTGTATCAGCGGGACGAATCTGGTGGATCCGGCGAGGCGTTTCGGCACACCTGGAATCCTCCTTTGTCCGACGGTATGACACCGTCATAGCTATTATGTGTGTTGTATCTGTTTCCAACAGTTGTACTCTGACATCAATGCATCCATAGATTGGAATCCGGGTCGATATACTGCCTGAGTATCCTCCTCTACGTTGTCTCCGTATCCATTCTGGGTTCCGCCAGCTTCAGCGTGCGCCTCTCTGATCGCGCTCCGCCTGTGCTGCTCACCGTTTACTCTACAGCCTGCCATCACCGTTTTCCGCGCAGCCATGCCGCAAATTATGGTGTGTACATTCTCTTCTTAATCCAATTGAGGTTGGTCGCGATTCACTTCTGTGTCTGCAGAACATCGCCCCAGTCCTGATTATAGTGCGCGCGGGACTCGGATCCACAATCGGGGACACAACCAAGACCACGTCGCCTTCAAATCCAATTACATTCAAGGCTGCACAACCTCAGAATCCATCTTCCTCCCACGCCACTGAAACCACTCAGTCCTTCATGATCGAACTTGATACCGTCCGCCAGAAAGATGAAGTTTGAGGATACGGAAGATCGTTTGAGCGACCGATGGCGTTACTTAAACTATTCTCTGTTGGCCTGCTCAATGAGCCCCTCACGCTCAAGCGACCTTTTACCCCTCCCTTGTTGCATTTATCTAGTTATCTATACACGACGATGTAAAGTAATTGTAAATTGAATTGCCATGAAAGCTTTCGTGGTACAGCGGTAGCAGGATAGCAGCCTTGTCAGCGTTCACTCCCAGTCCGCGGCTCGCGAACATCGGCCACGGTAGGCAGCAGTTCACGTCCGCCTGTAGCCACGTTCCGCGCGCGGTCGGGCGTGCTCAGTCTGCCAAGAGTGAAGTCTTACACTTCATGAATAAAAGCGTAGGAATTGGCGTACTCAAGCTTCCGAAAAAATATTGTGTTCTGCCATATTCTGCCACCAATCTGCCATGCCAATTGCCAGTCTGCAGATGCCGAAAGCTGTCAGATCTGGCGTGATTGAAAGCAATTGTGGTATAGAGGCGTGGGTGTTCGCGAACCTCGCTTCTCGTTTTGAATCTACTCAGGAAACGAAAGAGAGAGGATCTATGCGATCAACCCAGTGCGCTTGCGATGCGACCACATAATATCGCAGGGCCTCTGCCCTCCTCTGTCTCCTGTGGTATTTAAGCTGTATTTTGGATATTGCGTACCCTGTTCCCCCCAGACCCCCCTCCTTTTGCCTGACGGTGTGGAAGGCCCGGGGGAGAATGCCCCTAGCCTACAAAGCCCGCCCTGCCGGATGGGAATAGAAACAAATTCGCGCGGTCACCAAGGCGGTAGCGGGATTCGAAAAAATGACATCAACCCGATATTTATTTTTCAGCCATGACCCCCTGCTACACCACCAAACTGAACGGATGTCGAGTTGAGGTCAAGACCGTTGTTGCCAGCCAACAACTTTGACGTCTCAGTCAAACTCCCACAGATGTTGATCTGAGATGTCATTCCAGAATTGATTGATCACTTTTTGAGACCTCAATCAGGAGGATATTTGAAGCGATGTCTGAGCAAGGTCCACCGATACATCTGCAGACCCGTATATCCCATATTGTGGGGGCATCTTACTACTGTTAGGCCGTGATCCCACAAGCATTCTGCCAATATTCCCGGCTGGGCTAATTGAGATCCACACATGCTCTGAAAAGAATTCGAAATATATTGCAGCTTTGCCGCCGCAAGTGATATATTATTGCACAATACAACAAAGACTACATAATATGGTAATCCCATCCTCCCACCCACATACAACGACAGACCGCAACCCCGAAATGTGCAAGAATAGCCATGGTGAAGAGCGGCGCAACGGGAACGAGAGCTCCGCACTGTTAAGCAATGGATGTCAGTCACATGGGTATCAGATGAGCGAGTAGCTCTTACCAAGAAGATGCGCAAATGCGAGGTAGATCTAGACACTACAGGGATGAGACAGGGATGAGACAGGATGTCAAAAACGTACCGCATAACGAGACGGGGCAGGACTGTATAGAAGAGAAGATGCACGTAACAGGAACGAGAGCTCCGCACTGTTAAGCAATGGATGTCAGTCACATGGGTATCAGATGAGCGAGTAGCTCTTACCAAAAAGATGCGCAAATGCACAGTAGGTCTAGACATAGTAATAAGTACAGGATGAGACTGGGTTTCAAAAACGTACCGCAAAACGAGCCGGGGCAGCACGGAGCGGAGGGTCACAGAAAACCACTATCAGAGGATGAGAAAGTTAGCAGTCTGAGGACCAGGAAATAATTGATACCCGTACATTTTCATAATCGCCGTGAACATCTGCCGGCCGTCGTTGCTGTCCATGCAGGGGCTGCGAAGATTGAAGTTGAGCATGAAATTAGTCGACAAAGAGCGAAACGATGTTCTGCTTCTTCGGGGCGGTTCGCATGAGATGTGCTCGGCGGTGACCCAGCGCATGAGGGAGCCTCCCTGACACTCCCTCATCCCGACCTTATTCAGTGTCGAGACGAGGCAATGTGCAGGCGGAGGGCCTGAGCTGTGTTGGTTGCAGGCATGGGCAGTATTGGTGGCTCAAAAAATAGGCTCTGAGAGAAGGACGTTAGTGATTCACGTGGCAGAAAAATATAAGCTCGCCTTCCTGCATAAACTGTATACACAAAAGTGGAAAGAACAGTCAGTTCATGGATGAGGATGGTATAAAGTAGCTTACAGGTACGTATGAGGAATCCATGGCTGCGAAGAGAGTAAACTTAGGGAGGTGAGGAAATGTCGAAATCTCACCTTCCTTCCGAGCAGACAACGGAGCCCGGCAGCAGGTCTGGTCAAACATAACAGTTATCCATTGCCAAAGTCGTGTTGCAGCGCAACTCACTGATTTTGAGGCTGCCTTCAGGAAGGGTGGATGGGAGAGAGACGAAGAAAGATGGTTCGTTTGTGATCACATGCATCTCCTCTTTGATCCGGACCACCACCATCTCACCAAATTCCCACGACCAAAATCTACGGCGGATGCAGAGGCAGCGTCCTAGGACCCCAATGCACCCACCACAGACGGGCGATCGGCGCCCCAGGTCGCCGGACCCCTCTCTCTCCTCTGGAGATGGAGAAAACCCACTAAGCTCCATCACCAAGTCTCCGCACACCGCACGCGTCATCAAGAGGGGCAGAACTGGTCCCGACGCGACACCCGCCCTGGATGCCAACCACACCATGCCCAATAAACCAGCCCCCATACCTGTCTACATTACACCCGACATCGATGCGCGAGAACGCGGCATCGAACAAGCGACCCTGGCAACTCTCCTCGGGGACAAAGCCATAACGGACCTTGAGGCCGCATTGGCAGCGGCCCGAGGTTTCAGAGAATACGCTGACGAAACGAAACGAATATTCGGACACCTTCACTCGACTATAGCGCAAAAAGCCACCGCAGTGCTATCTTTAGCCTCGGAATTGCGCGACATTATGCAGCCTGTGGAGAACATGACTCCCGCACGAAGCACGGCCGATAACAACAAAAACGGCCAACAAAGCCCCACTACCTTCGCTGAAGCCGTAAAAGCTCAACAGGAACGGGCCCCACTGCGAGCCCCACGAGCCTCCAAGCCGAAGCGCCCGACCTCGGCGCCCAACCGGACTGCAACCAAGCCCCGCCAACGGACAGCACCCTCGACACGGCTGATCGTTGACCTCGCCGGCAGCCGACCCACGAAAAAACCCCAACCTGACTCGTTGTGCAAGGCCATCAACGACGCCCTTGGTGGACGACTGGCAGTCAGTGCTGTTTCCACGTCGCGAAACGGAAACCTGGTTCTCCACGCGACAGCGCCGGCGTGCTCGGCGCAGGCCCTCGCGGCGCATCAAACGCTGATTTGGACGGCCTTGGCGCCGCTCCTCGGGGTTGATGATGCCACCGAGCCACCATTTTACCCGGCGGACCCATGGCACAAGGTGGTCTTCCACCGAGTGCCCTTGATGCAGCCGGGGGTGCTGCCTCCCTCTCGTGACTTTGTCCGGGAAGTCGCGAAGCGCAACCAGCTCCCAGGAACGCAGTACCGCATCGGGAACGTGCGGTTCTTGCATGGACGGGATCACGTCCCTCAGGAGGAAGTGACCGTCTGGGTTGACTTCATCGAGGAGGAAGATGCTCGCCGCTTCCTGCGTGAGGGTATCTTCTTGTTTGGGTCACACTGTCGGGCTACACGCTACAGGCCACGGGCAATAAGCGGCGGGCGGCCCTCTGGAGGTAACTAACCCCTGGTTTGCCAGGGTGTTCGTCTTTTATGTTTTATGGTCTATGGTCTATGGTTTATACAACGGCCATCAATTCCGCGACCCATACCTTCCACTCTCCCCTCACATCACTACCCTACACAACACCCGACCCAATACTCCCCGCCGAACCCCCAACGGTCATTGCCCTTTTCGGGGGCACCGCGTCTTAGTAGTTAGTGTACTTGTTGCGGTATAGAAATGCAGATTCAAAAAAAAAAAAAATTGTGATCACATGTTTTTGTCACATTCGTCACACTGGCGCACAAAAGTCGACGCAAAAAAAAAGATTGTAATATTAGCTGTCGGTGAGGAATAACCAAGGTCTGAAGTATATATATGTGTGTCTAAAATATTGCAGACTTTTTAATAGACAGTCAATAAAGGAATTAAGCCGTTGCAAGGCAATTGTCGACTTGATCAAGCCAAGCGTGTAACTTTACCAAGGTGGTGAGGGGAATGGCAGCGTCAGGGATGCCGTAAATCTTCTTGTCATTCTCGTAGGTGGCTTCAGCGAGGCTGCCAATTTTTTTAGCAATGGAATGGTTAAAACAAATGAGATGACTGACATCTGCGCCGTTTCAGGAGCTGTGCCCACCTTCCGACGAAGGGCAAGCTCAATGTCGACTTGTTGCCAAAATTTCTTCTCATTCTTTTTGCCTTCTACACACTTACGTGCACATTCACGCTGTACACAGATGAATTAGCACATAATAAAAATCAGTGGCGGGTCAGTCTCACTATGAGTGCAATTCGTTGGTACAAGATGGCCGTTGCCTTCGCCGGTGTACTGGCGATGCAGGCACGGGTGAGAGTAGCAATGTCCCGACCACCTCTATTCTCCTTGTCGGCACTGCTGACATCAGGCAGCGTCGCCCAAACCTGGTAAGTTTGGGTCAGAATAAGTGGTAATGATTTAATGCAAAACATACGGCTGATTTGACATGACAGCGCCAATCGGTGAGCCCTTTATTAATGCAGGTGATGACCATTGCCACACGACCAGTTTCGTTCGCGGGAGGGAGGTCTGCAGTATTGAGGAGTCGCATAGCAGCCTTGACATTCAATTAACAATCTAAAGATCGCGGTGAACGAGCGCACTTACGAGGATATTATGAGCAATAGAATTCCCATCGCTGCTATCGCGGTACTTGAAGGCATTCGGTGAGACAATGGCCAGATGTGCCATATCATGGCATGTCTTCTGCTTCAATAATCAATATGTATCCAGTAGATAACTTGCAACTGACAAACCTCCAGGATATCTGGGACCTGATACCTCGTGGTATTTTCGGCGGCGATGCGCGCCATGTAGTCACGGATCTCGAGGACCGCGACATGGGTTTGAAATGCTTGGCGAAAGGGGTTTGGCGACTAAATTCACGCGTCAAACACGTCAAAGTCGCGTCGGGGAGAAGCTTACCTGCAGGAAGGCTTCTGCCTCAGCATCAGCTTGTGGAGAAAGGTTCCTGGAGCGCTTGTAGGCCCTCCCCTCCTCCAGCGTGTATGGTGCACTGACATTGGGCAGGAGAGACGCGTTGACTGGGCCTTCGCCTTCCATCTCGTCGTGAGTGTGGCGAGTTCCTTGTGCTGAGGCCGGGCCCTCCTCTGCCAGTGGGAAGAGTTCACCATGACGAAGCTGTTCAGCGGCAAGGACAGCATGGAGCCGTTCAAGACCTGCAGTATACTCAAGATCCTCGGCAGACATGGATGCTGGTGGAGGTTGAGACGAGGAGGTTTTCGGACTCCGCTAATGATTTTCATGCTTTTAAAGGTCCAAATCCGGACATCACCGATCGAGCCTCCTGAAAAACCTCGCGCAGGTCCGAAACCAAAGATGGCCAGTATCCCGAAGCGAGGCGCCAGAGCGCAGCCATTGGGACCAGGTCAGACTCACCCATTTCCTGAATTGAGCCTTGCTGATCTTTGAAAAGACTGTGTTGAGGATCCCCAGACCGGAAGGTTTCTTGTCAGATCTGCCATGGCACTCGGTCGGGTGCCTGTACGTGGATTTCTCGTGGCTCTTGGAAGAAGCACATCGATACTCCAGCTCACAAAGCAGCCAAAGAGCGCACTCTGGAAGCTGCACAGGCAGCTTTGCGCATCAATAATCAGTATAATGATCTTTATCGAATGGCAAGCACCTCCTTGCAAGCACCCCCTGTTGCACCGAATTATGCGCCACCTCGGCCCCACTTCCGTCCCATTCTGGACGAGGATTCGAACGGAGTCAGCACATCGGATTTCGACGACATTATCATGCAGCAATCGGACAACTTCTATCGAAATCAAGTAGCAACTCCCATTGTCGATTATACTGAGACCCTGCGCCGAGAAATTGAGTTATTGAAGCTCAGACACCTGGAGGAGGAGTTCGAAGGTGCAGATGATGAAACAGTCCTGCAATTGGCAGAGGAGCTGAGGAATAATGGCAAATCTTCGAATTTCAAAATGTGGCGTGACCTGGCCTGACGATCCTCACAGGAGCAGTTCCCGAGCCCGATGAGGACGATATTAATGAGCAATTTGGAGGTGTTCCATCCAGCCATGATTATGCGCCATATGGAAACAAGACGGCACGTAATTCTGCCAGAGACTTGTCGGAAACTGACTTGGAAGCGCATAGATGTGTTTCCTTGATATATTGGATAATCTGTCTCGGCTTCGGCTCTCCTCCAGTCAGCTGCGAATGATTTTGTGGATAATGCAGGAGTGTGGTGCCAAGGATGTCCCGTCGTTCAATGCATTCCGTTCCATGCAGGCGCACATTCGCAAGATGACGGGTGTGAGAAGTGAACCCCACAAATCCGATTTGGGAAACCTCTTTTACGTGAACGATGTGCGGGATCTGATTGCAAAGGTCCTCTGTCTCTAATTATTCGAGAACAGTCGTTGATAGTTTTTGAGCCAGGACTTCGCAAACCCAGAGGTGGCACCACATATTCAGAAATACCCGGAAGACGTAGCTGGTGGTCCTATTTCAGAAATATGGCAAATCAAAGATGGACGATGGCATGACATTCCTCTCGATGAACTTGCTCCGTCAATTCTCATTGGGTATAAGCGCTATTATATTCACGAGATTGCAGAACTTTCTGATGGCCAGTGGGTTATACCGGCACTGTGGATAAACTGCCGTGGAAAAACATATGCGGATTGTTACCTTGTCGGAACAAATGTGCGCCTTTCTCCTGGGTTGGTATGTGGTAATCTGATTTTATTCAGCTGGAGCGCACACAAATATCCTCAGTGGATGCTAAGCTTCTCAGAGTCCGTTTGGATCAATTTATTTTAAATCACGAAGATATTCTGCGGCGTCTCCGCAGTCCCGTAGTTTTTGCCCGTATGAACTCTAGTTTCTAGAAGATATTTAGCATACTGATTTCATTATTATAGCGGCATTCCAGGAGTACGCCGCCAAGATCCCCAATCGGTTTCGTCAAATTGACAACGGTGATGACTTGTTTACGGTGTGGATTCCGGTCTGGGCAGACGACGTCTCCGGCGCGCGAAGCAAGCAGTATCAGAAACACATAAATGTGTACACTGCCAATGCAAACTTACCAGGCCGGCTGCTACAGCAAGAATACTTTGTTCGCTTTGTGTCAACCTCACCGCATGCAGCTGCGCTGGAACAATTAAAAGTTGTTGTTAATCAAGTGAAGTGAGCACATCTTGAAATAGACATACATGGATTGATGCTGATTTTACAGATCAACGCACGAAAATCCAGTTCGCACCTATGACGCTGATTCGGGCAGGCCATGTAGCTTCAGGCTGAATGTACCAGATGGACCCGCCGACAATCCGCAGCAAGCCGAGGAGGCATCACATATTGGTCACCAAGGCAGTCACTTCTGCCGGCGTTGTATGGTTGGGGGAACAAACGAAGAGAAGGAATGCCCTGACGGGTATCATTCATTTTACGAGGCTAGTCTGAGTCGGAGGGAGCGTAGTATGATGCTGATTTATTTACTTCAGGCTGGGAAGCCGCGGAACGTGGATGACATTCGCACTTGTGTTCTTGAGCAGCCCCGGCGTGCTTCGTATGGGGTCGCATCTCATGTTGAAGAGCTCCAAACAGCGACCGGAACAAAAGACAAAATTGCGCAGTACTGGATCGTAATCCTGATCCAAAAAGCCCGTTCCATGCAGACAGAAAACCCGGGCCGCTCGCTCGATGTCATCTCGAACGAACTGTTGGTGTGGTTAAGCACGCAGACGGACCAGCCATATAACCCGCTGCTCGATCTCCCCTGTAGGTCATTCATGCTTGTATCTCCCCCAGTTCTAATTTCGTCTCTTCCTTCAACAGTCTTTGATCCCTCACAAGATACTCTTGTCGAAATTTTGCACACAATTCTTCTCGGAGATGCAAAATATACTTGGTACGAGCTGCATCACAATTGGACCGAGGTGCAGCAGAATATTTTCACGGTCCGGCTTCAAAGCACCAATTTAGATGGCCTGAGTGTACCCCCTATTCGAGCAGCATACATGATGCAGTATCGTAATGGGCTCATCGGGAAACATTTCAAGACTCTGATGCAAACGATGATATTTCACGTCCACGACATTGTGACTCCTGATCAATTTACGCTCGTCCGGGCCCTTGGAGAACTTGGGCCTATCCTTTGGATGCCCGTCATTGATGATATGGATCAGTACCTGGTAAGCATATTCGTGAGAGTCCGTGTTTAGCTGATAAGTACTTGAATGCAGGCAGATCTCCAGATATTAATCGACAATCTTCTCGATGCTTTTGCGAACTTGGATCCCACCAAAATCTTGATTAAGCTGAAGCTTCACGTCCTCCTACACATCATTCAAGACGTTCGCCGTCGTGGCCCTGCTGTCCGCTTTTCGACAGAAGTCTTCGAATGTTTTAATGCTATTTTTCGATTGTGCTCGGTACTCAGTAATCACCAAGCTCCGAGCCGTGACATCGCCGCAAAATTGGCTGATCTGGACCGCGTTAAACACATGCTGAGTGGTGGATACTGGCTGCAAGAGGGGACCTGGGTCCGTGCTGGGAAGGATGTGCACCGGATCCTTCGAAATACCCCAATTATCCAGCGACATCTTGGTTGGGCTCCACCCCCCGTTTGGACGCCAGGACTTATCCAGTCAGTCTCGCAGAAGAAGCAGAAGAATATGACTGCTTTGACCTTTGAGGAGACGCTCGCTGGGGCCACCAATCCGTGCGCATTAAATATTGATCCCACAACTACATGGACCAACAGCGTGGATGTAACCGCCCAGTCGGGCGACCGCATTAAAGTCGACTCATGGGCTCTGGTCCGCATAAATGATGTGAGTGTTTTATGCGAGATTCAGCCAGTTCTCATGCCCCCGAGAATAGGTGCCAGTCATGGGGCGTGTGAAGATGATTTTACTTCCCAAGGGAAGCAAGTCGTCCCAGGGACTCCTGGTATTTGACAAATACAATATCGGTGAAGCACTGCATCCACACCTGCACATGCCCGTGCTTCTTGCCGATACACAAAGTGGACGCATGGTAGTTCCCTCGGATGTACGTGCATTTCTTTATATTTCAATATAATCTTTTATTGTGAGTCCTGCTAGGCACTCCAATTCTCATTCAATGCTCAGCATGACTGCCGTGCGTGCGGATGTGACGCAAGTGGAGTTACCAGACAAATGCAAGAGCGCCAGGAGTCAGACACGCTCATCCGCTCCATTGTCCACAAGAACGACACGCGATACGTGATTAATACTCACGCATTTCACAATGCCGGCCTCCTGCGCAAGATCCTGCCTGTCGCGCTCACCAAACCACGGCCACTGTTTGCTGATCGACGCAAACGGCATGACGAAATTTCTCTCACCCTGGCAGCACAACAGAAAACTAAGCGCGCCGCCACACAAGAAAAGGCCGCGGCGACTCGGGAGAAGAACAAGCTGGCGAAGGCCGCAAGGGCAGCTCAAGCGGGGACGGAGACTCAGGGATATGCGGAGGGAGGTGAAGGAGAAGACAACGGGCGCCCGCAAAAGCGACCCTATATTGAATTAAATACGACATGATACAGATTTAATACATTATATTCTGCCGCGCGCAATGTCCATCTGCAGCTTGTTAACCCAAGCAGCCGTTCGACGACGCTTGCGGGATACAGCATGAGTGGCGGCAACACGTCGTTGCCCATATTCGTTGAAAGGAGACCGCAAGGGTCCAAAAATATCCTGGTGGGGTTTAGCGACGGACTGGGAGCCAGTTATTATTACTCACACTGTGCGATGCAGCTCGGGGCTTTACATTGGGGGAGACAGTGATGATATGACGGCGTGGGGGCAGTACGAGGGGTTGAATGCGCTTGTACGGTGGTTCCATGCTGCGCTGATTTGCTTCCGAATCTCCAATGGTCGAGGACGAGTCACTCGCGCCAAAATCCAAACCGAACATATTGTACACAGGGCGCTGCGGAGGTGGACTGTTATTGTCCACTGAGGAGTCGACGGTGTTCGCAGCGGTGTCGTGGGTAGGAGTGGGTGAATGGTGCGGACTGGGAGTCGGTGTCCCGAGAGCAGCGCGTAAGATGCTGGAGGCATGAGAGGAGGGAGACGGGGTTGGGTAAGAGGATTCCATTATACACGCTGGCCAACGGGGCTGCTGGTGTTGGGAGAGAGAGGCAAGTTGAGGATTCGGCACCAACATGTCAGTGACGGAGAGACAGCCCAAGGATCTTGAGAGAAGGCGGCATGCAGGGCCAGTAGAACCTCGGGCAAGGTATATGTGCCTGTTGTTGGAGCCGACACCGCACAGAGCTTGGGGCTAGACATTGAGCCGAAAGGAGAGGAGGATCTCTGTACGAGATTGGTGCCATATTACCTCAGCCTCAAAGCTTTCGATGCTAACACGACCCTACAATCACATATTCTCGACATTGACCTCTAATCTGCCGACAGCAATCTCATCAAATATCAAAACAAGGTTTTGGCTGGTTGGTGGTGTATATAGAGTAATACTTTCCCACGCCTGAGTCGGAGATCATTTTTCTTTCCCCCAAAATCGAAGTTCATTACCAATCAAGGGGCCGGTAATTCCGTCGAAAATGGTATACACTCAAAATGTAGCAGAGCCCAGTTTTTTTCAGCCTCCCAACAACCGGTAACCACTTTTTTGAGTCAGCCTTACTCAGGTGAGTTGAATTCAGCGGTGAGGAATCATAAAAAAAGAAATAGGTATTTGAGTATGGTATTAATTATGATGTTTGCTGTGAAAACTACCCACTTTTAATCACGGCCAAGGAGTGAACACTGGGCGAGAACATAGGTTCGGATCAAGCCGCCGTTCTCACAAGAAGGTTTCCGGCTGGTCCGGACCGAGGAAAGGCTTGATCCGAACCTAGTACTGAAGTTTTCTGGGGGTCTTTAAGCCTGCTATCAATTCTGCATGCTATAAACTTTGTGAAAATCAGGTGCATTATTTTTTTCAGCGGGATTCCTAGACCCCCCCCCAGGTCGCGGTCTCGGCTTCGGATCCCGCTACCCCCTTGCTTTTATCCTATCAAGTACCTTCAAGTCGTTATCTCGGTTGGTGCATCATTGGCAGACTGGAAACTTCCAGAAGCCATCGACAGAGTACATATATGACGGATAACGCTCCAATCGAACCAAGCCATTTATATTTATATTTATGTAACTCACGAAGTCTCACGCCGACGGTTCAACTTAACTTAATTTGTGGCAAGCACTTTCGGATATTGGTTACAGACTCTAAGTAGGTTCAACTTGGCATTTAAATCTTCGTATTCGACAGGATCTGATTTTCACCCAGCTGCCCTGCAATATGCAGTGGATCTTGAAGTTGGGAAATTACGGAGTATTGTATCCTCTTCCACCAGCTGCACCCGGGAAGGCGCCTTCAGGAACTCATTGGTAGTTCGAGACCATTCGTGCATATTCACTGGTATTGAGGTTCCAGCCTGTGAAGGGACACCTATCATCCCTTTTCATAAACGGACGAGGTCGGTCGTCAGCCATGGTCTCCCATTTTGTTGAATAAAATTACTCAGTGGTTCGATCTAATTGAAAAAAAACCGCCCAGCCGACGACGAAGATGTGTCCACGCACGCTACAATAGACGATGTACGCAACGGAATCCTCCTTTCATGTAGCATCCACACGATGGCTGAGTCAAGGGACATCGTCGTCATGAAGGTGCGATCTTTGCTCGGAAATCTGTCACAAACACCCAATCTCGTTCTTGAGTCGGCGATACTGATCGGACGACTGAAGAAGGAGTCAAGTATCCGAACACCGGACGTTATACCCTTCAATGGCTTCAGAGCGAGGACTTACATGTTACGAGTTCAATATTGAAGCGACTAACGACGCGGCGGAAGGTCGCAATCCCAACTACTCCGACGCGACATTCAACAGACACACCCGCATCCAGAAGCCTTCGCCTCTGCTCCTACATTACAACTACGGATTAGCCGTCATGAAATGGTGGGGCCACGGGAAGTCTTGTGTACCTGGTATTAAACCGTACAGTTATCCCTGGTCCCAGCACCCCCGTTTCAGCCGCACGGACGAAGCGAACTAAGGAGCAACTGGAGTCTAGTAGCAGGAGACGAGAGGCGCGAGTAGCGAGGAGATCAGCAAGATCTGGAGCTGCCCCCGGTAACAGCGAGGCGCTGAACGAAGAGATGGCGGAGGACATCATTATGTTTTATTGGGCAAACAACCCAGCCGCAATCGAGCGTCGGAAACGTGAAATAGAGGAGTGTAAACGTGGAGAGGAGGAGCGCAATTCTCGTGTGGACCAATGGCAAAGGAATGTGGTGTCCGACTTGGCAGGGTATATATTATGGTCGTTTGAAGCTAGGTTGGCAGAAGGGTTCAAAACAATCGGGCATCCTGCTTATTTGAAGACTTAGACCGGCAAAGATTTAGTATTGGGTGCAATGCAGCATTTTCCTACACCCGGCGGCGTAAAGTCCCATTTAGCTCACGAATATCCCAAGCCTCTTCACACACATTCCTCATGCTCTGAGAGCCTCATACCAGACCTCCGACATCTCCTCAACGGTATGACCCTGCGGTTCGCCGGCCAAGTCCCCTGCGCCCCAAAGTCCGCTCCGAAGTCCGAACCCTGTGACTTTGCCCGACTTGACAACAAACTCCGCAATATTCCCTTCTAGCCTCGAGTCGTACGGCCAAAAGGGTGCGGATGCATTGCCTGTGGGCTGCGTGCAACCTATTAGTGCGGCCAAAGCTGAACAAACAATACAGCTCACCACCGGAACCCAAGCGGCGAGGTTGAACACCGGACCGTCATAATGCGTCAAAGTCGCGTAACTCGCGAGAAGGGTGTTCCAGGACCAGACTAGATCAGCTGTGGCAAGTTGGGCCGGGAACGTGCTCTTGATGTAAGCTACAAGCTCGGCGCAGTGGCGGGATTGCTGATCCACGCTGCTCGATATTGTGCAGAGCTCGATGTCCGCTCCATATCCCGGATTGCGGTATTTACCCTTCAGGGTAGATATTTTGAACGGAAGGGATGCGTTCGGCGGGGTAGGCGTGCTCGTGAGTTCTGCATCGGCGAGCTGAAGCTCCTGTGCTATAGCTTTGTACCTGATTGAGGTCGTCGGTACAGATTTATGGGATCAGATGCAATAGAGAGCACACCTTGAGTTCCAATCTATTGGGTCGAGTCCGAACGCTTCGTCCGCGATGCGGAATTTGAGAACTTCTTTGAAGAAAGGGCCGAAGTTGTCGTCGTTTGTGAAAATGGCAATACCAAGACCGTCTGCGGGGAAACGCGTAATTCGACTATGGAACCCTGTTGGCGATATCGGTAAGTGAGAGCAAGCAATGAATATGGAAAATCCCCACCCGGCAAATCTCCTTCATGCTAGAGAGAATAAAAGGCACTTTATTGGCCTGCTTTATGTGTGCTGTACTGACATACCTCAATCATAACTGAAGAAGGAATGAGATTATAGTGCTCCCAAAAAAACAATCTATGATTCACCATGTCCGCGATAAGATGTCTGCACCTGGCCTCCGCCATAAACCGCGGGCGAGAGCTCCGGAAAACCTGGAAGTTGACCCGCATCCCTGAATTTTATATAATTCAGAAGGAAAATCGAATAGGAAGGAATCATACCCATTTCCATTCCAGATTGAAACCCCAGTGGCAACTTTCTGAATAACTGCTGCTGGGATGACGGTGGTGTTCAAGGTTGGGTGCTGCCCATTCAATAGAAGCACTTGAAGCCATCGGGCCTGCGGAAAATATGGGACAACTGACGACTGAATGAGCTGGAAGGCGTACCGCATCGACAACGGAAGTCAGAATGCCGCCGACGCCAGAAACGGCTGTACATAACGATCCAAATCAATCTCATTCCAACGAAGATGGGTGGAATCAACCCACTATCTCCCTCTTCGGTTGCTGGGAATAGATACGGCGCAACGCGCGTGGTTCCTTTTCCGAGTGGATTCTCGGTGATGTTTATCCCCTGGCGAACAAATCCGTCCACCAGCCGGCCTGTCGCATTCGCCGCAGCGAAAGAGAAGGTAGTCGAGTTCATTTGCAGACGGTTGAATATATGCTCTTTGACGTAGCGCGCAAAAGACGGTTTGTGCGGTAGGAGCGCGGTTGGGAGGTACGACAGCACAGTGTACATGGCGTTGTTATATTGAGTATCCTCTCTGAAGCCAGTAGAAGGTTTCCAGTATTTAAGCCGCTGAAGCTGTCCGCGAAGTTCAGTATACCTTTGGAGTGGAGGGGAGGGTTAACATCGTACCACGGATGGGAAGGAGTCATTAGAGAGGAATAATCCATAATTATGGGCAGGCAGTCCCGTGCGGTGGCTCATAAGGTCGGTAATCGTACTTTCGGATGACGCAACCGGGTCCATGAGCTTCCAGTGGGGGATGATAGATGCGATTTTCGTCGTCCAGGAAATTTGGGGGCTGAGGCTTTCGTTGGATATCAGAAGCCCGGTTGCAATGATGTTGAAAAGCTGGACGGAGTTGAGAGGTGGTTGTCACACCTGACAAAAAGAACTCACCTTGGAGTTTGATCCTATAGGAAAGATCGTGTCTGGGTTGACTGGGGTACCATCCGCTTTAGCGACACCATACCCCTTGGTCTCAACGACCCATTCGCCTTGGTCGTCTAGACGAACGACTGCAACTCCTGCACCACCAGCGGTATTCCAATCCGCGAGAATTTGGTTGATGAATGCATCTACCTCGGGCGTGAGAACTTTCCTGTCATTGAAACGCCCTCTGGAAACGTTGGCTGCGGCAGAAAAGACAGTGAAGCCCAGTAGGCCACTGAGAAGAAGTGATGAGCGCATGGTATTTTGAATTTTTCTAATCAGCGGGGCTTCAGAATTTATAGAGAAAGCCCGCTGCGCTCTACTATTACCCGATTGCGGGAAGCCATCATGAAACGGTTTCAGAATTTCGTTACCGATGCTGCATCACTCCCTCCGCAGCTAAGTAGCTCTAGAGCCAAGTTGAGGATTGCCGCGAAAGTCAAAGCGTCGACTTGAATGGATCAAAAACACAGTCATAGCAGGAGAGAATTTGAGCATGTGGTCTTCCTTGGTAGTGCGCGGCCCCATATTCTCCTTCCAATGTAGTGCCTTTTTTTCACACTGTGTGAACACCGCCACGTCGGTAGAATGTTTGACCAAGGCAGCCAGTTGCCGAAGTTTTGCCTCGTATTTCTGCCTTCGATGATGCCTATTGCTGCGATTTCGGACCGCCTTCGGAACAACCCATGGGCCATTCGTTTGGCGAATCTTGTGCACGGCTGTGTCGATGAAGACTTTTAATATGAGCGAGGATGATGACCCTTGTTTCATAGATGCGCAGCTAGTGGTGGAAGTGTAAAGCAAGCGGAGGACGTATACAAACGCAAAGTGATGGAAAATCATTCAGTTTGTTGACGTGACGAAGGTCCGTGCGCCCGACACTTCCTAAATGTTCTCAAGATCTCACTAGCAATTCTTGTTCACTTTCGCTCGTTTGCTGGACTTTCTTTTGACTCGGAGGTTGGCGCCAACCGAATAACTTTCCGTTCCATCACCGTTTCCTCACGCATCACCGTTCCTTCACGCATCACCGTTTCTTCACGCATCTCACCTCCAGTTAGCTCCGACGCAGCAATCCTGACAGAGGTAAATTTTCCCGCTCACCACTATCGGACCTCGGTCTCTGCGCCCCAGAGGTGGTACAATTTTGGCCTTTCCCTCCAATCCCTATGTACAACAATAACTTGCCAAACGGCAGGGCGGAATTCCACACCACTTTAATCTTTTAGACAGCGACACGCCATTTATTTGTCTATCTTCAAGGCTCTTGCATGTTTCCGGGTCTGCCTATATTGATTCGACGGCTACCGTCCCCACAGTTCTGAAAGATAAAAAGGAAGGCACAAAGTCAGTCGTCGGCTTGCGCATTTACTGCCCCAAGATTCAGGGCCATCTGAATCCCAATCTCTTCCTCCGACAATAATTGAAGACGAAGGATTGCCGCATAACCTTGGAATAACTTATTAGTATCGCCCTGCCCAAAATTCTCCAATACTTAGGGCTGAAGAAATACGATAATATATTTCGACGTAGTTGGGTGGCTTCATCGGAAGTTCAGAGTCCACTGTTACATAAATTGTGTGCTACGTTTTCGTCACACATCTAACTGTTTAAAAATACAAAGGGAATGTGGTGTGTAGGGTGTTACAGTGCCGTTGATGAGAAAAAGAGGGGAAAAAAAAATACAAATCGAGATTGTCCTATCCGCTCCTACCAGTCCTACCACTCAGCGCCTCTCGTTCAAGATCTCGTCGATAGTGAGCATCTGTGCCGCGGGAACAACGATGCCGCTGACGAAGTCCTCCTCCGGCCTGAGCATCTCCCACGCCTGTACGTTGCGGAGAGTCGGGGGATCCACCGCCCACGCTTGGATGGTGGCTTTAACCGCGCCGAGCTGTGCAGCAGAAGGCTCCACCGCCTTTCCCTTCCCCTTGGCGTCCCGGCCGCGGTCCGCCTCGTACTTGAGCGCCATCTGCAGTACACTCAGACGCGGTGTCTCAGAGTGCTGCACCTCCTCATCGCGAACAGCGCCGACCCTCTCCGAATGCGAGCCAGACGTGTACCGTACCTCGTACGAATCAAGAACTTGGCGCTTGTGACGTTCTTCGACGAGCCGCTGGTTAGGCGAGGCTGCATTCGCCAAAAAACCTCTCCACTGAGAGGGCCCGGGACTGGCTAAGGCGAGCGCCCCGCCGACATCGAGCAAGTCCGCGGAGGAAACAAGGAATGGGTCACTCCGAGTGGCCGCGACGGATGAATCGGAAAGAGGAATGTTCTCCTTGTCCTCCTCCAGAAAAAACACTGGGGTCTGGATGTCATCCCGCCCCATGAGAACGTCTGCAGTCATGTCGACAAGCTGCCGCGCTTCTGGGGACAACATCGTTGCTACCTGCTGCCTGCGAGTTGGCGTCGCCACCGAACTGCCGAGCCAGAGAACATGAGCCGGTGAGGGCAGGACATACGCGACGAGGGTGGGGACGGAAGGAGTTACATTGGATTGGCCAGCCGCGTTCGCTGACGAGAGGAGCTCGACCTTGTCGATGGGGACTGCCCTCTGGGGGGAACGACGGCGCGGGGTCTGAGGTTGACGGTGGGGCGCGGTGGCAAAGGGGCCCAGCCATACTAGGAGAACATCCCAGTACTCATACAGCGCCACGCCAATGAGAAGTGCCCACACGAGTAGTGAGACAGCCCATGCCGGCGCCGGAAGGTGGAGAGCCCAAAGAGGCAGTTTCTCAGCGTATGTAGATATGAGAAAGTGGGTGCCAATCTGTAGCGATAGAATGTAATCTTGCAGCAGTCCTGGTGACAGAACAGCTTCAAAATCTAAGACGCAGATGGCGAGGAGGTGTCCGGGGATGTGGGGGCATTGTGGCGGAGGCGGAGGGACGAAATCCTCCATGTTGCAAAACTGAGGATAAAAATAGTGGTGGATAGGACAGCTGTCTATGGGGAGTTGAGTTATGGACACTGGAGACGATTGAGAATGTTACGAACTGCCTGTGAAATAGGAATGGCCGCGAGATCTCGGGGCGCAGGTCACGGGTCGCCACAGCCTTGCGATAGACACGACATCATGTAGAGGTTGGAGTGCCACAATGAGGGCCTTTTCCTGCCAAGAGGTAGCGTCGTGCAGAGAATCACCATACCCGCCGCCCAAGGCGCGGAGACTGGGGGCGACGACGAGAGTGGAGACGGCGAGCGCGAGGGCCTGTTGTCCATTAGGGCATCTGAACCGGAGATGCATTGGAAGATTTGTACTAGGCGGGCGCGTGAGAAGAGGACTGGGTTTCTCGAGTCGGGGAGGAAGAGAAGCGGCCACGTGATCGAATAAACGCGACTTTGTTTGACAATGCTTGTTTGCGGCTGGCACCTTAGTTCACCCTTAGACTCGTACTACGACATGCTCTCACTCTCCATGCTCTCTCTCTCTTCCAAGGGCCTCTTCGGAGTCTTCGGTGGGTTCGTCGCCGCCGCACAGATCACCGTCGTCGTCTTCTCGGGCCTCAACTTCAAGGTCGGCTCCCAGTTCGTCGCTCGCAAGGACGGTTTCCACAGAGCAACTCGTACCAGCGCAGTCTTATTGCAGCCCACTCGATGTGCATTATCGAACGGCACCCTCGAGTCGCCTGCTCTTTTCTTCCTCGGCTTTTTCATCATCATGCTTGTCAGCCTCGTCTGCGCCTTCGCTGCAAAAGCAGGTGTCACCCCCACAAAGACCGCCTTTCCTCCAGCGTATATTCCCCCCGGAGACAACAAACAGATTACATTTCCAAACCCCCCTGCCACCTTTCCTGTTTCCGACTCTCAATCCCCTCCCCCACCACCGATTGACCCTGGTTCCAAGATCAGTACCAGTTCCCCACGCAAGCGTTCGCGTCTGTGGCTGCTCATGATACTCGCAATTCTTCTCTTGCTTGCAATAACGATTGGCGGTTTCTGCACGCATCAAAACGGCGTCTCTTCATTTATCTCCTGGTTGGCAACGAACGCTGGTGCTGGACAGGCCGTCACGTTATGGGTTCACATTCCCTGGATTGACTTGGCAAACACAGGGCTCGTTATTTTCAGCGCCTTGTCCACCTGTGCAATTGTTATCGTCGCCTCCAATCGCTTAGCAAGCATCATGGCTCGTCTCAGACGCTACGCGCCACGTCCCAATCTAGAAGATGATATACGCTTTCTCATACATGCCTATGCGTCAGACCCCAATTTGGAAGGGGGTCTGGTTTGCCTGTTTTTTAGCGCCCTTTTCATTCTGTGGGCAGGTTGGGAGATAGCCCACCTCTTTCACATTTGGGGTACCGTATATATTGGCCGTCTGTTCACCGCCACGGTTGCACTGGTAGAGCCGTTCACCTCCCCATTTTGGATGCTATTTTCACCGCTCGAGAACCTGGCAAGTTCCCTCATTTTTCATATATCTCACACGTTTCTCACAACACGGCCCACAGTTTATTTTTGGCCCCCCCTCCGTCCTCGCTGGAATTCTTTTACTTCATGCAATCTCCTGGGTCGCACATAGTCTGATCGTGCTCGTTGCACAAGGCCGCTCGACCCGCGCCGGCATCATCACCTGGCTTCTCCTTGCGAGCATTCTTCTCTTTGATAAATCCGGCCTCCTCGCATTCACAACGCGTATCGTGTTCGGCGGAATCGAGCGTGCAGAACCCATTTGGGACCCGCTCAATTTGGGACGCAAAATTGTACGTCGATCCTTTCTACATTAATTCACTTTCCTCACCAACTGCAGCTTATCGTCGCGCCCGCCGTGGCTTATTATATCCAATTTTATCTTGTACGTCCGCGTCTCCATGTTCTTATTGCTAAGCTAACTTCTTTCTAGGTGCCGATCCTGAGGAAGCTTAGTAAGCTTATAAGATTCTTGAAAGTGAAGGCTCGTGCTCGACGTCGAGACAGATGAACGGTACGTCTCTCTTTCCCCTAGAATTCCCCGACACGTATTGACTGAATAATACTCAGATTATATACCCGACTCTTTCTTCTTTACCACCCTTTGACTCGGTCCGAGAATCGGTTAGCGGCTTGAAGGACGACGGGCTCGACAGCCAGTAGAAGGGGAAAACGCAGCGTATACGACACCACACCACGACAGACGGAATATAACGAGCAGCAATAGAACTGGTTTGGCCGCAGGATCGCCGGGGACGCCCGGCTTTTTTATCGACCACCCAGCTCCTTTCCGCCACCGCCAATTCCTGTCTTCTGGTGTTTTGTTCGTCGCGTGCGTATGTATTTCATCATTATCTCCTACTTTTCTGACATTTAATTCCTAGTGCCGGCTCCGCTTGGATTGTCGTGTCGTCGTTCTCATTCCGTCATCCGACCGCCGAGTCTGTTGGGCTATACCCCTCTTTTTTATCAGCTTGCTTGATTCATTTTTTTACTTGTATATTCAGAGACCCATTTATACCCCGAGATGTAGCATGATGAAAAAACGAACTTAAGTGAAGATTTGTTGGCGGCAAAATTCGAGCCATCCTTATATGTAGTTGAGTGAATACGTACTATGAGGGGCGAAGGCGGAATCGAGAGGAACGGAGACGGTTCTTATGATGCCAGATTTTTTGTTTAAACTGTCGATGATTTATTCACCTCGGAAAAAGGCACTGGAAATTGAGAAAATAGCAGGATCGCGAATCCTAGTTCGACCTCGTCCTTTAATTATGGCTGTCCTGTCGGTTTTTGTCTGCCCAGCGCGTAGGCTGGAGCAGCCGGAAGATATTAATATTCGAACCCATGCTGGCGCCAATGGAACTCACCTGTCATCCCCGCATTTTCAAAATGGAGGAATGGCATAAGTTCCGCCGAGATCTCCTTCATCCGTTCCTCGGTGAACCCAATCTTCCTCGCCTCCAGCTCAAAGTCCTCCAGACGTTTAGCGGGCGGCACACCAGATTTCGACTTGCCATCCGAAAACATGGGCATGACATTTTTGTTGAGCTTCTCGACGTCACCGCATACCACTTTGTGGTATTTCCATGCGGTTTTCTGGCACGTACTTGAACAGTAGCGCATGACCCGGCACCGTGCGCAGTAGCGCAACTTCTGAGCGCTCGACTCGCTCGTTTCCTGGCACGCAGCATTGCAGCATTGTGCCACGGAGGTCACTCGGCCTAGAATGGCGAAGACTTCCGTGAACATGTGGGAGTTTGGTCCTTGGATTTTGCCGTGCTTGATGAGAATCGGATGAATGCGGAGTGGCCGCTGGGATTTGGGAAGCGAAGTGGCGACCTGAATGGCCATGCCAGAGGCGAGAAAGCAAAAGTTGGGAAGCTCTTTCAGCCTTGGGCTCTTATCGGCCAAGAGCACCGCCTTTATAAGGAGGTCGTAGATTTTTCGTGCGTGAGTGATGATGCGCGAAGTCGTGATGTTCTGTCGAAGCGTTTCGGTAAAGGTGGCGATGAAAGGGGAGATAAACATGGCAACGGCCATAACGGCTCTGGTCGGAGTCGATGCTTTTCCATATTCATCTGCCAAATCGGCCCCGCTTATAAATGGATCGCCTGGAAGATCCTGAACTGCTAATTGCAGTCCGTCGACGAAGGCTTCCCAGAATAGGTTGTTCGACGCAAGTGGGATAGCTATCGACGGGCAATGCGGCAGAAGAATCCGGATGTAATCCAGGATGAGGGAGCTCTTCGTCAGAAGGTATAATCTGCTGAAAGACACGACCGCTGCCTCCTGACCGGCGGGGAAGAGGGCGGCTGTATTCGGAGGCCATTTCTTTGCCTTCGAATGAACCGTAGGATCGCCCGATTGCGCGCCGACAATGTGTCCGACCTTGAGGCCGTTGAGGACAACACATCCCAGAGTCGAGAATATCATCTCCACGACGCCGTTGAATGAGAAATCGCTGGGAGCATGAGCGTCGTTGTCGTTGTCATGAAGTAATTTGATAGTTTCGACGGTTAAGTCGCAGCGGCACTGGTTTAGGCGGACCGCGATCCTCTGCAATTCGCTCTCGGGCCGCGGAACAGTCACAAAATGGACGAGCGCGTCGAGACACGCGCGGTAATCTGTTCGGAGCAGGCGAATGCAGAATCTCGTTTCCGCGGCGTCGGAGTCAGTGGGTATTATGCGATGCAAAATCTTGTAAACAGTCGCGGCGCAGACCTCAGAGTTCTCTGGGGACGAGAGAAACGGTGCAATGAGTTGTGTCGCAGCCCAGACCTTCATTTGAAGTGCTTGAACTGGGCTAGGGTCCGAAACGTCAATTCCTGCGAGACCCTGGCTGGTAGGCATATTCGGGGGAATTTTCAGCCTCGAAAAGTCCACGAAGATTAGCACTGTCCAGGGACCGTCTTGCCAATTTACACGTACGGAACGGTCCTTTGCGCGTCAATTGGGAGCTATTGGACGCGTCTCTGAGCATTATAAGGTCATTGCACAAAATTTCACCGACTTACCCCTCAAGCGACGCGACGGTGAAGAGAAAGAGAGTCTACGCGACATATGGCTCCATCAGCGACCGGTGATTGCCGCGTGGCGCTGATGAAAATCACCCTCCAAAAAAAACGCCAAGGCTTGGCGCTGCTCCACACAACCTTCACGCTGCAGGAATATCGTTCGGCATCGCCCTTGATCCACACTCATGAGACATCTGTAGCCGATCGGGGCGGCCCGTAGCTCCGTCGCCGCATTCCTCTATCCCAAGCTACATACGCGTTGTACAAAACGCTCAGCCAGCGCCCCGCGCCCGAGGAGGACCTTGAGCGCTGGCTCATGTACTGTTCCGTGGGTGCATCGTCGGCGTCGAGTACTCTGTGGAGTGGGTCTTGTGCGTACCCCTCCCTTCCTCCCCTTCCTCCCCTTCCTCCCCTTCCTCCCCTCTTCTACCCTCCACATCCCATCCGCCCGTCCCGCCCAAGCGCATGCACCGATGTTATCCAAACTGACACCCCCAGGATCCCGCTCTACTACCTCTCAGGACGCTTCCCTCCCGCTCCCGCAGACGTGCGGGTCGATCTACCTGTACACCGCGCACCTTGCGCTCTTCGACCCGGAAGACTCTATTATGTCACCTACCAAATCCAACTCCGAGTTAGCCAAGATTTAGCGGCTTTGAAGACCAAAATGCCGAAAAAGTTGGCGGATTTGGGCCGAAGTTCAACCATTTTGCCGGAGTACGCCCATGGGAGCTCCCGGGGCCAGTTTTCATTCACGTTGAGGATCCTCAAGCCTATCTTGACCTCAAAACCCATCTCAAGAAGTTGGACAGAACAGGTTCTTGGCAGTTGAAATATAACCCATAGATCCATACACAAAAACTAAATGATCGGAGCCTAAAAAATGCAATGTAATTAGATCTTGTCCCCAGCGCTAGTGTCAATGACTCCTTTGCGAGCTTGCGCATGTGCTTTAAACTGCCTTCCTCTGAATACAGGAAGCCAATGCTGGCGATACACGAAATCTTCAGGCCTGGAGGCATGTTTAAAAAGCCAGTTGGCAGAGAGTGTAAACTACTTGGCCTTACCCGGTATCGTATATTGTCAAGTCGACTTTCCGAAAAATATTTCCGAATAGAAGGTACAGTTCACACCATGCCAGGCTAAAGAAGAGCGGTGAGGATCGGTCAGAGGCAATGTGGGTGAATATTATACGTACTTAACTCCAAGACACATGCGAGGCCCCTTCGAAAAGGGAACAAAATATTTCGTTTCTAGTTCCCTTGAGCCATTTTCCATCCATCGTTCAGGAGAGAATACGAGCGGAGTGGCGAATACCTGTGGATTGTCATGAACAAATGTTACGCCAATCGACACCACGGTCTGAACGCCTCAACTGAGCAATCTCAAATTTCAGCAAATATGCTGGACCTACGCCTACAGGCACATCGTATCCAGAGATCCGCACGTTTGATGGTCCAACAACTCTAGGCAAAGGTGTTACTACCCCGTGCGCCATTCTAACAGACTCTTTGATGACTGCAGTCTTCATTGGCGAAATAAATATAATATGAGGCGATATGTATGATTCTACTCACCAAATATGGCAACTTCTCGAGTTCTTGATAACCTTTCGGTGATGAAATATCGGGCCACGACTCCTCCAGTTCTATCGTCAGTTTTTCCTGGATCCGTTTGTTGCTGAGGACATGAAAAACACCCGTAGTGACGACATTGCCGACTGTTTCGCTGCCAGCACCAAGTAAGGTAAGAGATTCGTGGAGGAGGGATTTTTTGGACGGAACTGCGTGCCCTTTCCGTGAATCAGGGTGTATCAAATGGTGATAAATGCTTTCGTGATCGGCCATCCCCAACACGCTTGGATTAGCCAGAATTCTGTCGAGGTAACCGGACAGAAAGGCAACGAGATCCGTGTATCCTTTGGCCTCAGGGAAGACATGGTTTATGAGCCATCCCGGCAAATGATCTACGACGAAGTATAGAGCAGGAAAATATTTCAAGGTCCAGATGACGGTTACTCCTGATAAAACTGCCAGAAGAAGGGGATGTTGGAACCCGTCGTGGTTCAAGGTGTCGAATGATTGGGCGAAGCAATACGATGTAATGACGTCGAGGGTTGCAGATCTGAATGCCAGGAATAAATTACAAGCCTTACCGCCTTCATGCGATAGAATTAGGCGGATAAGCGTGTTGACCTATTTCCGGCACACAATATTATACAATGGATTCGCAAATAAAACAATGGATACTTTACTTTATCCTGGATCACATGTTCAAGTTGAAGTGTCGCGCGGCGAGAAAACAATGGGGCAAGCATGTCCCTCCGAACTTTTGCTTCACGACGATCCACAAGTCCGAATGACGACAGGTCCTGGTTGAAGGCTTTGTAGACGGCTGGATCTTTAGTTAAGGTTGACTGAGAGCTATATATCGAGTTGTATACAGTTGGGTCACTGAAATGGACCTGTTGCGAAGAATGAGCCTAGAAGTTGGGTTATAGTCAATGCCTTTCTGCACACCTCGTTAGGACCGATTCTGACCACTGGGCCTAGAGATACTCAGAACCCAAAGCACCTATCTCGTGATTTGGACATACCGTATTTCTTGTGTAACCATTTGAGATGTTCCAAGAAACCTCCATCGCGCAGTACATCAAAATAACCTCTGTACCACTTCGTATATGCCGCCAGCCACGGGCCTGGGTAGTTTCTCAAGGGACTGCGACTGAGATTTATAGCGGCGAATGTTATCTGGAGGCAAATGAATATCCCAGTGATCAACAACAGTGTAAGTAGCATGGTGGTGGGCGAACGTATGCGGTTGGCGGAAGAGAAGACACGCAAGAGAAGACGTGAAGAAAGTGGATAATGTATAACACGGCCATCACAGCACCTGTGGCGTGGGATTTCAAGTTGACGTAGATAAAAAAAAAGTAACAAGCTGATGATATCTTAGCCGGGAGAAGTGTTCTAAATCTTCAACCTTCTCAGGACTCCCGAATACCCTTATTTCGGAAACTGATCGCGAATACTCTAATCATTTGTGTCCATTAGATGATCAAGAAGGAGGAGGAAGATTGCCTGACAGCGGGTGGCCGTACTACACACATGAGACTATAATGTATGCTACGGATGTCCTACATTCCCACCGTTCATGATAAGGTGCATGCGTAGTTTAGGAGCAGACTGTCGTGTTTTCAAGGCGTGTTCAGGGAGTATTGGTAGCCACGGCTGCGCTCTTGATTCACGATTAGGGATGGTGATGAGAAGGAACAGGGCGAAAGTTCCCGTTTCAAAGGCTAAACACACGCCAGCGGGCCTGTGCAGGCAAAATGTGAATGACAAGAAGCCACAGCTAATGAGAGGATTAACATCGGAGCTATTCGAAAGCCGGGCACATACGTTGTACACAATGAAAGTATATGCATCGTCGGTCGCGGTGCCACAAAACCACACGAAGCGGCATCCCACCAACACTCCAAGCCCGGAAAGCAGAAGCTGGGTTATTGGACCCACACTCCACAACCAGCCGAGAGCGGTTGACCAGAGAATCAGCGCGAAAAGGGTGAAAATACGGGAAGCTTTAGGAGCATAGATGGGCAGTGTAACACGGCCGTGAACAGAATCCCCAGCTACATCAGAGAAGTCTTGGGCATGAATTGTGGTAAGAATAAGGAAGGCGCTGCAGATGAGTGACTGCAGGGCTATGTGGTCGAGATGAGGATTTGCATCTAGGGCAAGTTAGATTTCGCGAAATGGATGGATATGGATAGTTAGCTACTCATGATAGTGGTAGCCCCGATTTCGAATGATAAGTAGCCAAAAGTGTTGATGAAATTTTTCCCGAGCCAGTGCTTTGCGAATCCGACTTCATCATGCAAGATAAGCAACGTCGTCAGGGCAAGCGACGCTATCGCAACATTTCTACCAAATGGAGCAGAGGAAAGAATGCACAAGGGAACCAATAGCCAGCGCATAAGAGCCGCTGATTTTATGGATATCCTTCCATCGGGTACTGGGCGCCATGGGCGGTTTAACGAATCCTCTGCAACACTCTTGTACTGGTTTGAAACATCGACCTGTAGGAGGTGAAGCCAAATCCAAAATGAGCCGTAACAGAATCGTCCAATAGATTGAACGGGGGCTGCAACGCATGCGAATAAAGTCTGAGACAAAACAGTAAAAAATAAAAGGGAAAGGAGGATCGTTGAATTGACCTACGACGGGAAATACTATCGTCTTGAAATCGGTGTATGTGAAGAGGACCAATGTCCAGCCAAATCGTCTGAGAGCGAGGAATAAATGAATCGGATTCGATAGTGACGTATTTTTAAACGTGTTTGCTTCGTGCATTGTAAATTGAGGGTAAGATGAGCCGCAAATTCAAGTTCTGGTGGCATATTTATCTCGCTATATGTCGCACTGGAGCGGCTGTCAGTGGAATGAGTGACCGAGTCCAATTTTACAATCAGTCACGCGGCGCTGGGTCTCCATCTCCAACTCGGATAAACGTGTACATCCAAAATCGAACCGTGGGAAATATTATTGGTTGACCAAGACATCTGCTATGGGTCATGTTGGAAAGCCGTTTCTGATGGGCGATTCTGGCGCTGGTTCTTATTGCGGTTCTTGAACTGTTTATTGCCGTTTTAAAAATAGTTGGCGCCCGTGGCATGTGTTGGTTTCTTTGCACAAAACTTCGTATGGCAATAACTCAACTACCAGTGGGCGGATTGACAAAATCTCCATATATTTGAAAAGCTCTCCTCTGGGGCTAGGTCGTCCTACCTCAAAAGTGAGTCGGCTGGATGCAGCGCTTAGTATTGAACGAATATGTACCATATCTTTTGACTCCATACTACTAGGAAGAGACCTGAAGCTCCCCACAGTGAAATCAAGTCAAAATACGGGATCTCAGGAGAAACATACACGATCATCCGTTGAAGGCAACATTCCAAAACTGACGGGGAGCAATCTGTGTCACTAATCAAGGGCCTCCCTCAGGAACATCGCTGAGGACATGGATTCAAAATATTGAAGCTCCATGTCCATCATGTAGGGTGCTAGAGCTCGCCGATGCAAGTTGGCGCGGCCAAAATAGGAAGTCATCACCCACGTAATCTTGTGAAAATACTTGTGGGGCGACCTACCAAGACGAGGGCTTTTCAAATATATTGAGATTTGTCGATCCGCCCCCTGGTTGTCGCGTTATGGGTATCCGAAGTTTTGTGGAAGAAAACCAACACATGCCGCACGTCAGAAACGGCAATAAATAGTTCAAGAACCGGCCTCAGAACCAGTGGCAGAAGGCCCCTAGTTTATGATATTCCACTGGGACTGCTAAAATTATCGATTGAAATCTTCGCGCGTGTCTATTTTTGCGGGCTCCACGTCCGCGCTGTCATCTTTGGGGTATGAATCCTCCATGTAATATGTAATCATTTTACATATGTGTATTCTGTTCTTCGGAAATACCGGTCAGTATCCGGATCCGGTGGACCGCACTTTCTATAAAAATGCTATTGCACAAGTGGAAGCGGGACAACGCTGATACTCAATAACGAATGACGAAAATTCGAACGTCTTAAGGGAATCCTGCTTCGGCGACTGTTTCATCCGCCCAGAATCTCATCATGTTTTCGTGCCACTTGAAAGCCAAAACTTCCGGGGAATGAAGTATTGTTTCAGGATTCTGTTGAGCGATTCGGCACCAGGCAAAGCGATTAACCGTTCTTTGCATCTTTTTGGCTTTATCTCCATTGAGATTATCCCCTTCTCTCATTCCTCAGCGTCAAATGACCTATGTGCAGTCTCCGCAAGCTCCAGACGCACCGCTTTCGAGTTCGTATGCCTTGAGACTCAGGATCCGGCTCAATCAGATTACTATCACTGACCCGATTTCGATGGCGAGCTGTGCAAAAAATTACAGATTGGGAAAGTGGAGGAAAAAATGACACGCAACTGGGCTCTGCTCCCGCAGTCAACAATACGGCGACCACTAGGTCATTTAAAAATGTAGAAGAACTGCATTCTAACGTTATGCACCCAGTCTGTATTTGCTTAACGTTCTTGATACCGTCTGCCTACTCTGCTTTCTCAGATATGCCGATGACCTGTTTTTGAACGCAAAACCGGCGCCTCAGTCTGCGGCCTCACACGGTACTGCCTCACACCACCCATGCCAAGCGACTTCTATCTGTCAAACGACAAGCCTTCTTCAGCGCCTCAAGCTTCAGCCACAACTTTCCTCCGCGATTGATACTAATCTCAGAATTCCGACACTTCTCTCGGACCTCTTTTTTTATTTCGCCAGCTCCACCTACTCATGTTATACCGCTTGGAACCACATTACATGTTCTACTCTAATTTGGTGTTCACTTCAAATGCGAAAGTAATATTCACTTGACACCTGTTGCCGGAGCGAAGCAGAGGCACATCTTATTCAATTGTCGGCATCCCTGTGAAGAAGTAGTCGATACATGAGATGTAGAATGCGTACCTGACATGCGAAGTAAGCAATATACTCTCGGCGGCCGCACAGGATGATTATCAACCTATATTTCAAACAGTATCAACGAACCTAGGTTAGAATGCAACTCGCCGTATGTTGACATTTAGGACGACAAGTAACCAAAAACCGTTATTTTTAACCTACTCCTGGCACAGATTCTGTTGAGAATCGACCTATTTTTAGAACCGCTTGCTTCGCTCTCCCGGCTTGAGTAGGGCCTCCTCAACCACTCCACCATCTGTGCGCAGAACCCGGACCGGATGGGCGAGGTTGTTGTCAGAAACGATGTTGTCAATGGTGATTAGTCAGTCATCTCATCCTCTTGCGATCAAAAAATGGCTTAGTCGAGAGCTGAATTCGGAGATGCCAAGGAAGGGAGCAGTAACAAGATCCCTTTGAGTCAATTTTTCCCGTCACCTGGATTGTACGGTAAGGCCATTCATCCAGTGGCACACATTTATTTGTGATTAAAGTCTATAGGTGTTTCCCGCTGCGCCGTCCACCACAAATAATCGTCATTTGAGTAAGACCCGCTCATCAGAGATCCCAAATTCATTCTGAGTTTTCTCTAGTGACTATATAGTTGGAGAGAAAAAAACACAAATTCATACGCTTTGTTGTTATGAATTCACCTATAGGTTGATTCAGCCGTAGGTTGATTTTCGGCCAAATAGGACGCTCCCATGACAGACCGCAAATGATGTATCCAGCCATAGGCTCAAGTTGAACCCGGTAGGATCATATGCAACCTATAAAATAGGTTGAATCGATTCAACCTACGACCAACCGGATTGAATAGGTTGAAAATTGTTCACCGACCTAGATTTAGTTGATAATCATGCTGCATCACCTCCATGGACTCATAGTGAATCATACACGACGTGAAAGTCTTAGCTCCAATTGGTTTCTAACTTTGCAATGCCATACATGTACACGCCGCTGCTATGAGAACATGCAAGGGAAGAACTCCTAATTTTCTGTGGCCTTGCACTGTCAATGTCTGGCATTCAAGTTCTGAGCGATTGTATGCTCACGGAACGTCCAAACATTGCCTTGTCAACCCAACAAGGCAAGATATATGGTCCTTCCTAAACATACACTCTAACGGCGCTCGTACCTCGCCTGTTGAACGAGAGACATAGTACCTGCGGCATCAGATAGTTATCACGACTTCGCTGAGCGCGAAGAACAGTTTGCGGTGTCGCCGCAGTTGCCCCAGGTTCATTCTCATGCGTCTTACCCACCACGATCAAAACGGACCGTCGAAAGCAAATACCGAAAATAGTGAAGGCTTCGGTTGTGTAAAGTGCTTGCCACATTTTTTGGCAATTGTATACACGAGGCCACTTGTCATGAGGACGGTGCATAGCTCTATGATGAATTTCCAAGGCTCGGTTTGGGGGCACAGGCATTAGTACTGCCAACCGATTTGCAATCCTGGTAAGCCGTATTGAAGACTCATATTTCATTCTTGAATTTAAATAGTATATTTCTGGTACACAAGCTGTCATGCACACTGCCTCCTAAGGAGGATCACGGCTCGAAATTCTTCGGCATACGACTTTTAGACTCTGGCCCATAATCCCTTCCGTCCATTTCGACTTCAACCACTCGGGAAACAGTTAGAGACCTGAGTGGATAGTTGCCTCCGTAAGAAGCGTTAGGAGAGATACCTGCGCGTGAAGCTGTCTTTTCAGTGGTGGCGACAGAAAGCCGCAGGATAATCAGGCAAAATGCGATCCCCTAGACACATTCTTAATGAGTTTTCGACTTCATAAAATATGCAGCCTACGATCAAAGGAGCCGTCTAAACACATGCGTGAGCTCTTGCAACCCATGGGCGAATTATCCATGACGCACCAAATCAAGGACGATGAACTGAGCATTGGAATTCAGCAGATACACAACAACCAGCACAATCAAGGCGGAGGAGTAGATCGCTGCTGATTCGAGAAAGATTATCTGGCAAAATTCTCAGCTTATTGTGTATCTGGAAGATGTTTAATACCAAGGCCGAATATACGCGGCTGCTCCCAGAGTTGTGCTGGTGATGCGCGATTTGTGTCTTCATTACACGGTATGCAATGAGAGCTAAGACTATCAGTTTGGAGTAACGGAATGGGATGAAGGATCTCACCAGTGCAGACAACATTTGTACTCAGTGTCAAGCAGATGAAGCTTGTTACCAATGGGACCAAGGCTTCCAAGAATATCCCGCCTTCCTTTGTTCGTAGAAACGCATAAGTAGTTGCGTAGCCAATAGCTACGCTCTTCTCGTCAGTGAAAGTTGCAAATCTTCCGTAGTGAACTTGTTACCTCCAGTTGCATTCCAAAGCAGAACGGGGAGGACAACCATATACCATTTCCGATCCCATACAATATAACACCGGTAAATCTGGAGTGTGTAACTTAGCGTGAACCTAGAGCCTTCAACTGAAAGACAGTACCACAAAGAAATCACAAGTTAAAGTCAAGGTGACATAGATGGCGGTCTTCGCTCCTTGGAGAGGGTTGGATATATCCGCGTAATACGCGAGAGCCCCGCTTGGTGAGTCAAGGAAGGCTGAAACTGCCCGAACCACGTCAATTATCCAGTGCTGCGCTGGCATTCAGTACGAGGGGGGGGGGGGGGGGGGGGATCGACTGCAACAAACACACCGCCGTCGACAGAAGCCATGCGAGGCATACAGTGGGGAGCAAATATGGACCGCTGCCCAAGGACCTTTTCTGGAAGATGACCCAAATAGTGGCGCCGAAGAGTACTGTGAATATTCCTGCACGGGCGCGGAAATGAGTGGGGAAGCCATTGACCAATAAATCCTGCCAGTGGACATACCAAAATTGAAAGTCTCTAGAACAAGTGCGATTAACTGCAGAAAATCAGAGCCAGTTTGGGGAGAGGTGGAAAGAATAGCCGCACCGAAGCTTTATGCAGAGAGATACCGGTCGACATTTGAGGGCAATATTCGAGAGTTACCTTGGCACTGCACGGGAAGACACTGCATATATGAGCTGTGAAGGCCGGCCTATAAGTATAAGACTCTCCGCCTGAGATCACAGCTAACTAAAGCTAGACGCGTGCGGAAGTTTCCAGAGGAACAAATTGAAATCGCTTTATCTTAGGCCAAAAAAAAACTGCCACGGCGCCATAGCAGATCGATGGAGTGGTGCTGCTCAAATTTCACCTGCCTTCGAGTGTTTGACGTTAGGTGGGTCCGCGGTTTCCCAATTTGGAAGATATGTAATAACGATCACGCAGATCCATCAGACTTTTGACATTTGTTGTGGCGTCAGACAACGCGGAAGAACATCGAAAACCCCACAATTATGAACAAAACTCACGACGCATCGCCCAGGTTTTTTTATATCATTAGTGCTCCACAGGGATAAGTAAGTCAGGATAAATATATTATACTCAGCTATGTCCCCTTTCGGAACGTGCCGAGTTGTAGGGTATAGTACAATAGGCCTGTAAATGTACTACACTACCTACGTCACCGCAACCTACGCACTGTCGACGAGCTCGCCGCTTTTAAGGCTGTAGATCTAGGTACGCAAGAAGCAACATTGGTCTATGAGAGCAAGGAGCCGATACCTCAAAAAATCTATGAAGCGCTGTTCGCATTGTTTGGACGCCTCACTGGGACAGTGTCGAAGAACGTTAGCACTTGATGTGCGAACTTTGCCATTCTGCACACAGTAGCCCGATTAAAAATCAAGCTCTTCAACACACTTGTAGCATTCGCCGCTGACACCTGCGTAACTTCCGGAACCAGATTCCTGATGGGGTATGCAAATATTTTTTTGGCAGATGTTTTTCGCCTTGGCATTCTAAAGTAGTCGAAAACTTGTCTAACCCATCAGCACCTTCTTTCCACTGTTCTACCCCCGCCGTATCTCCACGAACCTCGAACTGGGACGGATATCAAGAATGTGACACAGTGGATCTCAGGATGACAGAATGAAAAACATACTGAAATGGAGACGATAAAGAAACCGCGTCTTCCTCCGGGTGTAAGTAGTCCCGAAAATCTGATTCATGGCATGAGGAGGATGTCATGACGTCATGAGCTATGTCCGCACAGTTCCCATGTCAGAATTGGGCCGATCGGCAACTTAACTCTCGACTTCGAGAGTCGCCAATTCCCTGGTGCTCGTATCCACCGCGGATCAACACCACCGCTTTTAGTGGCCGCTCTATATTCATCCTTGGTTACTTCGTAAACCGAGTCCTGAGTGGCACTGCGGAGTCTCAATCGAACCAGAATGCAGCCTCTCCCGACGCCGCAAGGTATAACGTCCCCCACTTTTAAGGGCCCTCCAACGGATGGCACCTTGCTGCTCCCCGAAATATTCGACCATCATGCACAACACAGCCCTGCCCATACGCTCTTCCGCTTTGTCGACGCCGATGGTGGTCTACAAGCTATCCCATGGCTTGATGCTGTCCACGCCTTCCACAAGGCAGCCCGCTTAGTCAAGCGGCTTGTTGAACCAGCCGACCTCGAAGCACGCCCCGTCATCGGCATCGTAGCCGCTACTGGTGAGCGAATATTTACAAGGGAATCCCAGTGCTGAATATCGGATGTTACTTCAAGATCAAATCACTTACTTTACGCTCATTGCTGGAATACTGCGCGCAGGTTATCAAGTCTTTCCTGTGTCTCCAAGAAATTCAGATGCTGCCATCGCACATCTGCTTCAGTCGACCGGCTGCAATTATGTCTTTGTTAGCGCGGATTCTGCCATGCAAAAACTCGCGGGTGCCGCGGCCACTAAGATTGTGGCGCTTGGAGGCCAGATAAATCTGATACCTGTCCCTAGCTTCGTTGAGCTTTACGACAAGTCTACTACGGGCGATTTTTTGCCTCCCATGCGGAAACTTGATTTGGAGGCGCCAGCCGTTATCCTGCACTCCTCCGGTAGATTTCCCCTTCCCTGATCCCGACTCGATGCTGAATTCTGCTTGTAGGGTCCACGGCCTTTCCTAAAATCATTACGTTCACGTATCGTATCCTCATGGAGTCAGGCCTTATACCATGTACATCCTCCCCAAGTGTCTTGTGCATCTGCTCATATGCAAAACAGATCACGGAGAAATCGATGTGTGCGGCCAAGTGCTGTCAGTGCATGCAGTTCCAATGTTTCGTGCGCAATTTCTGTGGCGAAGTATGCAGTATTTACTAATAGATTCGTAGATCTCATGGGGGTTATTCAGCTGCCTTGGACGGTAATCTGAATTACTTTCATATTCCACGGGTGCTAATCTATGTACGCGTGCAGACATTCTCGGGCTTGACGATCGCAGTTTTCCCGCCCACACTCCCGCCCACAGTGCCTACTCCAGATAGGGTTTTCGAATCGGCCGTGGCATCCGGATCAAGCCTGATGTTTTGTGTTCCTGCATTTTTGGAGGTGGGTACCAGCTTCGTTTGGAGACTCATATGAAGGATAATGCTTACCAACGTATGAAAGGCTTGGGCTAGGGACGATAGTCGGCTTCCAGCCTTACAGAAATTTAAAACTGTGGTACTGTGTCCAACCGTGACTCCTCGTAGCGATATACGGATTGATATTGCCACAGACTTTTGCTGGTGGGCCATTGCAACGTGAGTATTTATGGGAAAGCCAGGATACTGCTAATGCAAGGTGCTACATATAACAGAGCCTGTCGGGGACTTGCTGGTTCAAAACAATGTCAACATTGCTCACGTCTATGGGCTGTGAGTCCTTTTCTTTGTTTTGTTTCACACAAACATTGAACTGGAATTAGAACTGAAACAAGCAACCTGACTTTGTTTCTCCCAAGTGTGCACTGTGTATCTCTCAAGTTTCGTCTCAACATGTATTATTTGCAGAGGCACCACCCAAGGAGGGATGGGATTATTTCTACGTGAGTAACAGACGACTTCAAACCTATTTTTTTGGTATAAATATCCCTAGTTGTCACCTCATACGGATCTGGTGTTCGTTCCATTATCGGACATGCCGGGCGTATACCACTTGGTTGCAAAGGTAAATTGAAATTTTCTACCGTGACACGCAGCTTATGCGGATTAGAAATGTCCAACACATACTCCCGCGGTCCTTGATACGGTCGTCGATGGTGTCCCAGCTCTCAACAGCAATGATCTATTTCTCCTGTCATCCGACCAATCCGAATCTTTGGAAAGTTTTCGGCCGACTTGGTGGGATCATATTGTGCTCGAGTCCAGCGATCGATGTTGATTCACACCTAATTTTAAGACGATCAAATCATGCACTCTACCGGCGAAAAGGTCAGCCAATGAAAATAAATTTGACGCCTTCTAAATCTTCTTACCGCAGACGAACCCTGTTCCTCTTGGTAAGACGGAATTACAGTTCCATTGAAGTGTTCACCGTCGTTTCAGAGGCAATTCTTCTCAAGGACGCAAGGATCAAATTCGCCATCATGTTTGGGAGAGGCAAGTTCCATGCTGGGGTTTTAATATTCCCAGCGGAGCCATTCGATCCCGCCGATGAAGCCCGAGTGGCTTGACTTTCGCAGACAAATCTGGTAAATAACCCTGACGCTCCTCCATTTTATTTTATCTGAGTGGCGAAACCCAGGCCGACAGTGGAAGAGTCCAACCGATTTGCTCCAACGCATTCCAGAATTTTCAAAGAGGTGTGGTCGGCCTGCAAAATAAATCTCCCAGCCCTCTCAACGATCATTCCAGATGATATTGATAGCCAAGCCTTCGAAAACTGTTGAGCTCACTGCCAAAGGAACGCCTCGCAGACAAGCAGTCCTTGCCATGTACGAGGATGAAATACAAGACATCTATCTCGCTGTCAAAGAAACATCACAAACCCATCTGACGACTCCAGAAAAATATGACGCCTTGACCAGCCTCAAGTTTGTAAGGAGTGTTGTTGCGGAGGTGATGAGAGAGATGCCGAGCGACGACGACGATCTGTTTCAGCACGGGTGCGACAGGTAAGTTGAGCCCAGGAATAGTCTTTGCGAGCATAAAACTGATTTAGCGCAGTTTGCAAGCAACTTGGATTCGCAACTCCATTCTGCATGCTCTTCGATCGTCTCGTCAAATCGACACCAGAACTATCCCTCACAACTTCGTTTATTCCTACCCGACGCTGCGGCTTCTCGCCGAATACATAACCGAGATCGCGTCAGGACTGGGACTGGAACCAGAGGACATCTCTCTCCGCACAGTCGCCATGGAATCTATGGTCCAAAAATACACCTGTGAATTTCCACGTTCGATCAGCACGACAAAGGTACCAGAGGCGGAAACAGTGCTCATCACTGGCACAACCGGTGCCCTCGGAAGTCAGATTCTTGCGCATTTGCTTGCGTTACCGAATATCACTTCCGTATATGCGCTAAATCGGCCCCGCTCGAACATCCGAGAATACCAACGTAGTTCATTCGCTGATAGCGGGATAGAAATTCAATTAATCGACTCACCGAAGCTAATCCTGCTAGAGGGCGATTTAAACACAACCGAATTTGGCATTTCGAGCAGCGAATATCGTGATATTCGTGACAAGGTTACCTGCATTATACACAATGGTAGTAGACTCCCACTTTTCAACGCGTTCAGTGCTGATCGATTCTCTTAGCATGGCAGGTGAACTTCAACATTTCACTCTCGTCCATGGAGCCGTTGGTTGCGGGGACACGCCAACTCGTCGACTTTGCGCTGTCCAGTCCACATCAAGTGCCCCCGCGACTCCTTTTCGTCAGCACCGCCGGGATATTCAGAAGTGAGCCTACATTTTGCAAGTCATTGCGAAGGTATTGACGACCGTTTAGACTTAAATGCCTCTGGCGTAGTCCCAGAAGATCACCTAGCTACTCCGGAAACCTCTGTCGGACAGGGATATGCGGAGTCAAAATGGGTAGCAGAAAAAGTTCTCGAAATTGCGGCGCAACAGACGAATTTAAGTCTTGTCATCGTGCGGCCCACCCAGCTAACCGGGTCCGAAAACGGGGCGTGGAAACTTGATGAATGGTTCCCAGCTCTTCTGCGATGTAGCCAGCTGTTGGGTCGCCTACCTGCTATATCTGGGGTCGGTCATAAGTTCCAGCATATAGGTCTTGTACTGATTTACCCGATAGCGTGTTTCTTGGATACCCATTCATCACGCAGGCAAGGCCATCGTGGAGATGCGGAACAGCACAGATCGCTACCTGCACTTGACTCATCCACATCCTGTTCCGATGAGCGAGATTCTGGGACCGATCTCGGACGCACTTCACCTTCCCGTGGTTCCTTATTCAGAGTGGCTGAAAATGTTGGAAGATGCGCAAGAATCGGACGCAGAGACATCCAACCCAGGAATTCCACTGATAGAGTTTTTCCGCTCAAACCGGGAGGCATCTGCGGACCAAGAGGCGTTCTTCCCAGGGACTCTTTCGAGCACCCATGCTTTGACGGCTGCAAGTTCTTTAGTCTCTATTCCGTCTCTGAGTGCCAGGGACGCCCAAACCTGGGTATCTTACTTGCACCAAGCAGGATATCTTTCTCATTAATCTGTTTTACTCGCTGTAGTACTTAGCGGTATGTTGAACAAACAATTACCCAGTTTAGTTGGATGACGTCGGCCCGCCGGTCCGAACTCCATTACAGCCTCACACGCGAATCAGTCATATAATTTAAAACTCCGCAGGCCGGCGTCGAAGGCGCCAGCACCACACAGTGGGCCCTCACGGCGAGCGAAACTCTCCACGCCGCGAGCCATAGCGGCGAGCGCCAGGCCCCGCGCCAGCGGTCGGGGTCTGGGTGGCAAACCCCAGCCGTCGCGGACGGCGCCGCAATCAGTCCTTAAAAATCTCTCAATTGCTGCGGCGTGCCGAAAATTCGGAATTAGCCGCAAAACCTTGCCAAGACTCCACACCAGCGGAAAAGGCAGCGCTAGCGAAGGGGAGGCGGTGTGTCGGGAGCGTGCTGGAATGATGGCAGAGTCCGGCAATACAACTCAATAATGGGACTCGCCAAATGATGGCATCAGGACGAGTCCCACTCCCACTCTTCTCGTATGTACTCCCAAATCACTTAATTCTTTTGCACGTATATTGTACGCTAATGAAACCCGGAGAATACCGGGGGCAAAGGTTTGGGGGAAAAATGAGAAAAAGTCGTTCCAGCTAGACAGGGCAGTTCTAGGAACAATAGTAGGCCCAGACTCTTATGATAGGGTTCCCAAATTGGGATGTCATAAGAGTCTGGATCGAGACTACTGGATCTCTGCATGCGGTAAAAATGTGCTCTTACTATCCAGAGTGACGACTACAACGGGAACAATACTGTGTTTTGGGATTTATCGTCGATGCGAGGTGCATTTCGCGGACGCAACTACACGTCCAGATGGCTGGAAGCCGGAAGCTAATGGTCTATTTGACTTGTGGTTCCCAGTGGGCCATCAACAATTTTCAACTCACTGGCCTATCGGAAGACAATTCGGCACATAGACCGCTCTGGATGCTGATGAACCTCCGGCAACCAGGCTTTTTTTCAGTGGGAACCACCGGTCAGGTAGATCACTGGCTTCACACCTAAGATTATCAAAATAAGGCTCAACCTAAATTGATCTCGAACACCCAAAAATCAAATTAAACTGAAGTTGCTCCGGAATTGGAACTGATTCTTGCAATTTAAGTTTCAAAATCAGCGCAACCAAAATGAGATGGAATCAAATTCAGTTTTGGCTTCACTGAAACGAGTTCAAAATTCTGAGAATCATATTACAAAATATACGAGCGTAAACTAAGAGCGGAAACTACTTGTATTGTAATGAGAAAAAGTGTATCTGGAATTCAACATATCGGCTACACCGAAAGGCAAACTTGAAACCTGAAATTTTGTTTCTCACTTCAGGTATCCTAAAATGCGGACTTTCGGTTTGAATTTCCGTCCGAGCCGATTTTCATTCCAAAATTATTTATTCCAAACGCACTGGAATTCGGTCGGCGGATCGTCCGCCGCTCATCCGCCGCCCGTCTGCCGCTCATCCGCCGCTCATCGGCCCCACGTCCGCTGCTCATCCGCCGCTCGTCCACCGAGCGTTCACTGCTCAGTTCAAAAGAAACCTGTGCTGCCTGAAATGGTCGACTCACTCTTGCTTAGTTTGAGTGCTAGCTTGAAGTACTTATCCAATAAGCCAATGGGCAGGTGTATTAATTGTTCCATCATGGGGGATTTGTTGTGCGGGGTGCTGGTCATTTGCAAACAAGCAGAAGACTTTTGGGTATGGGCAGCAGATGGTTGGTGGACAAGTGGCGGACGGATGAGTGGCGGACGGGCGGAGGATGAGCGGTGGATGATCTGCCGACCGAATTCCAGCACGTTTGGAATAAGCAATTTTGGGATGAAAATTGGCTTGAACCGAAATTCAAGATCAAATTCTGCATTTTGGGACACCTCAAATGAAAGAATAAATTTGAGGTTCCAAGTTTCCCTTTCAGTGCAACCGACATGTTGAACTTCAGACACACCTTTTCTAATTACAATTCAGGTAATTTACAGAAACAGTTTCGGCTCTTACCCTTTGTAATATGATATTTAGTATTTCGAATAAATTTAAGTGATACCGAAACTTAATGCTATTCCTTCTCATTTCGGTCGCACCGAAGTTGTAACTTAAACTATGGGAATAGGTTCTAATTTCAGACCAGTTTCATTGTAATCTGAATTTTTGATGTTCGGGATCAACTTAGACTGCACCGTATTTCGGTAATCTTAGGATAAGTATCAGGATAATATATTGCCCTGCGTGGTCCCATTTCGGAACATGCAGGGTTGTAGCGTTTAGTACATCGGCCTAAATGCCCTACCCGCTACACTACAGCCCACTTATCTTCGACGAGCTCACCGCTTTTAAGGTTGTAGATCTAAATCTGCGAGCTGTAGCTAGAAGCTGACTGATCCTCCGAATACTGTAAACTAGGGGTACTTTCCTTGGAGCGGACAGATGATTCCCAGAATCAGCAAGACACCTAATCTCAATAATATTTGAGTTTTGAGACACATTGCAAGCTTTCTGGCAGGACTGATGGTTGAAACCGCATGGGGCCTGTCCAGAATTCTCTCTCTCCAGGCGTAAATCCCCACCGTCCACCAGAATAGGCTTTCGTTGTCTTCTGTAGAGATGAGATACCTTGACTGAAAGCGGGCCAACCGCCACAGTCCTCGGTCTGGACTCGATAGCTCACATCGGCAGTCCCAGTTCAGTAAATGATACGCTTCCTGAAAGAAAGCATCATTTGGGCCTTAAATCTGAGCAATTTGCCACCAGAGACGGGACATATCCCATCCCAGCTGACATTGCTGTTGTCTGCGCCCGTGCGATGTTCCACACCACAGCATTCATGCAGATAAACAATTATATATTGCTAAGTTCTCCGTGCCCGTGCGATGTATTCGACACCACATTGTTCACCCAAAGATTCCTATCCAAGGGGTACGGTTGGCCGCTGCAATTTCCCCGTGACCATTCGGTGTACCATACACCACAACGTGCACTTGGAATGCTTGTTTGCTGCCCATCCCAGCTGAGATTGCTGTTGTCTGCACCCGTGCGATGTTCCACACCACAGCGTCCATGTAGATAAACAATTATATATTGCTAATTCTCCGTGCCCGTGCGATGTATTCGACACCACATCGTTCACCTGAAGATTCCTATCCAAGGGCTGCTGCAATTTCCCCGTGACCATTTGGTGTACTATACACCACAGCATGTACTTGGAATGCTTGTTTGCTGCCCATCCCAGCTGAGATTGCTGTTGTCTGCGCCAACACGATGTTCCACACCACAGCATTCATGCAGATAAACAATTATATATTGCTAAATTCTCTGTGCCTGTGCGATGTATTCAACACCACATCGTTCACTCGAAGATTCCCATCCAAGGAGTACGGGTTGGCCGCTGCAATTTCCCCGTGACCATTCGGTGTACTATACACCACAGCGGGCACTGGGAATGCTTGTTTGCTGAGCCAACCACACAAAACACTGCCCATCGTTGCAGTTTCTCCGTGCCCGTTAGGTGTATTGCACCAGAACGTTCACTTAGAAGGCCTTGGGGAGGAATCAACTCATTCAGGAGCATTCTAAATACAGTTACCTTGACTTATGTGAGGCTACTGGGTATCTACCAACATGTAGTAGAAGTAAGGTTAACAAATAGGGGTGTCCATATTGGGAAATTCCCACGCTTGTAACCCTAGGCTAGGGTCTTGTTTCACATTTCTGAGGTCAAAATGTGTCGAAAATGTGAATATTGATCGCACCATTCTACAAAGCACAAGGCATAAAGCTACAGTACTTCTGAGCTCATTTTAACAGTTTCCATGATAATAAGTGATGTGGCCAAAATGTTATAAGAACTTCAATGTTGTGTTTGTTTACAGCCAAAAGCGGAACCGTGATGTGATGACATGCACTGTACTTGTTTCCAAGATATAATGCCAAGAGTACATGAGCTGGGCGCCGCCGTTCAAAGAATTTCAACGAGGAATACATCCGCCAAGAACCGGGTGTTTCAGGAGGCCGGGAAATCTCGAAGTCGGAGCCAGTTGAGGAAATCACGGAGTCAGAGCAATTGATCCGCAAAAAGGTCCGTGCGCACCCATACCCTGCTGAGTCGCCAGCTCAGACTCCCGCCGTCACCCCCCTGTACATAACAATGGATGGGGAGGCAGCCCGAGTCTTGGAGAGGGAATAGGTCCCGGAGCAGATAGATAGAGGCCAAGATGCGGAGTCTGCAAAATCCACGGCGTGATTGAGACTTGAGGAAGATCGTTCCCCGTGCCCGTGCGATGTATGGAACACCACAGCGTTCACTTGAACTCGCTCGCCACAAATATAGAGCCCATTGGAGCCCGCAGTATGATCCCTGTAAGGCCCGTAATAGATTTTGGGTGTCGACACCAAATAGGGGTCGCACGACGACGAAGAAATAGCAGGAATGGAAGACTCGAGGAAGACTTTGTGGGCAAGTCAAGATGGATTTAGCTTCCTAGGTGTATTCACATAGCGTTTGAGCAAGCTGCTGATGAGCCGGCGAGTTTTTCGAAATCGATGGTGGTGGTAGTACCGAACTTAGCCCTGTCACACCGCGTCTGGAATGGTCACGGACATCACGGGGCCAACCCTGCCAAGCCACTCCCAAAGCATCTCCTCCCCTCCGCAGAATGGACAAAAAAGCGTCAACCTGTACACGGTGTCGAGCGATGAAGATGGCAAGTTGAGTTTACTTTCAATTAGCCCGAATTTCCTGATATTTCTACCAGCGATGTGACGGCAAAGATCCTTGCGGTCCGTGCTCCAGAGCGCGCACCGCAGTGAGCTGTAACCATACCAGCATTCCAACCACCGTATATGTACCCGAACTCCGGAAAGGGGCAGCATGTTCAGCTTGTCGGTAAGCATCCTTGTTTCGTTGATGGACACGCTATGTTACAACTAATGCAGGCGTAAAAAGAAGGTATTGTGGTTGTGTGTCTTCATTGAAGAACTTGTTTCTCATCTATACAAATCAGAAATGCAGTGGAGATTGGCCATGTCTCGCATGCGTTGTGGCCCGAAAGGAAGATGACTGCAAGTTCGACGATAGCAGTCAGCTGAGCTCCACGAGAGCCCTTATTGAGCGGGCTCGCGAGCTGGAGAAGCTTCTTTGTCAGGCCAAACAGAAGAATCCAGATATCTTGGACTACCAGCTAGGCCCGGGCATCTTGAATGAACTGGATCAACTGGGTTTTGCATCGGATCCAGTGCCTCTTATTCGGGAAGACGCCGAAGAGGCCGTCGCTAGTAGCAACGAAGCTGGGCCTTCCGACCCTACTTTTCTAAAGCCCGTTTCCTTCGATCTCGTGCCAGTTACTGCCGGAGACCCAAATCTAGGCGTTTCTCTCGGTGTGGTTCCTAATCTTGGCGTCAAGATGGAGACCGGAGAAGAGAAATTGTTTCGCTTGTCAGTACTCTTCCTTAAAGTCTGCCTCCTCCCCTTACTCAATCTTCCGAGAAGGCGAGCTCTCTTTCTGCAGGCGGCCCCACAGCACGGATTCAGCCTATCACTGAAGAAACTCCATGCCATTGCAAAGGGTGATATGACGGGTCTCGTCGTTCATCCTGTTCTGGTACATGTCTGTCATCTCTTTGGATATCTTCTCGAGTTTCTGAAACAGACTGGATCTTTGGTCCGCTTTAGGGCTGAAGAGGAATCAACGTACATGCGGCTGATCCAGGGGTCGCTTAACGGAATGTTTGGCCCCACTCCGGACCCAGTCACATCCATCTTAGTATATCTTACCGTCTCTGTCTACTTTCTCAAAAAAGTGCAGTTGGATCGAGCTCAAGAGTTTTTAGCTCTTGCTAGCAAAACAGTTTTCGAGCATGACATAGATTTAGCGTGTCTGGGCAACGTTTCCTCTGGCGAGATCGATCAGGAGTTTTCTGTCCTCCCCAGCAATGATGCCGATGAAATGCGCGCTGTTTTTTCTCATCTGATCTATGTCGCGACTGCGGTTCACTTGTTTGTGAAGAAGCCGCTACTGGTCGATGCGCGGCTTGTAGATAAGTTCCGCCTCCTGATGGTATGTGTTTTAAAAAATAATTCAACAGTAATACATTCGTTTGCTCATCTTTCTTCTTTCTTCAGAGTACGCAGGTGGCTACACATGTCGACATGAATTTCATGCGAGCCAAAAGTGTCCGGCTCTTTGCAGAAACCCGCCAGTTGACGTCGACGTGGAATGTTTCAGCATCGAGTACACCGCATTGCATCGAACTAATAGCATCGCTTACTATTCCAAAATAGGTCCAAGTCCGCCTACCTTGTGGTTTGGACGATACTGGAAATTGATCAAGCCACTACATTTACACATTGGCCACCTGCAATCCGCAGTCCTGAAAGTTTCATTCAGTGCAAACTACTACAGCGCGGGACTAGTTTTGAAACTCTCCACGATCCTCGCTCTTGCGGCCCTCGCCGACCTGCATGCCACCTTTACACCCTCCCACCCAGAATCGTCAAGGCGCTATCGCGACACCCTAATTAAGATTGTGAGCGTCTCCAGCACGTTCGCATCAGACGATTTTCAATCCCTGACTCCTATTTTGTCGGTACGTGGCCTGAATGATGCCTTGGCCTCCATAATTTATCTACATCCCAGCTGTGTTGGACGGTTGCGACCCAGGGAATCCTTGAAAATAGGATCGTGTACGAAAATCAACAGTCCATTATCACCGCGATCCGACAATGCAATCAGAATCTGAAGCAAGCCTTTCTGGGCCAGAATGCTTTCATGCCCGATTTGATACGAACAGACTTTACGGATCGACTTACTTGATGACATTTTTATTCATACATGGTTTGTTCGCTGAAGAAAAACACAATGTGATTTTAGTGACCACCAAACCGTCTTTGTTGGTGCAGAGTCTCTCATGTGGCGATTGAAGTCCTTCGCTGAAGTTTTTCATGTCGCAGAGTTGTCGCGTTTACGGTTTTTGATGCCATTCCGAGAATTGTCCGAGAATTGTCACATAATTTTTGTACAAGTCTCTTCGTCCACACAATGTCCATTGAAAGTTAAAGCTGTACGTTCACAGTTACTCGCAAAGGCGTAATATTCAAGAGCTACGTTTCTTCGCAATTAATTCGCTTAGAAACCCATCGAACTTCAGGATCCGTCCTCAGTCACTGTGCCTCACCGCGCGTCAGCCAATTTTCCTGTCATCTTGGAGTAGCTGCACATATGTACGCGCATACGAGGCGCAAGACGTCGCGGCGTTGAGCTAAAAAAGAAGTAGCTCAACCTCAACTTGGGCTCTGCACTACTGGATTTGTATACTCCCCCTTGTCGCTCCATCGAATCGCAGTTCGATTTTTCTTACGGTACCCCTAATTGCTGGCTCTGCGGAAGGGTCGTGAGATTGACAAGAGTGCCGGATATTAGAAGTTCGCGACTTCCGTCAGAGAACGTGGTTACCACCTCAGATCCTCGCAAAATTCAGAGGGGCAAATGCCTGGAAGAAATTCGGTCAATGTGAAGACGAAGAGAGAGAGAGAACAACGCAGTCACGACGCCGTTGATGTCATGAAGCAATTTGAGAGTCAAAGTCGCAGCGGCACTTATTTAGGTGGGCCACTATCCTCTGCAACTCGCTCTCGGGTCGCGGAATGGCAGTCACAAAATGGACGAGCGCGTCGAGGCGCGCGTGGCAATCTGTTCGGAGCAGGCAATCTCGTTTCCAGCGTCGTCGCCAGTGGGTATTATGCGGTGCAAAACCTTGTGGATGGCAGCAGTGCAGACCTCAGAGTCGTCTGGGGACGAAATAAACGGTGGGATGAGTTGTGTTGCAGCCCACACCTTCATTTGAAGCGCTTGAACTGGGCCAGGATCAGCAGCGGGCATGGGGGCCTAGTAGGCATTTCGGGGGCATTTTCAGCCTCGAAGAGTCCACGAAGATTAGCACCGTTCGGGGACCATCTTGCGAATTCACACGTACAGAACAGTCCCTGAGTAATAACACGGCGGACATTGTCATGTCACTTTCCCTTTGTCGGTGTGCAGTTACTTGCACCGTCACTTGCACGAAACAAAGGACGAAATAAAAAGGACAAAAAGCCTCCTTTGTTTCTTGCAAATGACGTGCACAGGACAAAAGGAAAGGGACATCCAATTGTCCGCCATTTAAGTGCAGACGAGAGTGAGTAGAGGTCCGCGCGGATCAGCGACCGGTGATTGCCACTGATGAAGATCAGCACATCTTTTCTCCACAAAACACATGCCAAGGCTCGGCGCTGCCTCGAGAAAATACGATAACCTTCTCGGCCATGTCGCCTCGACCGTCCGCACACTGCAGGAAATATCGTCCGAGATCGACGCGCCCTTCATCCGCGCAATTTCAGGCGTCACCGACCTCATCCTGACCACAGTTCAGGTATTTGTTCAGCACATGACTCTTCGCACACCATGCTAAACCCCGTCCGTATAGTCTGTGCAGACCAACAAGGAGCAATGCATGTTGATGCTCGACCAGATCCATGAAATCCTGTGCGCAATAATCAACATCTGCGTGGACGGGAAGGGCGTTTTGCCGCCCAGCACGCTGCAGAATATCGGGAGATTCGCCGAGTACGTGGTGAACCTAGTATTGGGGCGATAGATGGCTTATGGGCGCCTCCAGGACGCTTCAAAAAATACAGGGTTTTATGCGGACACAGCAGGACCAAGGCAAACTCAAACGGCTGTTCAAGGCGCAGGAAAATAATGCGCTGCTGGAGATATGCAAGAGCGAGCTGAGGCAGGCGGCCGATGTTCTCTCGGTGCGCATGATTTATTGCAATAATAACCCGCATGTTCAACTCTGTTTTGTGAGTAGATACGGACTAGACTGGGCATCCTCGGCGAGATTGCGGACATGAGCGTCCTTGCAGAGAGACGCCAACAGGAGGTGCTAGCTTTGATGGACGCATGGCGGGAGAGTGGGTCTGAGAGCTCATCCTTGGTTGGAATATTCCCTTGAACTGGCCTTCTTTCCATACTGACGCCCGGTACGCAGGGCAGCGCAAGTTCTTACCGCTTCGGCGATAGGTACGAGATCTTCGCCATTCAACTCAACACTAACCCGCATATGCAGCTCTAGCAGCTTATTATCAATGCTCCCAGCGTGTCCGAAAATATTCTACGGTCGGGACAACGAGCTCCAACAGGTCGTCGATGCGTTGTTATTCAAGCCCGCGCACATCGCGATCCTCGGGACGGGCGGTATGGGCAAAACGAGCCTCGCGACCGCGGCGTTGCATCATCCAGAGGTAACCAGCAAGTACACTAAACGCCTTTTCGTGTCGTGCGAATCCGCCGAGTCGACGGCCGCGCTGGTGGTTGCCATTGGCTCCAGCCTGGGATTGGAAGGGTCCAAGAATACTCTATCTACGATTCTTCAGACAATGAAGAGTGATGCCCCGACTCTTCTTGTTCTGGATAACTTGGAAACGCCATGGGAGCCTTCTGCTTCTCGGAATGGTACTGAGGAGCTGCTGTCCAAGCTGACTGATCTTCCGAACATCAGTCTTTTGGTATGTTGAATCGTCTTTTCGACAAGTTGAAGATTCAACATGCGGTATTAGGTTACCATGCGCGGCGCGGAAAGACCCGGACAGGTTCGCTGGACTCGTCCGTTCCTCGCCCCGCTCGACGCCCTCAGCGACATTGCCGCCCGCCAAACATTCGAGGATATCTCGGAAGACGTGCCGCCCGAAGAAACCGCGCACTTCGACGAGCTCCTCCAACTCTCCGGCCACCTCCCCCTCGCTGTCAACCTCATGGCCAACCTCGTCGCAATGGAAGGCTACGCAACCGTCCTCGCGCGCTGGAAAGCCGAGAAAACAGCCCTGCTCTCCAACGGGTACGATAAACGCTCCAGCCTTGAACAGTCCATCCAAGTCTCCCTCTCGAGCCCGCGCCTCACCCCCTCAGCGCGTGAACTCCTCAGCCTGCTTTCCATGCTCCCCGACGGCATTTCCGACGCGGAGCTCCACGAATCCGCCCTCCCCATCGCGGACCTTGAGAGGGCGCGCTCCACGCTCCTCCGTACTGCGCTCGCGCACCGCGACACGCAGCACCGGCGCCTCTGCGTCCTCGCGCCCGTCCGTGAATACGTGCGCGCCGCGCACCCGCCCGCGCCCGCGCTCGTGCGCCCGCTGCGCCGCCGCCTGCGCGACATGCTCGACGTGTGGGGCAAGTTCCCCGAGCTCGGGCACTTTGCGCCGCAGGCGCTGCTGAACCTGGGCAACATCTCCGCCGTGATGGCGCACGGGCTCGAGGCGGATCCGCGCGCGGAGCCCGCGGAGCTGAAGGAGACGGTGCAGACGGTGATTTCGCTGGATACGTTCAGCTTCCAGACGCTGCGCGGCCCCTCGGCGCTCGCGACGCGGCTGCCGGAGGTGATGGAGAAGATCGACGACGAGCAGCTGCATGGAAGGTATATCCAATACAGGATCTTTATGTATGGAGAGACGATCCCCGCGACGGAGATTGAGGATTTGGCAGCGGAGGGGATGAGGCGGTGCCGCAACGCGCAAGACGTTCCTGGAGAGGGTGCGTTCCCTACTTTATTTCAGCCACAAAATTACGTAGTTATTGACGGTGGGGTTGCACTTACTTCCACAGCCGCATTGAACCGGGCGCTGGCCGAGTACTATTTCCGCCGGCTGGGTGACTCCGCTAAAGGCCGCGAATTCGCGACGCGCGCGCTCGAGCTGGGGAGGCAGTCCGGCAACATGGTGCAGCAGAGCCTGGCAACGCAGGTGTTGCTCGGCGTCATGATGGGCGCGGGGGAGTACCGTGCGGGCAGCGCCCTCGCGCAGGACGCGCAGCGCCTTAACCGGCGCCTGGGGCGCTTCCTCGCCGAGGCTGCGGGCATGGCCGCCGAGGCCCAGTGCTGCATCGCGCTCGGGCTGCTCGCGCGCGGCGCGGCGCTGTGCGCGGAGGCGCGCGCGCTTGTGCTCGCGTGCGGGATGCGCGACTCTGAGCAGCGGATCGCGGTGGACGACATTGCGACGGACGTGCACTTCCTGCGAACGGAATACGCAGAGTGCCGCGCATTCCATGCGGCGGTGGTGCGTGACACGGGCGCAGGCGGGGCGCGGTCGATGTTCCATGCGTATGCGCTGGCGAGCGTCGCGCACATGGACATCCTGACGGGCGCGGATGAGGGGGCGATTGTGGCGAATTTGGAGGAGGCGAGGAGGGTCGCGCAGGCGCACCGGTTTAGCTGGGGGCTGCTGTTCTGCGACGCGCGCGCGGCGGACCTGTGTTTGCGGTGGGGGGATTTGGCGGGGGCGCGCGATATTTACCGGCGGGTACTGCACGCGCCCGGGGTCGACGCGCAGCTGGCGGCGTGGAGCCTCTCGCGACTGGGCGACCCGACACGGGGGCTGGGGCGCGACGCGCACGACCCGTTTGTGTACCTCGCGTATGTGCGGCTGAAGAGCACGGCGGGCACGTACGATGCGCTGCGCTGCGTCGGGGACGTGTTCATGGGGCGGGGGGACGAAAGGGCAGCGGGTAGTGTGTTTGAGGTGGCGCTGGACGGGTTTACGGGGATGGACGTGCATTTGGGGCGGGCGACATGCATGGAGAGGCTGGGGGGGATTTATTTGGGGAGAGGGGATGAGGCGAAGGCAAGGGAGCTGTGGGAGGGTGCACGGCCGTTGTATGTGCGGGCGTCGCAGAGGAGGGAGGCCGGTGCGATTGAGGAACGGCTGCGCAGATTGCGGTTGTAGGTGCTAATATTCCCTTCAGTTTAGATAAGGGACGATCACCGTTGCTCGCGCAAAATGGTTAGCGTCTTCTTCTCAAATTCAACCGTTTGCTCTGGGATCCCGAGGTACGTAGGCGGCCTAGTCTCGTTTTCTTTTCATCTAGCTTAGTAGCTAGCCCACGTCTTCCTCCTATGAAAGCGGGAGACCGGGTTCAACTTCAAATCTAACGGCCGCTCGAGAGATGCTAGCAGAGTTGCTATCAAAAACTCGTCGATCATCCTCCTGCTTAGCGTCTTCCACAATCGCCACTGAGCAGTGGGCGAATGGAACATATCTGTGGAGTCCACAGCGACCATATCAAGCCTTACAAGTAGCTATACTCTGCCCAATCCGCCCAGAAACTCGCCTTCAGCCTGCAAATCCAAGCTAATCTAAGCCACCAACCTCTTGTCTATCAATTCAACCAGATACCTGGACTTTTCTGGATGCGTAATGCACTGTCATTATCGTTCAAGTTGCTGAGATTGGACCGTCGATGGACTTGATATAAAGCTCGGGTGTATGGATCGCACACCGGGGCACCATGATTCTTAGGTTAAGACCACTGGCCGCAAACGGGCTACTGAACAGACTGAACCGTTTGAGATCTGGTGCAAAATCTGGAACTAAATCATAACCCGCCTCGATTTCTGGAGCAAGGGGGCGAGAAACAGGCAAAATATTGTGTGGGATACGCGGTCTACGTTATTCCCCGGCATTCTCTTCTCTCTATCTCCGTCTCTCAGCTCTCTCATCCAAGCTCAAGTGCCCTACCGGGCGACAATACTCCTCGCTGGAACGCGTCCCGGACATCTGTCCCACTTCCATATCCGTGTGACATCCCACGGCGCCCACTCACATTCTTATCCGCGTTCGGGGCGACCAATCTGTATTTTGTTGGTGCAACAGCCCGGCAGACACTGCGCAGCTCGCGGTAGTGAGAAGGCTGGCTGAGGAGGGGAAAGCATATGACCTCTGACGGTGACACGGAACGAGGGCACATTCTCGTCTACTCCAATGGATTCTGGTGTGCCAGGCGAACGAGCGCGATCACCGAAACAAGTACCCTCGCGTCGTCTTGGCGTCCTGCGGTGGAGGCGTATTCGGTCGGCCACAAGCTTACCGCGCTTTCTCGTCTTGAGCTGTGCCCCAGCGAGCCAGAGCTAACCCCGCTCGATCCTACGCCAACACCGCAATTCCGCCCCTCTGCCCATGTTCTGATACTCGAGGACGAAGGAGAGCGGACCTTCCTTCCCGCAGCCTCTCTCCCAGACCACGGTAAGCAATCTTATCTCGCCCGTGTTGTCATTCTATCCACTGACATACGTATTTTCTTCCTTATAGCCAATGGATCCAACTCGTAGCGGGATTCCTTCCCATTGTTTGCCATATCTCTGGAACGCATCCCCTAGATTCGCATAATTGAGCTCCTGAGTGCGAGCCCCTCCGCTCGGGGAAAAAACACGTCGGCGCGTGCTGTCAATTATTGCGTCCTCTCCCTTGTGTATTGTCTATTCTTTATCCCAGATATTCGCGGGGATCCAGTCCACTGTCTTTTTGTACCCCTGGAGCTTACATACTTGCGGTAGGGCTTGGTTTAATATTGATGTTTATAAACATGTTTATAAACCGGTGTTTATAAACCCGGTTTTTAGTGGTCGAGTCCAAATGACCTGTTTTTAATTCACCTGCGGGGGGGCAGTCTCGGCGACTTGTGAGGCAGAATTAGCTACCGTTGTACCGAAGACACTGATCCTGGGCCCGGTTCACTTCTTGCTGCTATATATTTGCCCGTGCAGTGGTACGGAGGACTGTATTTCCTCCGTGACCTCATATTAGGCGCACATTCATGAGGTTGTCACCATCCGGAGCCTTCCAAATTTCATGCAGGGCTTCCACTTTCACGATAAAAGCAACTGGCCTGAACACAAGAAAAATGGGGGGTCAGGCGAGGTGGATTCACCATTTTAGCTCCCAGTGGCCGGCGGTTTATAAACCTGTTTATAAACACCAATGTTTATAAACACAAATTATAAACCGTTTATTATTGCCCTGGGAATATTAAACCAAGCCCTAACTTGCGGAGACCGCGAGCTTTTGCTTGTATCCGCACTATTATTCATCCACTTATGTTACGCGTCTCGAGCTTGTTCAAAATTCAAGGTTATTCTTACAGGAGGCGACAAAGCACTGTATTATTCTATGTCGTCCGAGTATCTGCATCGTCGAATTTATTTGTTTCATTTCGACCACATTATCTGCAGTGATGCTGAGTTGTCTCTTTCTTGCTTGGCCGTCAACGTCGATCTCTGACAGAGGCGCTCATGAGCTTATCGGCTCATAAACTTTGTGTCTAGCAACCAGGAATAGTGATGTCAAAGTCCGGTTCGGGAAATCGGTTCGAACTCGAACCGGACTGAACTGAACGCCAAGTTCAGGTTCAAGTTCAGAAAATTCCTGAACCTGAACCCCAAGTCCAGTTCAAGGTTCGGTGGAAGGTGAAATTTGGTGAACGCGTTCGAACGCGTTCGAACGCCGAACCGAGGTCCAAATTTAGGGCTCAATACTGATGTTGGTGATCGATACCAAATCGCTACTGATACTGATTTTTTTATTTTCGCCCACCAACATCAGTATCGAGCCAAATTTAGCTCCCATTTCAGGGTAGAATGCTACCTGGGAAACCCGATTTTATCGGATTACCTGTTCTAGTGTTGCCGCGGTTCGGCTCGCGTGACAGGCCGGCTTCGGCGCGGCTCAGCTTCCACTGTGCTCCAACATTTTGCTGGGGCACATTTTTGTTGCGGGGAGTCTTTATTGGACGTATGGTTTTGTTTCTGTTCAGTTAATATTTGTTCCAGTGTTCGTCCTTCAGTCGCTATGCGGCAAAAGAAGCCAAACGGCTCGCGGCTCAATTTGATGGCTTGAGCCGTGAGACATTGCCTTCCACAGAGCTCTACAAAATATTTGGGATCAAACTTTGTCCCAAGTATCATACCTGTGTGTTATTTAAGTGTGCCTTAACATCCCTCTGAGTGGAATGAATTGTTGTTCTTGTGCAGGAACGAAAAGAACAATATGTGACAGATGTGACCGGCTCGAGCCGCGGCATCACTAACCTGTTCTCAATTTCCCCGGATCATTCCGATAGGTGGGTGGCGGTAATGTGACTTTTGCAAAACATCTTCCCACCCACCATCAACGCGCTTTGAACGCGCTCCACACAAGTTGTGCGCGTCTCCTCGCGTCCAAATGGTGGGTGTATGTGCACCTGCATGTTCTGGATTATGAATTACGCGTGTATTATGCTAACCTGCCAGTTTAGCCCTCTTGCTATTCCGCTGCAAGACATTTGCGGACCCTTTTCGCGTAAATGATAAAACACTTTCCGTCGGAGTCGAGGGCGCTCACTATCCTTGCCAACTATCCAAATCAGCTCTAGTCTCGGGCCAAGACCATCCTCAAACACTCTCTACTCCACCTTCATATCAAACTGGTCTCTATTTAAACTGGAGTCCGTGTGCTTGACCAAAATTGTGGGATAGAGAGGCCGGCGTGTCGACGGGCCAAGACAACCAGACACGATTTTCGCGGACTCGGTCGGATTTCTATCCATCTTTACTCATTGAATGCTACGTGAAAGTTTCCAATAAGAGGCCTACGTGGTCCGCTGCTCTTTCCCAGTCTTTTGACCCCCCAAGTCCCTCCTGTCGACCACAATTTTCCTCATGTCACCAACTACTCTTGGATGCGCTCATTCCTGCTGGATGCCGTCAAATCGGCTCGGAAGGATGAGCAGGTGACAGTTCAGCCGCGCGATGAGTTGAAGCAGTATCTGGCTGCTCCATTGGAGACGACAGAAAATATCTTGCATTGGTGGGGAGTAAGTCACATTTTTGGCAGTCAATGTAGTTCTGAACTCACGCATATCTAGCGAAACACTGCATATCCAACCCTTCGCCGGATGGCTCGAGACTATCTCGCCATCCAAGGGTCAGCAACTCCGGCTGAGCGCGCTTTTTCCAGTGGAAGCTTAACTGGTACGAAGCTACGTAACCGACTCAGCATGGATCTTTTCGAAGCGTTGCAATTGCTGAAGAGTGCGTACCGTAATGGGCATATTAGCGCTGGTCAACTGGCGGAAAAGCGCGTAGATTCCCTCATTGCAGAGCTCACGGAGCAGGGTTTTGGCATGGATGATCTGGACAATGATATTTAGTAGTTTTTTGAACGCGTGTACTCAATTTTACATCTTTCTCAAAAAGGTTCAGTTCAAGGTTCGAACACCCCTGAACGCCGAACCGAACGCATTGAACCTGAACCTGTGGTTCAGGTTCAAGGTTCAACAATATGCCCGAACCGAACCGAAGTTCAGGTTCGGCGTTCAAAAAAAATGGCCCTGAACCGAACTGAACCGAACTTTGACAACACTAACCAGGAAGGCTTCTCGGGAAACCCAGAGCCGTGCCGCAGTCTCCAAGATCCACCTCGAATCCGGATTCTACCAGTGGTCTCTGGCCCTTCTCGAGTCCCAACCCAATTCTGCCTGATATGCTGGACAAGCTAAGGGAGAATCTGAACCTCAATGCGGGAATAAACGCAGTGCTTTGCGCTGTCTGCACCTGCTATATGTCATTTGGCATGTCAAAGCTCACTGCCAGGCACTGCCTGAGTCCATAACTTCTGTCTCGAGCACTGCATCGACGAGCTCCACCCTCTCCCACCACACTCCCTCTCTTCCCCATTGCATGGCAGAAATCGTAGGCCTCGTTGCTAGTATCCTCCAGCTCGTGGACACCGCGGCGAAAACGCGCGCCTACATCAACGATTTCCGAGATGCCCCAAAAGAGCAACAGAAACTGCTCGCCGAGATCGAAAACCTCAAACCACTGCTGGAAGAACTGCAGAAACGGGTCACGACGAGCCATTTTCTGGGCTGGGTGAATAGCATGCAGCAGTTCAGGGAACCGCTCCTCCAGCTGCAGAGGTTGATAGCCGACTTGACACAGAAATTGAAGTCGACAGGGAGGGTCCTTGGTCGCTTGTCGTGGCCGCTATGGGGAAAGGAAGACGCTGAGAAAGACCTTGGTGCCATTGAGAGGTTCAAGAGTTTGCTCAATACGTGCCTAGCTATGGACATATGGTTCGTGCCTCACAACTTGCCATTTTGCATCCGATTGTGCTCACCTATTCACACCAGGGAATCTGCTCAAGAGCAGCGACAAGATCACCGTGGTGAGTTTCTTAATAATGCTGGCCTGATTATGCTCGCCTCATTGCGCTGAGTAGATATTCTCAAGTCTGTCCAAGATGCAAGGGCTGACCATATCAGTGAGACCGCTCGATTCTCCATGACATTCCTGTCTGAACATTCTCTAGACAACATATCTTCTCTCAAGGAGATTGTTCAGACGCAACGAATAGACCATCGAGGTAAGGCGTCAAATCCGGTGCCAATTTTTAGTGGAATAACGGAAAGCAGACATACTCGAATCTGTCCAGGATGTGGCTAAGTCCCAACGACGATATCAGGACTGTGAGCGGGTTCGGATCGTATGTGTGACAATTGCTAAATTATCTTCGTGAAGCTACAGAGCGTGATGTGCTCATCGAGTGGCTCTCGCCCCTGAATTTTTTCCCGCGGCATGCCGATATCTTCAGCGCTCGGCAACCGGGCACTGGGGCATGGCTATTAGAGGATGACCGATTCAAAGACTGGAAATATAATTCGGGACAAACGCTCTGGTGTCATGGAATGCGTAGGTACCCATTACATCGCCATTTGGAGTATTCTAATATACGCGAATAGCCGGTGCTGGCAAAACTGTGCTTGCGTGAGCGAGGGCCTTCTCAAATACGACTAGCTGGGCTAATTGACCTGAAACTAGCTCCGTCGTTGTGGATCATCTCCGAACAGAATTCTCCGCGGAAAATATCGGGGGTAGCATGCATATACCTAAATCACAAAGAGGCAGAAACGCAGTCACCAGTAAATCTTCTGGCCAGCCTTAGTCTCTCAGGGGACAGACGCTTTAGTGGATCTAACTCGTACCTCGTATGGCGACAATTTGTGTTGAAAAAAGCAATGCCTTCGGCGGTGGTCGGGTTGTATGAGCGTCACCGCGAGCCACGCACTAGACCATCTCTAGACGAGGTCAATGCCATACTTACATCCATCGCCGCCGAGTATTCCAGGGCCTGTGTCATTATTGACGCATTGGATGAATACCCCGAGGGCTCAAGGGACGTTCTGTTTAAATGTATTCGTTCTCTCGGACACAATGTCAGCCTGCTGTTCACCTCACGGCCTCACATTAACATCGAAGCGGCCTTCCCTGGCTCGCTTGGCGTGGAAATTCGGGCGACGGAGCACGACATTAGAAGATACATTCAAGGCCAGATCATCCAATCTTCGCGTCTAACGGAGCACGTTGCTTCTAGACCGGAATTAGGAGACGAGATTGAGAGCACGATTTTACAGAACGTTGACGGAATGTGGGTACTTTTCTCATGTTCCAATACGGATATATCATCTGTTCCCAGGTTTCTACTTGCCAAACTCCACATCGATTCTCTTGCAACAAAGAATACTGTGAAGACAGTTAGGGAGGCTCTGCGGAACCTCCCAAAAAATTTAAATCGCACCTATGACGAGGCCTTGCAGCGCATCGACCGCCAGAACGAGGATGACCGGAACACCGCTCAACTCACACTTTGCTGGGTTTTCAATGCGAAGCGACTTCTCTCTGTATCGGAGCTCATAGAAGCGCTTGCTGTTGAACCAGGGACCGTAGCTCTGGATCCCGACGCCCGTTTGAACATCAAGACAGTCCTATCTGTCTGTGCGGGATTGGTGATTATAGACCAAGCAGGCACTGTCCGACTCATCCATTATACAACACAACGTTATCTGGATGATGTTCAGCCACTTCGCTTCCCAGATGCACAAACCCAACTTACGGGAACATGTATCACGTATCTGTCCTTCGATACAATCGCCAATCTGCCTCCGATATTCAAAACATCCCGCGCGACACTGAAAGAATACCCGTTCCTGGATTATGCCATTTCATACTGCTTAGTGCATGCCTGTGGAATACCCGAACTGCAGATCCAAGGCTCCATTCTGAGCTTTCTCTCGCACGCTTCCCATTGGGTGATTTACTGGCAACGTCCCAGGGAGTTGAGACCCAACTCTGCATCGGCGCTGTGGATTGTGGTGTTCTTCAACTTGCAAGAAACGGTGAAGCACCTGCTGGCGCTATCCGACGGGGTTCCTAAAGCACTGGACGAAGAAAAGGGATCTGCGATGCATATTGCATGCCAGCAGGGTCACCTTGACATGGTCCAGCTCCTCATCGACAATGGCTTCAGTGTCCATACAAGATTAAAGGGTTTTGGAGCTGCACTACATGCCGCCGCGTATGGGGGCCATACAGCAGTGGCTCGTCTGTTGATTGAAAACGGTGCCTCCATTAACGACGGTGACGACTTAGCCAGTTGGACGATGTATGGCTCCCCGTTGCAGACGGCATCACTCATGGGCAACGTGGACATGATTCGGTTCCTTGTTGTGAATGGTGCTGATTTCAATAGCGATGGAGGATTGTACGGGACTGCCCTAGGGGAATTTTCGGCACAAGGGGACGAAGAAATGGTGTACTTTCTCATCCAGAATGGTGTTGATCTAAATGCGCCGTTGTTCATTGAAGGCAAAGGCTCCGCACTGATGATGGCAAAGAATGAAGTGATAGCTCGCATACTTCTCAAACACGGCGCGGACGTCAATGCTGTGGGTGGGTACTACGGTACTGCTCTGCACAAAGCTTCCTGCTTGGGTATGGAAGAGAGGGTCCGCCTTCTGATTAAACATGGCGCCAACATAGATGCCCGAGGCGATTCTGACTGGGGTACCGCGCTGCAGGTTGCCGCGTTCAACGGCAAGGAAGGGACGGCCCGCATACTTCTGGAACATGGCGCCGACGTTCATGCTAAGGGAGGATGTTATGGCACGGCATGGGAAGCGGCCTGGAATTGTGGTCATAAAAAGCTGGCGACTTTGTTGTTCAAATTTGGTGCGCGGCCTACGTTTTGAAGACTCGGAGTATGTTTGTTATTACTATTGTACATGTATTCTTTCTTTCTTTTTATTTTTTACGAACTGATTCGGCAAACACGCACTGGAGGAGTGCTGTTCGAACTCCCTCCAGATAAACCCTGAGAGGTCTAACATGCTGGAGCATTTGGGCTCCTGGTAAGACTCAGCACTTATTACCACCACCGTTAAAAATATGAATCCAAGGTCTACTGATAATATAGGCTTGGACGGATGTGATACAAAAAAAGAATCCATGGAAAAACATCAGTTATTCGAGAACAGCGTCAAGCCCCATTAATATTATCTTCTTGATGTCTCCGGGGGCACAATGACCCCGCATGGCCGACATGCGGTGGGCTCACCATTCACTGCCCCACAATGGCCCTAACGGCCTCGACTCGCGCGCCCAGCCTGAGACACAGAATCTTTCTCACGTTTATTCTTTTGCTCTGCTTCGAGCGGCTCAAACCGGCGCACAGCATAGGTCCGAGCCATGGTATTTGAAACAACTGACTGGCTGATTTTTGTTGGAATTTTGCATCCAGTTCGCCGTTATGCGGATTTGAAATGTATTTATATTCTGCGGTAATGGTGACCAAGCTCGCCTTATTTAACGAAAAGAATTGGTGGTCCTGACGCACCGTTTTTTTTTTCCCTTTTAAGACGCTGGAATTAGTGGCCAAAAGGAGACTGCCACGTGCACTCAAATTCAGACTCCGACTGAACTCTCTTTGCGACCGCCATGCCGATGCTGCTCTCCGACGCGTCCATACTCGCCATCTCTTCGCTTTCTGTGCGTACTTTTTGTTGCGAAAACCCCCTCCACATGCGCACAAGCCTGCAAGACCGTTTTCACTTGTTGAAAGACGCGAAGATTGCCTTTGGCAGAAGCATCCCGGTGGCTCTACTTGGCACTGTCTCTATCATTGCGTTCTGCCCCACATTTATGGGTCTTCTATCATGGGTTTTCACTGTCCTGGGGCACGATCCAGAGGTTTATTATGGCCCTCACTTTTTCCTCCGACTCTCAAGCACGTATAAGTTCAAGGTAAACGCAGCAGTCTATCGCTGTCCTCCAATTGAGCCTCCGCCCGAGTCAAGATGGGCTAAGCGAGCGTTGGAACTGCTACACACCACCAGCACCCGCTTAGTTGTATCATCCATTGTTTTGTTTCTCGTGGTTGTTGCTCCAGCCACTCTTCTCGTCCTCAATATCTACGAGCGCCGCGAGTTCAAGACGTCCATCAAGCGCGAACTCGCCAAACGTGTCGCGGTATGGGTCCCTTGGCCACCGCCTCTTGGCTTCTCACGCAGTAACAGGTCGAGGAAGCGATCGTAGAGGCTCAACACCTCACAATCATACTGCCTGCCCCCTCACATTGCGTATAGCTCGAAGACGTAAAAGGCAGCCTCGAATGTCTAGTCTGCTTTGACCACCTCAGCAACGTTGTTTAGTATCCCAAACCTAACAGTCCTATTATCCAGCCTTGCCCCGTGCGGCCACACATTCAACATCGATTACTTATTGTCGCGGTTCCGCACCGCGCACCCCTCGGAAGCCGACGATGAACTGGCACTCAATCTCGCCAACGTGCCTGAGCCTGATCTTGACTCTCTCGCAGTGTAGCGTATGATCTCGCGCGCGAGAAGTTCTTCCCGTTGTGCCATAATTGGTCGTTATGCGCCCAGTGCCTGCACTCGCTTTTGTGTGGCCTAGGTATCGAGCCTCCCGATGATCTTCAGGCGAACGCGTGGAAAGCTGTATTACCGAGTATCGTGTGGAGCCCGTCACGGCTGTCTCGTAGTAAGGTGGGTTGTACGAGCCGCTTGAGCTCCATTGCTAACTACTGCAATCCCCCCAGGAAAATCGAATATCCACGGCGAAAACGGCTGCTCCTCCAACACCTTTTTCGTACCCTTCACCGATTCACCCCTAAGCTTATGGCCCGCTCGGTTTCAAGGATACTACCGTTCCTCTTCGTTATTCTTGAACCCTCGATTCTCCTGTAGCATGTCGAGCGTGCCGTGCCGCTGGAAGATGGGACGCCCTACTGTAATATATGTTCGCATCCTCACATATAACCCTTGAATTTTTCGACGATTACCAGGTGCGCGATGTGGCCATTCGATGGAACCTGGCCACGACTTTAAAGGACCACCTGATTGACTCGGCGTCGTGCATCAAATTTCCACTAGCCTTGCTGGAAAACAATATGTCAAGTAAATGGTATTGAGAGTGCATATCTACGCAAGACTATCTACAAATTCCGCGACCGTTCTCGTTTCGATGATTTGCCTTAACCACACTTGGGCTTGTGGGAAGCCCAATCCATCTTATGGCGTTCCTTCGAGCATCCCCGGGCCGCGCACTTCATCATCTTGGGCTTCCCCTTTCTTCGGCAAATGGTACAACTACCCCTGGCAAGTTCGCGAGTGATTGGCTCCCAATATGTGACGGCGAATAGCGGGGACATATCAATCCTGGTCACGAAAGGGAGGAATTCGGCCCATACATCGACCTTTGACATGCCTTGGATCGAATCCTTTCCGCAGCCACATCCGGACAAGGGACCTGAATACATATCCTCTGCAAGGAGAACCCTGCCTTGAACGAGATATTATTCACACTTGTCGTTGTGCTTCCAGGATCGGCAGCGTTCGGCGAATGCAGGTAAGAGCTGCTTCCGCGCTTTCATGAGATGTTCAATTTTCGGTTTCAGTCTGCAAACTTTTGAAAATACGACACTATTCTGAGTCCTTACGCGTCCATCATCTCAAAGCGCACTTGCACATATATGTCTGGTTTTAATATTACCAGAAGCGAGTGCAATTAAAATCAAACGCGCTGCGGTTGCGGCTGTGCTTTTATTACTATGAGTCGCATTAGACACGTCTGCGGCTACGCGTCGCAGCTCCTGAACACGTCCTTCCACATCGATTTTACGGCGGCTGCGGCGGGCGGAGGTTGTCCGCAAAAAGGTTCCAAGATTGGAGAAGAATTCGAGTTGGGGGATTTCCTGGCAGATAAATTCAAAGAAATAATCGAGCCAACTCTCTAGTCGGCCCCACAAACGGCAGGCGGCCCAAAGTAGGACCAAGATGAAACTCGATCGGGCCGGACCTCCTGCCGAGGTCTGAGTCCGAATATGGGAGCAATGCGCGGGTCCACCGTAGCCCTCTCGTTCACTCTCTTTCACCTCACCTCACGTTGTTCTATCTCACATCTAGAATCGTCAGGTCGGTTCTCTGTTGAATTACGAGTACTTATGTTTACATAATACTCGTTCGTAGGATCTGTAGTGGCTATGCTCATAGTTTGTCTGTGCTTTGATGGTATCTAATAACACGTTGTCCGCTGGATAGATTTGTGTCGGTGCCAAATTGCTGCTTTTATTAGTGCATCATGAAGTTTGTCCCTTGGTTTCGCGCTTTTCCGGTAGAATTTGGGCACAGTACGACATTACCGGATTGCCGATCTAGATCATGATACCATCACGGCAATGGCCGCGCTTTGAACATCTGCGGTCGCGGCAAGATCTCATGCTTCTTTGGCTTGGAAGTTATTGTTCCTTTGCAAATAAATTCTCTTCTAACGACATGGATATGAATTGATCTAGTATGTTGAGCTGGAATATCTTGTGCGCTAGCTTAGTCGGCAGCTCCATATCGACTAGAACACCAACCAAAGTCAAAACCACCTCCTCCCTCCCACTTTCCCCAGGCAGCATCACCTTCCTATTAGTTTGTTGATGGTCAACGCCTGGTGCGATATACTGGGCGGGTACTTACATCAACCTTGTCTGCCGGCCGCCCTCTCTGGATTAGCCATCAGCTCGGCTCATTCCTGCACAGCGTTCGCTACGACATCGGCTAAGTAATACGTGGCTGCCGCAGAACATATATCCGCACCAGTGCCAGCCTTATCTCCATTTCTTCCAAGTTGTGGTGAATGTAGTTGCTTTGAATTTTGCTCAGCTCTCTGTTTCCACGGAAGCCAGTCAGCAGTGGCTGACGACGACGATCGCAGTCAATATCATCGACACATAGGGGTTAAAGCTTTCAAACATGGTGAGCGCACGAGCTGAATTGAGTAGACATTATTTTTCTGAACAATAGTTGCAAGTGTAGTCCCCGAATATCAGTGAACCGGTTGGAAAATAGGTGACTGCCAGAGCGTCCATATAGGTATGGCCGGTGGGTTCTTTCGATCGGATGTGTCGGCTCATTTTCATGCTCTCCTTTATGTCCATCCTGTTCCGCTCCGTTCCGTCCCGACTGTACCCGCCGAACGTTGATCTTTCCTCTCATGAAGCAACAACCTTGGCAGGCTGCCCCTGGAAACCTTCAACTTGAAGCTTTGTCCTTCTCTCGCTCTTAGTGCTTCTTCTTGTATTAATGCATCTTCCCCACAAAATAGGTCGTTTCGGATGAAGAAGATGACGAGTGCGTATCTTTACTTACTGTACATTTATTTTCCCCTGTAATTTGTTTAAAACTAAGCCGATTCCTTGGGAAGCCACCCCTCCCCCTACAAACAAGAGAGTGGTGTGCGAACAAGGTCCAACCTTCCCCTCCGCCCAGTCATGATCCCACCGCTCCCCACCGTTCCAAAAAACCCAGTACTACTCTGCCATGCCTGACACTTTTTTTCTTTTTTTCTTTGGTTTTTGGAATATCCCAAGAATATCCGCTACGACAAAGCAAATGTAAGTCAATTTGAAGTTAATTTTTAGGGCCGTTTGTTTTCGAAAGTGCCGACGTCCGGGACGGCAAATACACCATCATCAAACACAAATTTACTGGATGCCGGTTGAGATTTGCAATCTTTTCCTCGGCATGCAAACATTACCTGTATACACCGCCAACGGTCGTACACGTGGTCACCAGCTGGATGCAAACTGACTGATACATGCGGCGGAAAGCTGGACACAGCATGCTGACAACTGGATTCCAGCCGAATTCTCTATAGGCCCATGCTGGGGCCAGGTCAAGGTGGCGGCCAGCTGAGCTTTAAGCTGGTGTTCATTGGAACCAATAACTGCGTGACACTTTTTTCAGACATGTTGAATGAATGAAAACAATATTATTATACGGTTCTGTCGGCACATCTATCAGCTGAATAAGATCTATTCCTCATCCTCGTCCTCATCCTCATCCTCTTCCTCGTTCTCGCCCGGCACCGTGGTGGCAGCGGTGGCGTCGACGACGTTGTCAACGTCCTGCTGGAAGGTGTCGACCACGTCCGCGATTGTGTAGTTGTCGACACCGTGTGTTTCACGGTCCGTCTTTAGAATGTGTCGGAAAGCTCTGGTAACAAAGTAAGATACATAGCCAGCGGACAAAACGATGGACGCACCTGATTATCTGCTTGCTATCTCCGTTAGCCTTCTTCCGAATCTTGGCTAAGTCTTCGTCAACCGTATCCCAGAATTTTGAGCTTGAATTTTTCAGGAATGACTTGCGCTACGAGAACGCAGGTCAGTACATAAGAACAACACTTAAACATAGCTTACCATGAAAGACACGCGCGCACAAAGAAGAATGTTTACCTCGCATTGGGTGCCCTCGACCATGGCTTGCGTCAGGTCAAAAATGTTCTGCTGTTGGGATTTCGGGGCACTCTTCTTGGCTTTCTTCTGAGCTTTAAAGCTTGCTCCAATCTAAAGGTTGGAAACGAGTAGCAAGTAGAAGCATACCCAATGATTAGACTCACTGATTTCTTGAATTTGGACCGGAGCTGAGTGAAAGCCCCCTGGACCGCAGCTTTGACCTTACCCCACTTGGCGGCATCATGCTCAATCCCCGGGGGAAGATCGAAGCGATGCTTCTTCAAGATTGTCTTGGAACAAAAGAAACTCAGTGACGGACCACAGCTGAGCGGAAATCATACATGGAGAATATTTTTGGGCGTGTTTCCTTTGTAAGCGCAGAGTTTTGTCGATAGAAGAATGGCGGTAGCATAGCTATAGATGTTTTTCTATATACTGTGAATGAGAGTCAAGTAGGAGCAGAAGTACGCACAAGCAAATCATCCGATGGCGTCCAGGGAGGGGTGGCGACGATGATTTTGTTGATCATATTTTCGATATGCAAGGATTGCACATAGCTCTTGGCTTCACGCACGGAAGGGGGATCCTTGCACAAAAGGTCAGAGCATGAAAACACGTAAGCCAGAGACTCACATTCAAGAAGACCTCGACATCGGTCTTCTGTTCGCCGCGGAGACGCTTCCTTTCCACATATCGCATGGTTGCCGCAACAACATTCTGGTTGACAGTGGCTGGCGTAGTCGAGGTATCGGTGGGGGGAGCGTCGGTGTTGTCCTCGCCGTCAGATACTTCGCCAAGCATTGCTGAATGAGTCCTCTTTGCCGCTGCAGTAGGCCGGACAGGTGAGTCTTGTGCCATCGCTTGAAAAACATCGTCGAGGTCGGTAGGGGAGGAGGGGGAAGTCATTTTGGGGGTTGAGAAGCGACGAAAGGATGTCTTGTCCTTATATTCGCAGTGTATCCGCATTTGGAGTGACCTGATCGTCGAGACCTCTGCCGGTGAATGAGAGCTTAACTTGCAGATGGTCGTCAGATTTAAGGTTCAGGATTGGAGGCTGTTGCTGGTATCCTAGACGCCGACAGGGTCGACGCTTGAATCTTGACCCAATGCCTCCCAAAGCAAAGCTTCGTGAAGACGGTAAGCCAGAGACGGGCAAGTAGAGACAACTGGTTTTATTGAGGCTTCTAGATTTCCATTATAGCGAGGACCGTTCCCATGTGCAGTGTAAAGCTTGCGGGTCTAGCAAGTGGATTGCAGTCAAGAGCGCCGCAAAACATTTGACATCGGTGGAGCACTTGAAGACCGTGGAGCTCGGTGAGGACGGCGAGAAGAGCTTGAAAAAGAGCGACAAACTGATTCTGCCACAACGGAACTGCGAAGCATCCAATTTGCGGCATCGCGCTTGCCAAGTGGCCCAATTGGGAGCACATCTTCAGGTTTACATGCAAGAAGTGAAGCAGAGGTCGAGATGTGGGAGGCTTATGAGAGTACCGGTGCTGCTTTCAGCGCTGGCGAAGATCCTGACGATACTCATATCCATCACAAACGGCTGCGCGAGGAGGTGGAATCGTTTGGCGTCCAGAATCCCGAGGCTGCGGCGAGGAACTTGGGCTTCGGAGATGGGGATGTGGCAGCTGAAATGCTTGCAGAGGACGAGGAGGAAGACTTCTTGAGCGAGATTATGCGCAACGCAGGTGAGTGTCGCATTGAGCTTTGGCACGAGTTGGTGGTTTGGTTTCGGCCGAATTGGGACCATCACATGACTGTGCGCGTCTTACCTCCATTCCAAACGGGCGCGTCGCGACTGGACTTCTTCGCGTCTGACCGGGTCACTTCTCTGGATTCACAATCTACAGGCATAGAGGATCCGAATCCTGAAGAAATTCAAGCGGATGGATCGGCCCGGTCAGGTTCAGACCCGAAATGGTTCCCGTATCCGTCCAAACTGGTGTGCATTTATTTACTTCTACGTGGAAATATCTAAGACCCTACATCCTTGTGCAGATGTTTCTCCTGGACACACTCAGTAACCTGCCTCGCTTGCGCATCTCAAGCTCCTTGATGCGCGTGTTTCTTTGGGTGCTGAAAGAAGCTGGTTGCAAAGATGTGCCGTCCTTTGACCATCTCCGCCGTGTTCAGAAGTCGCTTCGAGCTGATTGTGGGGTCCCAACCATCCCATGCAAGTCGGTACAAGGGAATGTGTTCTTCATGGACGATCCAGCTGCTATCATTGCTCAGGTTTGTCAGATATCCTTTGACTTGCATCGGACAGTAATCAAATTCTGTAGGACTGGGCAAACCCTACGATTCGCAAGCTTATTCATGTCTTTCCTGAGATTCCAAAGGATGGAATTATCCGTGAGATCTGGCACGCTCAAAAATGGCGGAAGAATATGGACCTCGACATGCTCAGTCCGATGTATGATTCCCGAGGCTCACATTACTACGTTAACGAAGTCTCACGTCTGAAGAACGGGAATTTTGTCATCCCGATCCGTTGGGTCATCTGCAATGATAAAGTTCATGCGGATGTATTTTCTATCTCTTTCAACGATCAGGTCAGTCATGTTTCAGACTTCGAACTACCGATTCTGAGTGTAAATGATCAGGGAGAAGCCACGGTTCTGGATGAAGGAACATCTCTCGTCTGCTCCGAAGAGTTTGTTGAGAATTATCTCGACCTTCTGCATGTTCGCAAAATTCCGAAGTGGGCAGGTTAGTTATTCGCTCGCCATCGTTTCACTTAGAGTAACACCTTCTATTTCTTTTTATACAGCTGGATCAATTGAGGCCGGACACTCTGCTCGTATGCCTAACCTCAAACGGGCTCTTGCTGGCGGAGACCCGTTGTACTGCAGCTTTGTTGATTACTTCGGAGACGATGTATCCGGTAATCGTACCAAATCTTGGAACAAGCATTGGAACGCCTACATGACCCACCGGAATCTACCTCGAGAATGCCTTCAACAAGAGTTCCATACACATTTTATATCGACCTCCCCAAATGCTAGTGTTACAGAACAGTTCAACGAGTTCAAATCCCGAGTGGAGTACGGATATCTTGTCTATTTCGTGCCTACCAATCTGACTGCTGCCCAAAATAGAGCCACTCACGTTGAACCAGTGAAAGTCAGAGATGAGAGTGGAGGCACAACCCGTTTCTGTATTCACGTCAATGCGGGTCCCTCAGATAATCCCATGCAAAGTGAAATATCTGGACACATCGGTGGGAAAGGTAACCGTTTCTGTCGCAAATGCGAGGTTGGTGGAACGCAGAAGGAAAAGGCGGCCAATGAGGGGTATCATCTACTTTTCGAGGTATTTAACTATGTTTTCTCCTCTCTGGAACGACAACTTATTATCTAAACTACAGCCCGGTATACCTCGCACTAAGGAACGAGTTCTTGACGAGCTTCAGAAACAAGTTAAACTTGCATGTTCTGGTGTTTCGCAGCATGTCAAGGACGCACAGACTCAAACGGGAGTAAAGGATGCATACACACAATATTGGATCGATGATCTTATTGCACGCTTCAAGAATATCAAGAAGGACAATCCTAATCGCTCCAGTGACGAGATCCAAGTCGAACTTATACAATGGACGGTTGAAAATCACGAAAAAATTTACAGCCCCTTCCTGACTATGAAAGGTTGTGTATATTCTGCTCACGGGTGGTTCCTTTATTAACACTTTTCCAGGTTTCGATCCAACGAAGGATACACCCGTGGAAATACTGCACACCATTTTACTTGGGATCGTGAAGTATATTTGGCATGTTTCACATACCGCGTGGTCAGCGGAAAAAAAAAAAACCTACGCCGTCCGACTCCAATCTACAGCCACAGATGGGCTCTCAATCCATGCCATTCGTGCGAATTACATTATGCAATATGCAGGTTCTTTAATCGGCCGCCAATTCAAGACTATTGCACAAACAAATGTATTCCACGTCCGTGGCCTGGTCACAGATTACCAATTCATGGCTTGGAAAGCCACTGGTGAGCTCGCAGCCCTGTTGTGGTTTCCAGAAATCCGAGACCTAGTTGAATACCGAGTATTTCCCTTCATCCTGCGTCGTTTCATATCTCTGACCTAATTTACTTACAGCGTGATCTCAAAGTTACGGTCGCAAATGTGCTTGATGTATTTTCAATGATAGATCCCTCGAAGATCATTACAAAAATCAAGTACCATCTCCTAGTACACATCGACGAGGACGCCGTCGAATTTGGTCCTCTCCTGGGTGTTATCACTGAAATTTACGAATGTTTCAACGCAATCTTTCGCTTTTGTTCAATCCTCTCTAACCACCTTGCACCAAGTCGTGATATTGCCATCCAGCTTGGTGACCAAGAGGGTTTAAAGCACCGTCTGACCGGAGGATGGTGGTATCACAACAACGAATGGCAAAAGGCTGGTCCGGGTGTGTGCCAATTTATGGCAAAGCATCCTGTGCTCCAGAAACTTCTTGGATGGAGTGAGCCCAAAACATTGGTGCACGGTATGCAGTTCAATTGTGATGCCTGCCAGTGTGCACTTCTAATTTGCTTTCAAGGCAACACCAAACCTGTACCTACTCCTCGGGGTCAAATACAAATGGTCATACACGAACTTCAAAGTACCAGTGCTGCTCACGCCGTGAATTTTGGAATGTACTCTGCCGTGTCGATGTGGACAAAATGCCGTGAGGTAATCAGTGAATCACTGGACCCTTGCTTCATCGGTTCATGGGTTTTTGCCGAGTCTGCAACTGAAAAGGTGTGTGATTTTTTCCCCCATTTATCGTAGATTCCAGTATCAGATTCTCCTTAGGGTATCACAGTATCTGGGCGAATCTCCGAAATTCTACAGGGCGACAATTCCATTGTAGTACTGGTTGTTGAGTTGTTCCAAGTCCTCTCATCGCGAGATGAGATTTACGGAATGCCCGTCCTTGTCCGTCGAGACTCCGAAATTACTTACTCCATAATTCCAGCCAAGGTACGTAGCGTTTCCACAGCTGCTCAGTTGCACTACTCATCCCAAATCAGAATCTCAAATTCAAATTCAATGTCCAACATGATTGCTATTCCGCCAAATGTGAAGCGACCGGCGTGCGTATGCAAATGCAAGAACGTGTTGAATCCGACAAAATCGAGAATTATATTGTCCACAATTCACTCGACCGCTACATTATCAATTCTCATGCGTTTCACAACGCACACCTTCTCCGTGCAACCCTTCCTCGAGATCTCCTTGCTCCGATCCTCCTTTTCCCAGACCGACGAGTAAAGCATGATGAGCTGGCATCGGATCTGCGGGAGACACTCGACACCAAGCGCACTAAACGAGCAGCAGCAGCAGAACAGAAACGCAAGGCGTCGCCGATGGATAATGGCGACGACAGTGCCCGCCCCCGAAAACGCGCGAGAACGAGGGTTGCGAGCAGTACCGTTCCAGCGGGAGAAACCATGGTTGGGAGCCGAGGGAAGAGAAAAATCACCCGGACTGCGAAAGCCATGGAAATGGCGGAGGAGACTGTGCCCATAGATGACAGTTCGGACGATGCGGATTTGTACGATGATCCGGACAGTGGGGATTCAGATTAGAACTTCCGTTGTAATTTGTACGAAGCTGGGATCCAGTATACTTCATCATATAGCAGCCATCTTTTGTCCAGCTGGCTGACAGCTGGAAGAAAAACTGAGCGATTTAGCTGGCCACCACCTGGTGAGAGACTCAGATCCAGCTTTCCAGATTGCTGTCTATTACATGGCCGCTCCAGCTGGTGACGGCGTGTGGGCACTTTGGCGGTGTAATAAATAACTCACGGAATCTGCACTGATATTTAGAGAAATATGAGATGAATACCATATCCAACTCATATGCGGCCGTCAGGTTGGACTTTGACGAGACCGGACGATGTGCCGTTGACTGCACCTGTTAAGACCGTACAGACGGGGATGGTGGACAGCTCTAAAGTTAAACCAAGTCCGCTCCATCGTCTTTCCCGCTGTAACAAATTGCTCATTTTAATATACTTAAAAATAAGTACGAGTTTTTGCCGGGCCACGCCACGGCCCACAACCCCAAGTCGAGTGTGTGGATGGAACTGACGGTCTCTTTCTCCTTCCCTGCTTGATTCGTCCTTGTATCGTCTCGACCTCGACTTGTATCCTGTATCCTCTATGGACTCGACCGACTTGCATCCTGTACCGATGTATCGATCCTATCTGCCTGCGTCCCTGCGTCCCTGCGTCCCTGCGTCCCTGCTTACATCGACTCGACTCGACCGCACCACACTACTAATCGGATCTCGCTTTGCATCGGATCTCGCCCGCCCGCCTTTAGCTCCGTCGCGGCGTTCCTCCACCTGGGCTACGCGTCATACAAGACGCTCAGCCAGCGCCCCGCGTCCGAGGAGGACCTCGAGCGCTGGCTCATGTACTGATCCGTCCTCGGGTGCATCGTCGGCGTCGCCGCGTCGAGTACGTCGCCGAGTGGGTCGTATGCTGGTGCGTATTCTCTTGCTTCTTCCTCTCATGTACTAACTGGCACCATAAAAACAGGATTCCGCTCTACTACCCCCTCAAGACGCTCCTCCTCCTCTACCTCGCGCTCCCGCAGACGCGCGGGTCCACCTATACACCGCGCACCTCGCGCCGCTCTTCCGCACGCACGAGGCGCAGATCGACCTCCTCCTCGCGCGCATGCGCGTGTGGGTGTATGCGTTCGTGCGCAGGCAGGTCGGCGCGCTGTGGGAGCAGCTCAACGGCGCCGTGGGTGCCGCGGGTGCGCCTACTACCAGGGGCAATGCGCAATACGATAATAGTAATAATGCCCCCGATGCGCGGCGGCAGGGGGACGCAGGGGGCGTGCTGGGGGGCCTGTGGCGCGCGTACGGGCCCGCGTTGCTCGCCAGCGGGGCCGCGATGCTGCGCCCCGCCGCTTCAGCGTCCCCGTCGATGCAACCGCCCATCGACGTCAACGCGCCTGCACCGTCAGCGACATCCATGTTCTACCGCGCGCCGCCGGCGTACTCTGATGGTGGGGCGGGGCCGACGACGACGACGCAGTCGATCCTCGAGCGCAGGCGGCAGCTCGATGCGGAGCTGGCAGTGCTTTCCTCTATGTTCCTTCCTATACCGATGCCGTCGCCGCAGACGCCTGGGTCCACGTCCACGTCGTCCACGTCGGCGTTCTCAAGGAACTCGTCCGGCGCGGGCCTCGTGGGTGTTAATGCGGGCAGGCAGCGTACGGAGAGCTTCGGCGTTGGGGGCGCGGTTTGAAGAGGTGGAGGTGCCGAGCGATGGGGAGGGGTATGATGTTAGGTGAGTGGTCCTTTTTTTCTTGCTTTTCCTTTTGGAAAGCGCTTTCTTTCGTTTCTTGTTATTGCATTTCGCTCAGATCCCGCGCCTCACGCTCGCGCAGCTCCCCTCGTACGCGGACGCGCGGGCAGCTCGAGGGCGAGGTGCTGGCGGTGTGGTTTCCTGAGGAGTATGCCGGTGAGTCGCTTCTTTCTTTCTTTTGTATGCGCATACATCCCCATGTATTCTATACTCTGAATATATTTGTCTTGCTTTGCCTCGTTTCTTTCTTTTAACTCGCATACACTCGCCTGGATTTAAATACCCTGAATATAATTGCCTTGCTTCGTTAAATCGCAGCCGCAGCCGCGACTTGTACTTCGATGACTCCCCCTCCTTATATATGTTTCGCGCACTATTATTCATCCACTTATGTTACGCGTCTCGAGCTTGTTCAAAATTTAAGGTTATTCTTATGCAGGAGACGACAGAGCACTGTATTATTCTACGTCGTCCGAGTACCTGCATCGTCGAATTTATTTGTTTCATTTTCGACCACATTATCTGCAGTGATGCTGAGTTGTCCCTTTCTTGCTTGGCCGTCAACGTCGATCTCTGATGGAGGCGCTCGTCAAATCGGCTCATAGTAAACTTCGTGTCTAACAACCAGGAAGGCTTCTCGGGAAACCCAGAGCCGTGCCACAGTCTCAAAGATCCACCTCGAATCCGGATTCTAACGGTGGCCGCGTCTCTGGCCCTTCTCGAGTCCCAACCCAATTCTGCCTGATATGCTGGACAAGCTAACGGAGAATCTGAATCTCAATGTGGGAGTAAACGCAGTGCCTTGCGCTGTCTGCGGCTGCTATACGTCGTTTAGCATGTCAAAGCTCATTGCCAGGGCTCGGGTCCAAAACTTCTGTCTGGAGCACTGCATCGACGAGCTCCACCCTCTCCCTCCACACCCCCTCTCTTCCCCATTGCATGGCAGAAATCGTAGGCCTCGTTGCTAGTATCCTTCAGCTCGTGGACACCGCGGCGAAAACGCGCGCCTACATCAACGACTTCCGAGATGCCCCGAAAGAGCAACAGAAGCTGCTCGCCGAGATCGAAAACCTCAAACCCCTGCTGGAAGAACTTCAGAAAAGGATCACGACGGGCCATTCGCTGGGTTGGGTGAACAGCATGCAGCAGTTCAAGGAACCGCTCATCCAGCTGCAGAGGGTGATAGCCGACTTGACACGAAAATTGAAGTCGTCGGGGAGGGTTTCCAAGGTCCTTAGCCGCTTGTCGTGGCCGCTACGGGGAAAGGAAGACGCCGAAAAGGAGCTTGGCACCGTTGAGAGGTTCAAGAGTTTGCTCATTACGTGCCTAGCTATGGACATATGGTTCGTGTCTCACAATCATTTTGCATCCGATTGTACTCACCTATTCACACCAGGGAATCTGCTCAAGAGCAGCGACAAGATCACCGTGGTGAGATTCATAATAAACACCACCCTGATTATGCTCGACTCATTGCGCTGAGTAGATATTCTCAAGTCTGTCCAAGATGCAAGGGCTGACCATGTCGGTGAGTCCGCTCGATTCTTCATGGTATTCCTGTCTGATTTTTTTCTAGACAACATATCTTCTCTCAAGGAGATTGTTCAGATGCAACGAATAGACCATCGAGGTAAGGCGTCAAATCCGGTGCCAATTTTGCATGGAATAATGGAAAGCAGACATACTCGAATCTGTCCAGGATGCGGCTAAATCCCAACAGCGATATCAGGACTGTGAGCGGGTTCGGATCGTATGTGTGACAATTGCTAAATTATATTTGTGAAGCTACGGAGCGCGATGTGCTCATCGAGTGGCTCTCACCCCTGAATTTTTTCCCGCGGCATGCTGATATCTTCAGTGCTCGGCAACCGGGCACTGGGGTATGGCTATTAGAAGACGAACGATTCAAAGACTGGAAAATTAATTCGGGACAAATGCTCTGGTGTCATGGAATGCGTGGGTGCCACTACATCACCATTTGGAGTATTCTAATATACGCGATTAGCCGGTGCTGGCAAAACTGTGCTTGCGTGAGGGAGGGCCTTCTCAAATACAACTAGCTGGGCTGATTGACCTGAAACTAGCTCCGTCGCTGTGGATCATCTCCGAACAGAATTCTCCACGGAAAATATCGGAGTAGCATGCATATACCTAAATCACAAAGAGGCAGAAACGCAGTCACCAGTAAATCTTCTGGCCAGCCTATGGCGACAATTTGTGTTGAAAAAAGCAATACCTTCGGCGACGGCCGATTTGTATGAGCGCCACCGCGAGCAACGCACTAGACCATCTCTAGGGGAGGTCAATGCAATACTTGCCTCCATCGCCGCCGAGTATTCCAGGGCCTATGTCGTCATTGACGCTTTGGATGAATACCCCGAGGGCTCACGGAACGATATGCTTAAATGCATCCGTTCTCTCGGACACAATGTCAGCCTGCTGCTCACCTCACGGCCCCACATTAACATCGAAGCGGCCTTCCCTGGCTCGCTTGGCGTGGAAATTCGGGCGACGGAGCAGGACATTAGAAGATACATTCAAGGCCAGATCATCCAATCTTCGCGTCTAACGGAGCACGTTGCTTCTAGACCGGAATTAGGAGATGAGATTGAGAGCACGATTTTACAAAATGTTGACGGAATGTGGGTACTTTTCTTATATTCCAATGCGGGCATATCATCCGTTCCCAGGTTTCTACTTGCCAAACTCCACATCGATTCTCTTGCAACAAAAAATACTGTGAAGGCAGTTATGGAGGCTCTGCGGAACCTCCCAAAAGATTTAAATCGCACCTATGACGAGGCCTTGCAGCGCATCGACCGCCAGAACGAGGATGATCGAAACACCGCTCAACTCACACTCTGCTGGGTTTCCAATGCGAAGCGACTTCTATCTGTATCGGAGCTCATAGAAGCGCTCGCTGTTGAACCAGGGACCGTGGCTCTGGATCCCGACGCCCGTTTGAACATCAACACCGTCCTATCTGTCTGTGCGGGGTTGGTGATTATAGACCAGGCAGGCACTGTCCGACTCATCCATTACACGACACAACGTTATCTGGATGATGTTCAACCGCTTCGCTTCCCAGATGCACAAACCCAGCTTACGGGAACATGTATCACATATCTGTCCTTCGATACAATCACCAATCTTCCTCCGATATTCAAAACATCCGACGCGACACGGAAAGAATACCCGTTCCTGGATTATGCCATTTCATACTGCTTAGTGCATGCCCGCGGAATACCCGAGCTGCAGATCCAAGGCTCCATTCTGAGCTTTCTCTCGCACGCTTCGCGTTGGGTGATTTACTGGCAAAGTGACAGTGACATGAGACCAAGCTCCGCATCGGCACTATGGATTGCTGTGTTCTTCGACTTGCACGAAACGGTGAAGCATTTGCTGGCGCAATCTAACAGGGTCCCTAAACCACTGGACGAAGAAAAGGGGTCTGCAATGCATATTGCATGCCGGCGGGGTCACCTTGACTTGGTCCAGCTCCTCATTGACAATGGCTTCGATATCCATGCAACACTAGACTCGGAGCGATTTGGAACCGCATTACATGCCGCCGCGTATGGGGGGCATACAGCAGTGGCTCGTTTGTTGATTGAAAACGATGCCCACATTGATAACAGTGACTTGGCCAATTGGACGATGTATGGCTCCGCGTTACAGACGGCATCATTCATGGGAAACGTGGAAATGATTCGATTCCTTGTTATGAATGGCGCTGATATCAATAGCGGTGGAGGAAGGTACGGGACTGCCTTGGGGGAAGTTTCGCGACGAGGGGACGAAGAAATGGTGTGCTTCCTCATCCAGAATGGTGCTGATGTAAATGTGCAGCCATTGTTCAGATACGAAGGCTCCGCACTGACGATGGCAAGAAATGAGGCGATAGCTCGTATCCTTCTCAAACACGGCGCGGATGTCAATGCTGTGGGTGGGCACTTCGGTGCTGCTCTGCACAGAGCTTCCGGCTTGGGAATGGAAGAGATAGTTCGCCTTATGATTGAACATGGCGCCAACAAAATAGATGCCCGAGGCGATTTTGACTGGGGACCTACCGACGCGCTGCAGGTCCCGCGTTCTAACGTCCAGGAGGGGACGGCCCGCATACTTCGTGAGAATGGCGCCCGACTTCATGCTCAGGCCAGGGGCGTCTTGGTACAGCCATGGGAAAGCAGCCCTGGAAATCGTGGGTCCATAAGAAGCTGGCAACGTGTGCCTATTCAAATTTGGTGCGAGGGCTACGGATTTGATAACCCCCGAATTATACCCGCCATTTTGCTATTACTAGATACAAATAAGCACTCATTTATCTTAACATAACCCGTATTCATGTTTTTTATGTGTAGTTACTACTACGGTACGGCCTTCTGAGCTAACTTAGAACTATGTGAAGCGACCATCTCTCCTTACTCGCTCCGAGTTGAATAATGTTTGCTATACTAGCTATCGGTACATTTCTGCCTTTCTTTCATTCATTTTATTCCCAACTAATTACACACCAAGCAGGATATTTTTCTCATTAATTTGTTTTGCTCGCTGTAATAGTTACGGTGCTGCTTTGCGCGCCAACAACAGTAGTTCAGTGCCAAGTGCCGTCGGCCCGCCGGCCCGAACTCCATCTTGACTCCATCTCGTTCCATCATGATTCACGACGCCTTCTTCGGATCCGGCAGGCCACGAGTCCAATGAAGTGTGCTGGCAGCTTTCCTGACGCAAAGAAGAGTTTTCAGCCAAACGAAGTCGACCCGAGTCAGCACTAACAATCCACTCAGATCTTGGACTGAATCCGACTAATAATCTTACAAATTGGGCTCTGGAGCGTTTGAATTAGCAATGTTTGACTGTAATAAGGCGGCGGAAAAACTCGGAGAAACTTGCAATTGAGACCGGAACTTCTTTGGGAAATTCTTAATCGCTGATCAGAGGTCCGATCTCAACTCGATGATAACTTTCTAGCATTAGGACGGCTGAGAGGCGGACGAAGGTGCCCCTTAAGGGTCAGCTGGGTCTTATCTTGGGACCAGTCTCACGCAAGATGAAACAAACTCAGCAACCTATAAGCCTAGCGCGTGCTCTTTGTTGGCATTCTCGATGGCACCGCCCACTCAGGCCGAACTGGAAGCCTGAAATTATCCTGCTCATCTCTGACTCTCAGGCAACAAACTATTTTGCTGGTGGGTGCACAATTCAGGCTCATCTGTCTTCTTGCTCATTAATGAATTCTGGTACATATGGTGTTCAGTGGCGGGATTAGTGGTTGTTCTGTACGCTCTACTCATACTACATGACAATTGGTTGACTGTTTCGCGTCTTTTTTTGCAGGCTCGAGCATATTTCGAACTTCGGAGATGAGGTTTGCTACTGCAGTTACCACTTGAAACATTCAATGGATCGTGGCCGATGTAGGTAGAGTTGGTGTGGAAAACTCGCCCAAGTTTATTCAATGTGTTTTATGTGAGTGGGTGTTGTCAGTTTCAAATGTTCACTTATCCTCTTGATTGTAGATCTGGGTACGATGGCATACTGTACACCCACCCCCTCTCCAATTTCCAGAAATAATGTAGATACGATATTTCACCCTCTTCGCCTATTCGTAAGTAAGGTGGTCTGACTTGATTTACAACATCTCTGATCCCCTTTCCCGTAGCGTCGACGTCAGTTGTGAGTCGGAGTTATCTATGGCCTACACTGCGAACCTAATTGCACGTGGCCAGTTATGTTCAGAGAAGTGAAGTCCAACCATGTAAGTAGTATCCTCCACTCTTCGCCCTGTGTGCGAAATCGTTTATTGACAATTATGTCACAGGTGCAAGTCAGATGCATGATAATATGGCTACACCTAACAAGTATTCGCCAGCTGCAATGTCTTCTTGCTCGTAAGTCGCTTAGTCCAGAATTCAGAAACATTAGTAATTCAGTAGACTGAGATGACCACTTCCACCGTGGTGGTTATCCTTGTCGACTTGATTCTCGTGTTGCGGTTGGTTCAACACTCTTACTGCAGCTATATCTCTTGACTTGCATTTTGGCTCCACAAGTGTTTGGATTTTATATGGGAGGTCAAGAAAACTCCTGTATTTCATGATTCCTCTCATAGCAGGTCCTCTTTGTTTTGCCTAGTCTTGCGCTAGCTTTCTCACCCATATAATTTAATCTAAAGCGGAGCTGGTTGTAATGTATGCCATCCAGCATTGTTGATAATTCTTTCTTCCTTACCATCCCGATTTCAGGATCGTCGTTGGGGTTTTTACTATACTTCCTCTTACAGAATTCGTGCATATTGGGTAGGTTTCTGGATATTTGAATCTGGGCAGGATAATTCTGACGTCTTCCGAAAGGCCAATTCTCAACGGGTGCTACTCTTTGAGTGCGTATCCTTTGTCTAAGCCAGTAGGAGATTATAATTAGGTTCCAGCGGTTCCTCGTCTATACACATACTATATTGTGCCGTCTTTAATCACGGTAGGTTCATTTCTCTTTTTGAGAGCTTTACATTTGATGAATTTAAGGCCATCATTATGTTCTTTATGACTGCCTACAAGTGCGGATTGACAATTTTCGACCTTGGACCGAAAAATACCCCTCTCTTCTCCCTGTTTCTTCGAGACGGCCTGGTTTGGTTCTTGGCTCTCGTCGGTAAGACTTCTTTACTTTCATGGCTCACAATTTTTGAGAAACTGTTGAAGTCATGTCAATCTTGGACATCATTATGTGGAGTACTGCACGGCCTACTTTGGCTCAACTGCCTAGCGCGTAAGTTATGTTGGCGTGTTCCGAGTTCATAACCGATCTTAAATATTCCTAGGCCTGCAACAGGGTGAGACTATCCGTGTAAATTCCTAATCAGGGCTTACTTGTTTGAAATTTCCAGATTAAATGCGGTGATCGCAGCCCGAGTGCTTTTGAATCTCAAGCAAGCGACCTCCGGCACTGTGATGACAGATGCGACTACTTTGGATCTCGACACGTTGCCAGAGAATCGTCGGAGGCCTGCGTCTGAGCCATGGTATTTGAAAACAGCCGACACGGAGGGAATCGCGAGAGTTGACTGACTGATTTTTGCGGCGACCCGGATTGCCGAAATAGCACTTTCTGTATTGAAGTAGTTGCTTATTTAACGAAAAGAATTAGCGGTGACACGCACCAAAGTCTTTTTTCCCTTTTAAGACGCGGGGAGTAGTGGTGGCCAAAAGGGGAATGCCACGTGCACTCAAATTCAGACTCCGACTGAACTCTCTCGCGACCGCCATGCCGACGTCGCTCAGCGCTCTGTTCTCCGACGCGGATCTCAGGGCCCATGCTCGCCATTTCCTCGCTGATATCTTTTTTCTGTGTGCTTTTTGTTGCGAAACCCCCCTCCACATGCGCACAAGCCTGCAAGACCGTTTTCGCTTGTTTGAAAGGCGCGAAGATTGCCTTGGGCAGAAGCATCCCGGTGGCTCTACTTGGCACTATCTCTACCATCGCGTTCTGTTCCACATTTCTGGGTCTTCTGTCATGGGTTTCCGTCGTCCTGGGGCACGATCCAGAGGTTTATTATGGCCCTCACTATTTCCTCCGACTCCCGAGCGCGTATTTCAATGTAAAAGCGGCGGTCTATCGCTCTCCTCCAATTGAGCCTCCGCTCGAGTCAAGATGGGCTAAGCGAGCCTTGGAACTTCTACACACCACCAGCACCCGCTTAGTTGTATCACCTCTTGTCCTCTTCCTCGTGGTTGCTGCTCCAGTTACTCTTCTCGTCCTCAATATCTACGAGCGCCTCGAGTTTAAGAAATCCATCAAGCGTGAAGTCGCCCAGCGTGTCGTGGTATGGGTCTCTTGGCCACCGCCTCTTGGCTTCTCACGCAGTAACAGGTGGAGGAAGCGATCGTAGAGGCTCAGGGCATGATTAAACGCCGGATAAAGCAGGTGTGTGGCCTCACAATCATACTGCCTGCCCCTTAACACTGCGTATAGCTCGAAGACGTCGAAGGCAGCCTCGAATGCCTAATCTGCTATGAGCGCCTCTCTGAGCCTTACACGTACGTTCAGCAATGGAACCTTGTTTATCCCAAGCCTAACACCTATCAACCAGCCTTGCCCCGTGCGGCCACACCTTCGACATCGATTGCTTAGTGTCGTGGTTCCGTAACGCTCACCCCTCAGATGCCGACCAAGAACTAGCACTCAATCTCGCCAACGTGCAGCCTGATCTTGATCTGCGCAGGGTAGTGTATGACCTCGCGCGCCAGAAGTTCTGCCCTTTGTGCCACAAATTAGTCGTTATGCGCCCAGCGCCCGCACTCGCTTTGTGTGGTCTGGGTATCGAGCCCCCCGAAGATCTTCAGGCGAACCCGTGGAAAGCTGTATTTACCGAGTATCGTGTGGAGCGCGTCACAGCCACAGGCGAAGTGTCGTAGTAAGGTGTGTGGTACGAGACCCTTGAGCTCTATTGCTAACTACTGAACCCCAGGAAAATGGAATATACACGGCGAAAACGGCTACTCCTCCAACACTTCTTCGTACCATTAATCGATTCACCCCCAAGCTTCCTTCTCGCTCGGCTTCAGGGATACTACCGTTCTTCTTCGTTATTATCGAACCCTCGATTCTCCTGTAGCATATCGAGCGTGCAATGCCGCTCCAAGATGGGACGCTCTATTGTAATATATGTTCGCATCCTCACATATAACCCTCGAATTTTTCGACGATTACCAAGTGCACGATGTGGCAATTCGATGATACGGGGCACGACTTCGACGGCACCTACCTACCACCTGTTTCACTCAGCGTCGCGCATCAAATTTCCACCGACCTTGCTGGAAATAAATATGTCAAGTAAATGGTATTTGAGAGTTCGTATTTGCGCAAGAATATCTCTTCAAAATTCCGCTACAATCTGAGACCGTTCTCGTTTCGATACTTCGCCCTAACCACACTTGGGCTTGTGGGAAGACCAATCCATCTTTTGGCATTCCTTCGAGCAATACCTCGCCTTTGAGCATCCCGCGCACTTCATCATCTTGGGCTTCCCCTTTCCTCGGCAAACGGTACACCTACCCCTGGCAAGTTCGCGAGTGATTGGCTCCAAATATGTGACGGCGAATAGCGGGGACATTGCAATCCTGGTCACAAAGGGGGCAAATTTGGCCCATAGCTCGACCTTTGACATGCCCTGCGCTTCCTTTCCGCGGCCACATCCGCACAAGGGATCTGAATGCATGTCCTCCGCAAGGGGAACCCCGCCTTGAACGAGATATTCGCAATCGTCGCTATGCTTCCAGGATCGACACCGTTCGGCGAATGCAGGTAGAAGCTGCTTCCACGCCCTCATTTCGTCTCCATATACTCCCACATTGAATATTCTACCATCCTCCATGAGCTTCGTGAAATCGGTTTCGATCGTACCCATAAGAGGAGGAGTGAGTGGCAAAACGTAGCCGTCACAGACAACCGTGTGGGAGGAGGTATCAAATTTGAGCCCGTTGATAAACAGGATGGTGTCGCACTCCATCGAAGGTTTATTTCGGAGAGCAAAGACTCTCCGCAAGTCCCCAGAAATGCCAGATGAACCGTGAAAAATGGTGTTCAGTGTATCTTTTACGAGGGCCAGAGGATCATTCTCGTGAGTTCTCGTCAGCTTCCGCTCCCGCTCTGAAAGCATGAGAGCGAGATGAGATTTTAACCATCTTTCCAAACCGGGCCAGTTCGTATTAAGGACAGGCAAACGAGAAAGGTTTATCTGATGCACATTCCAGGGCAGCAGGGAGGTATGGTTTTCTGTAACCACCGGAAACGGATTGAGCTTCATGCCCTCGGGTTGAAATGGGCCAGATATTGGAACTGAAACCTGAGGTAGAGGGGACGGTTTAAACTTCTCACTCTGGTACTGTAAACACGGCGCTGACCTCGATGTACTGGGATTTTCTCGCAAGGCCCAGCTTGTTCTGACCCCCAATAATAGGAACGGGGAAGACGACGACCTTCGTGTGTTTTCCAATGGACAGTTTCATCGTACATGGCGAGATTTGAGATATACCCGGTGTTACTTTTGCCTCGGAAAAGAGACGCCGAGCTTCCGGATTGTCGATGGATACCCGGCAACTGAGTCGCGAAACAAGTTCGAATTCCACATCCAGTTCCACCGTCACGTTCCCCACCTCTCCGATGTCCGCAAGACGATCCTTTGATTGAGAGAAGTGGGAGGGTGGTTCGGAAGGGGATCCTATTCTGTTGGTTGGAAATGGCTCTTCTGGCAGAACGTGAACGTGGTCCGAATCCATCAAGTTTGCGCTGAAGAGACAAAACTCGGACCCGAGCTTGTTTGTGAGCTTCAGTGAAACACTTGCTGTGCTACGAATTGAAAAGCACACCCTCATCTTCTCCGCAGGCTCGATGGTTAATACCCGTGTCGCCACGACGAAGGAAACAATAAGAGGCGATGTTCCGTTTCGCTCATTGGGATCGTTTTGAAATATAACACGGGGACGAGCCGAAGTACCTGCTTGGATTATCCTTCCAAAGGCGGGATGCACCGATGTGTATACGTTGTGCGACCAGCCTCCCCTTATTTCGCACTGGAGATGAGGGGTTGGAATCTCGAACTGCTCCACCGCCTTTTCCAGTAAGGCAAGATTTTCTCGTGGAACAACGAGGATGATACGGACAAGGTGGGGTACATGTTCCCACTCGGACAACGGACCGAATTTCGGTAGTGGGACGCTGATGAATGGGTCTGTATGAACACCATGCAAGTGGGACTGCGCGAGATATTCGTGTCTATGGAGCAGATCCAAGGAAGGGGCGTCTTGTTCCAAGAGGGAGAACATGCGCGTCATGGATTCAGACCATCGCGCCTCCGGAATATCGAGTCGATCCCTGACCAATTTTAGGAAAAGCACGAAAGTTTCCCTGATACTCCCGATGAGATTGGAGGTGGCTATTGCCCTCGTCATACTCTTCTCGTCAAGGCTCGCAATGTAGCGGGGCTCCTCTCTTTTAAACAGATCATGATACATGTCGTAGAGGAGTGTTCCCAGTTGGTACGGGTCGAAGATTGGGGGAAGATGTTTTTGGCCGTTGCGTAGAGCGTCAACATCCCCAGATGTAGGTGACTTCCACGTCGTGACTTGATGGAACTGGCCGGCTTCCTCTTTTAAAGCCTTATGGACCAGTACTTCGTGGACGTTGGACCGCGAGCAAAATCCCGAGACGTAATCCACGGGGCAAATGCCAATAAGAAGTCCAAATGTCGTGACGTCTGCATGAAGATCGCGAGCGAATTCCTTGCTGGCATCCGGGGAATAAAAGAGTAAGGATTCTGTATAAAGTACTGAATGCTGAGACGCGGTTGATAGCAAAGGGACCGCTGCAATGAGAACGTTGAAGCGTCCGATATGATCATCCAAATTCGAGGAGTCGATGACATTGAAAGTTGTAGGGGCGCCATCCGCCACATATTCATGTTGGTCGAGTACTATGAGCCGAGTGTTCCACTGGGAAATAGGGAATTTTGTGCTGAGGGTTCCAGTGGTGGCGTATGTGCGCAGGGATCGGCAAACTGCGGTCGCTTCGCCAACAAAGAACCGAATGATGGGGGGATTGCCACGTTGTTTTGAAGAAATGAGTGCCTGAAAAGACAGGCACCACATCCCGAATTCCGCCTTGGCCGCAGCCACAATGCTGGAAGGGGTGATTTTCTTGGGATCTCTGGCCACGGTGGGGGCCAAGTGGAACGGGACCATAGGATCCGTTCCATAATGAACAGAGCACCCTTCTCCACCGAGAGAATATGCGAATGTAGGATTGAGCAGCCTGCTATTTGCAGCATCGTCGAGGGTTGAGAAACAGCCACCAGCGCTCCAATACTGGATGAACTGCTTCGACGATGCGCCAATCGCTCGAGCCATTAAAGCACCGGCTGAGCGAGCGGAGCTGATCCCGGCGGTGCGTATGTTCTGCTCGGCGGTTTTGGAACAGTTGGCAAATGCACTTTCGATGGTCTGCACCCGTTCTCGTGGCAAATCCTGCATGTGTACATAGAGTGTCAAATGACGACGCAGCTCTTCCAGCGTGTAGTCGGTACACATTCTGAGGAGGGGCGCGTAGACGGAGGTGCGCCATTGCTTGAGAGTACCAGTCATTTCGATGAGCTTTTTGCATTGGGATATCAACGCGGCCATCGAATCCTTATCGAGACGCATGTGGAAGAATATGTTCCAGATGGTCGATGTAGAAAGTTGGTTGTCGATCACCATTGTAAGAAGAAGAATATTGCGAGCTGAAGTCTGGGATTGAGCAAAGTACCACATCCATGCTGAGGGTTTGAACATACCTAGTACCGCTGGATCGATATCACAGCAGGTAAAATCTAGAGAACGATCCACTGTAGCAGGATCTTATCATTTCAGAGGTCAGTGAGGGTAGAGGTACGCACTGTGTCCACGTTCACAGAAGATGGTGAACAAGATATTTCGCGGATCGCCGCATCCAAGTAAAAGGATGGTCCCCTTCGTTTCTGGGGCGAGGTCCCTTGTCAAGGATACTGCTGGGGTGTTACCGATGGGGTAAAAGTAGTATCTGCCAGGCCAAAACAGTGAGAGAGCCATTTGAGAAGACGTTTCTGAAGAGCTTGCAAGTGCTGATATCGATGTTGTGCCAAAGTTGCACGAGGATAACTCGTGCCAGTTGACCGTTCAAGGACCGCATCACCGGATTCAAGCCGTGTGTATAAATAACAGAGCGTTTGTTTTGGCTCAAGTTGAACAGCATACTTCAACTCTAGATCTCCAGGGTAGAGAACCGTTGAGCAAAATAGCGACAATTAAATGGTGCCACGGTGAAGCTCGACTCTAGGAAGCTTCCCGTTAAGCGGAGTAAAGAGGGTTTAGTTGAAACTTGTGTACTCTGTGTTTTGGACCGCGGCCAGCGGTCTTGAAGCTACCGGGGTCCAGGTAGGGAATTGGATCGCCGATCATGTGACTTCCCTCCGCCATCACCGCGTTTTCGTCGCGCTCCTGCCTTGATCCGTCAAATATCGCTATGCAAGTTGGATGGTAGTCAGTTCACGCCCGAACCACCTTGACGCTGTAGAAATGCTCTCCCTCCCCTCGGCCTCTAGTAGTGCCCACCACAGTCTCCTCGAGAGGACAACATCTGTGGATGATTTCCCTGAAGGAATCGACCCTGCGGTTAAAGGTGGGTGGAATGAACGGCGTTGCAGCAAAGCTGACTGCTTCCTTAGTCCATCGAAGTCGAATGCTCAGACTCGGCTGCTCTTTTTTTCTCTTCGGGTTAATTAACAACGGTGGATCATCCCTTCGCGCGTTCTGCCTCCAATACGCTGACTAGAAATTCTCAAGTCCTCTATGTGATCATACTGTCTGCGGCACTTGATTTAGTACCGCCGTCAACCCCGAAAGGTATGCGTCAACTCCGCTGTTGTTCATGTAAAGCCTGAGTCTGTCCACAGGGATAATCGCGTATGTCCAAATGAATGTCTCTACTGTCGCTCCTGATTAAGCCGGCAGTTTTTGCAATATTGCTCCGGCTCTCGTAGCGAAAGTTGGCTGGCCATATCTCCTGCGAGGCAGAATACGATACGCGAAGCGCTTAATAGGCTGCTGTCTCCTGAGTGCCTCTGGGATGCTTGTGCGTGTGTACGTGTCCCGGACACGCAGTTACTAAATGTCACCCTCAGATTGTCGCATTCTTCGACAGTCTGTTTATGCGCCTTCTTGGCATAGGCATCGCTTCTTTCTCGTCTGGTAAGCATATACTTTACAGTGCCCATATAGTGGCTAATTGCCTACGTTTAGGCCTCGGTGAGCTGACGTTCCTCCAACTCTCAACAACATACGCCCCGCCGTCGGTCGCTGGTCACAGCGTAGGGTGCGCGCTATTAGTATTAGTGTTCGTAACTTCTGCTGACATCGTTCAGGTATTTTGCCTCTGGGACTGGTGCGGCAGGTCTTGTCGGCGCTTTCCTGTGGTGGGAGGTTCGGGGCCTCGGTGTCCGGCTTGGTGTTGGCATGTCTTCCGTACGTTGCCTTCCTCCGTGGCTTGCTAAACCGCTGACCATCCATTCAGGTAATGCCATTCATCATCCCACTGACGGCAAGCCACCCCTTCTATCCTAGCTTCTTCTGCTCACTTCGACGTTAGTACTACTTCCTTCTGCCCCCTACCTCGGCCTTCATTGCTTCGTCCGGTGCATACGAGGACGACCCGCCGTCCGCCATCCCTTCAAATGTGCCATACACGCCCCTGGCTACAGCAGAAGACGATCTCGTCGGCGAGGAGGAGGGTAGCTCTCCGTCTGGGCCCAAGCAGAACGTCTCCCTGTCGCCGAGCGACAAATGGCGTCTCGTCCGGCCGCTTCTGGTCAAATACATGCTGCCGCTCTGTAAGCACCCCTACCTTCCTTTCTTTTGCCACCAGCTGATACACCGTACAGTTTGCGTATACACAGTGAGTCGTATGTTACGTTGCCCGAGTTCGCCGTCTCATCGTGCGCGCGCAGTTCGAGTACACCATTAATCAGGTGCGAGAATTCCTACCTCTGGCGCGTACGGTTCTAATCAAGATGGGCACACAGGGGATCGCACCGACGCTTCTGTATCCGGTTCCCTCAGCAGAGGAGCACGCCTTCCTGAGCAAGATAATCCATTCGGTGCGCGACTATTATCCGTTGTGGCAGGTACGCGCATTCGCTATCAATCGATTCTGCAGCTGATGCGGGTATCCCCAGCTGGTGTACCAAACGACGGTGTTCATCTCCCGGTCGTCCATCTCCATCGGCCTCCCACCCCTCCCCGCGCGACTCCTCCCGCTGCCTGCAATTCTGCAGGCCGGCATCCTCCTCACGCTCGTTTTCGAGTCTGCTGTCGGGATATTCCCTTCAAACGCTAACGAGGCCTGGAGTATCGCGACGGTGTTCTGCCTCATCAGCCTCGAGGGCATCTGCGGCGGCTCCGCATAGTGCGTTCTCCCCTCTTTTTTCTTACTTCTCCTTAATTTCATCCATCCCACAGCGTGAACGTCTTCTACCGCATCAACCAGGATCCGCCCTCGCCACACACCGCGCACGATATCGAGCGCACGCGGCAGGAGCGCGAGTTCAAGATCGGGTCTGTCGGCTTCGCGGATTCTAGCGGAATCCTCTTCGCCTCGCTGCTGGCCGTTCCAATGGAAGTGGCGTTGTGCCGAACACAAGTCGCGCGCGGGAAACTGCTCTGCAAGGGCTTATGAGATGCATATATACACTGTTGTAGGTATTTACTATGTAGGCTGTAATAATTAGTAATCTTCTTTTATACAAGGGTAGAAGGTATGTAATGTGGGGGGCGAGTACATGTGTAAACGAGGGATAGCGGTTTTGTGACTACAGAAAGCAAAAAAAAAGAAATGAAGGGAAAGCCAAAAAGCACGAGGGAGAGCAAAGCAAGATAGAGAAGGAAAATAAAATCAGTGAGTGTCGGCCGATGGATGATTCAAGCGTCGTGTATCATCCTCGGGGATCCCAACCTAGAAATTTCAGCCACATGCGTAAGTCGAGGTGCATTCGCGCTTCCAGAAAAGAAAGAAACCGACCTTTGACATGTACGTCTGCCAATGCTCCTGCAGCCGTGGGTCCTCCGCCGCGAAGCCGCGCAGGGCGCGGTCGGGCGTGTAGTGCTCCGCGCCGGGCTGCCCGAGCTGCAGGTTGATCTGCCGCAGCTGCTGCTGATGCTGCTCGAGCTGCATCTGATGCCTCTGCACCGCCTGCTCGTGGTGCTGCATCTCATACTGCATCGGCTCCGCATGCAGCGGCGGCGGCGGCGGCGCGAACCCCGCCGGCGGGGGCCAATACTGCGGGTTCATTGTCTGGTACGGCGAGTGCACGGGCGACTCGTCCGAGTACATCGCGTCGGGGCTGGGCACGTGCGAGTGCCCGGGCGACGAGTTCGAGTCCGTGATGGGCGACTGCAGCTGCGAGCCCGGGCGCTTGTACGCCGGCGGCGCGCCGCCGTACAATTGCTGCTGCTGCTCGTGGTGCGCGGCGTCCGGGTGCTGCTGCTGCTGCTGCGCGTCGTAGGCCTGTCGCAGGCTGCGGTGCGACTGCGAGTGCGTGAGGATGCGCGGCTGCTCCGGCGCGTGGTGCAGGTTCGTATGCGAGGACGAGGACGAATGTGCGTGCTGCTGGTAGCCCTGTCGCATACTCCGGTGCGAACGCGAGTGGACGAGCGTATGCGCCGCCTCGCCGCCAGAATGAAGCGGTGTGGGGGCAGCAACACCACCATGCGGGTGCGCATACGCATCGTACCCCTGCGGCGGCGTAGCAGCCTGGTACGCATACCCGTTCTGCTGGTGCTGCTGTACCTGCTGCTGCTGCCGCCGGAGCTCCTCCTCCTGCTGTGCCTGCTGCTGCTGCCGCCGCCTATACTCCTCATGCTCCAAGAACTGCTGCTGATACTGCGGCTGCCCCTGTATCCGAAAGCGCTCCCGCTGGTGCTGCTGCAGCTGCGCCTGCACGATCATCGGCTGCGCAAACACGCCGTTCGGGAAATACCCATGCTGGATCTGCGACTCGATATGCCCGTCAAACACATTCAGCTCCTTCACCAAACTCGGGTGCACGCCCGCAAAGCTCGGATTGTCCGTGAACGTCTGCCCAGGCGAGTCCGACGCCGTCGACGAGCGCGCGGACGGCGGGCTCGGGTGCTGCGACTGCGACTGCTGCTGCTGCTGCGAAGGCCGCTTGGACTTGGTCGTCAAGGTGTGCGTCTTGCCGCTGAATATCGACAGCTCGTCGTTCTGCGCATCCGGACGCGACGGCTCGAAGATGTTGTTCGGGATCGTCGGCGGCGCGCCGTGCCGTGCCTCCTCGAACACCTGCACGGCCTTCTTCGACAGCCGCTGCAGGATCGGAATAAACTTTGTCGCGCGCCCGCCGTACACCGCCGCCTCCTCGAACAGCTCGCACGCCTTGCCGAGCTCGAGCAGCGCCGCCGGCGCGACTTTCGACCGCGTCGCGTGCGTCACGACGGACGACAGCATGATCTATACGAGGAGCACACACAATCAATCAGTACTACGCTGAGAAAGGTAAACGAAGGAACGCAAACGCACCGCCGACGAGAACGCATGCGTCCAAAGCACCCAAAAGCGCGCAATCTGCGCGGGGAACGCATTGAACTGCAGCCTGAGCGACGCGAGCAGGTCGCACGCGCTCCGGTAGCCCGCGAGGAACGACGGCGCGTACGGGCTCTTGATCGGGTCGTGCGGGTGGTTCGAGATCGCGTGCGCGAAGAAGCAGCGGTGGATGTAGAGCAGGGCTGCAATACGCAAAAAAAAAAAAAAAATGCAAATCACTTGTTCAGCAGGCGGTACAAGAGAGAGAGTGCAGTGAAAAGCAACGCACTGAGATGCCTATAATTGATCGGCATAAAGTGGCTCATGGTCTGCGACATGCCCTTTCCCTCGGGCGGCGCGCCGAGCGCGTACTGCGGGAACTCCATGTCGCGCACCTTGCGGTCGAGCTCAAGTATAATCGAGTAGCGCGGCGCGCGCGACGTGAGCGTGCCCTGCACGACCGCGGACACGCACTCGGCTCCGAAGCGCGCTTTCCAGTATGGGACTAGGTAGGGGGTAAAACGCAAATAAATAAATGAGTGGATGAGGTAGGCGAAATTAGCACGGAAATAAAATAAAAAAAGAGAGAAAGGCACGCACAAGACGATTGGGGCGCCCCGTCCTCCGCAAACGTCTGGTCGACGTCCTGCGGCAGCTCGCAGTCCACAAACGGCAGCGAGAACGTCGGGAGCCGGCCCGTCGCGAGTGCCTGTTGGTTTGGTTTGATTAGTTGAATTAAATTTAATTAATGTCCGCCTAGTCGGGTGCGGCTGAAATGTCGGATAGTCGGATAGTCGGCTGCTGCGGCTGAAACGCCCAGTGGAGATGGGACGAGCCACCGCCGATAGCACGCCCCATCTATCGAACGGATAGCACGCCCATCCATCGGACGGATAGCACGCCCCCATCCATCGAACGGATAATAGCCACTCCCGATATATACGCGAATGAACAATAACAGGGGTCCAACTCACCTGCCAACAATCCGTAATGAACAGTTCCCAGAAGAGCGCGCGCCTTTTCTGCACCTCGCCCGGCTTGAGGCCCCATCGCGCGCAGTCGCGGTCTACGACCGTCATTAGTACATTCATTCAGTTTTGAAGCAAAAAAGAAAGGCAGGATACGCACGTAGTCCAATCTAGGTATTCGAAAAAAAATAATAGTCAGCGCATGATAATGAGAGCACAAAAAACACTCACACTCTGCGCCAACTTTGTCGCGAGCCCAAAGATCGCCCACGTGCTCTCGATGCTGTTCTCCCCGGCGCACAAGCCCTCGTAGATCGCCATGAGCGCGAGCGTCTGCACGGTCGCCACGCTCGGCGGGCCCTCGAGCACCGGCGAGAGTATCAGCGCAGCCTTGGTGAGGCGGTACCAGTGCGCGGGAGGGCGTGGCAGCGGGGCGGGCGTGTTGCCGTTTGAGGTGGTGGTGTGGTTGAGGGAGGGGGAGGTGTGGTTGGATGAGGAGGTGGTGTGGGGGGAAGCGTGGTTGGACGAAGCGGAGCTAGTCTTGGGCGAGCCGTCCACGTCGATGCTGCTGCTCTCCCCAGGCCTTGGCGCGGCGGCGCCGGGGAACGGCACGCGCGTGTCGCCGAGCGCGCCGAAGCACAGGATGACGAACAGGAGCGCGAGGTCGTGCGCGGAGCCCGCGGGCGGCGGGGAGGCGTCGCGGGGTGTTGTTGCGTGTGGCGCACCAGCACCGCTCTCCTCGGGAAACCACATGGCCAGCACCTCGCCCTCGAGCTGCCCGCGCGTCACCGCGCCGAAGAACCACGGCGCCTGCGCGAGGTACAGCTCGCACAGCGCGCGCGCGTCCGCGTACGAGGGGAGGCGCGCCGCGAGCTGGGGGAGCGTGAGGCGCGGTGCGTCTGGTTCAGCATTAGCAGTGTACGGAGTGATAAGGAATGGAAACGCACCACTCGCCCCTCCCGCAAACGGGAACCCGGCCGTGTACGCGTCGAGCGTCGTCGAGTCGTGGTTGCCGTGGTACGCGCTGGAGCCGGGCGTCCACACGCCTGTACCGCCGCCGTCCTGCGTCCACGCGCGGGTGCTGTCGTGCGCCCCGGACCATGCGCCGCCATCGTGGAACGCCGCACCATTATTACCTTGGTGGAACGGGCTACCACCTTGATGGAACCCCCCGCTGTCGTGCCTGCGCGGCATCGCAGGGCTGAGCGTCCCCGCGCGCGAGCCGTTGGACTGCGGCGAGGTGTGCGAGAGGATGGGCGAGGGCGACGCAGAGGGCGACTCGCCCATGAGGAGGGACTCTGAGCCCGCACTCCTCCATAAAACGTCGCCGCGCCGTCCTCCCTAATGGCAAGCGTCCCAAACGCGTCGATGTACTCCTCCGGCTCCTCGTTCCCGCTGTCCCCGCCGCCGCCGTTCGTGTCCCGCTGCACGCTGTCCCGCTGCCCAAACCCGCCAAATGCGCCGGCGCCGCCCTCGGACCCCTCGCCGTCCACCGCGGCGTGCAGCTCGATGCTGGACTTTATCTTGAGCAGCTCGCGCTCGAGCAGCGGGTGGGACTCGTGGGTGACTGTGCTCTGGAGGATGGCGAGCGCGTCCTCGAGGTGGCGGATGCGGTCGGACATGGTCGCGATCTTTGTGTGCAGCTTCTCGGTGTCGGCGAGGACGAAGCGGGTGCCCTGGCCTGGCATTAAATATAATAAATAAATAAATAGACGAATGAGCAAGACAAGACGACGACGCACCAGTGATAAGGCTCCCGTTGGGGCAGATGGCGGAGCAGCCGCGGCGTTTGCAGCTGTGGAATTACATGGTCAGCACGGGGCGGGAGTGCTCGGTTCCCGGTATGCATACCTCGAGCACGGCACAGTCTTGTCGCATTTCAGTTTCAGCCTGCGTGGCTGGTCAGTAGTCGTGCGTTGTATAAACCACAGTATCACCCACCGTCGACACTCTGCGCACGAAAGCGCACCTATGGTTCATGGTCAGTCAGCAGTACCCCTAGTAAAAGCTGGCTGCACGCACCCCTCGCCCGCTTTGACTCCTTCTCCTGCGCGCGCTGCGACGTCGCGCTGCCGTCCTTCTTGCCTGCCTGGGGCATCCGAGTCGCCTGCTGGTGGTATAACGAAAGAAAGGAAACACGAGTGCGCACTACTAAATTTGCTTCCGTTCCGGCAGCGAATCTTCTCTCTTTGCCCGCCGTTCACCGGTGCAATGGGGATAGATTCGGGATCTACGCCGCTAAATTAATTTACTGTACACCATCTAATGTACTATGAGTATGGGGGAGCCACAATTGCCTCTTGTGCGTCTCTGCCTAGCTAGCTATTAGGGAGTGCTGTATGGAGGAATGGGACTAGCCTATTGTTTCGAGCTCAGTCCGAGAAGGAGCGAAGCCACAAATGTCCGCATATGGCCAGATGCGCTCCACACCACCACCCATTTCTCATGTCACCCGCCATCATGATGATGGATAGCTATAGGCACCTCGCACTGAGCCATCGATCGAGGGCGGTACATATAAAATCCCTCTGCTTCATTTCGAGTCAACCCGAATAATCCTCTGCGACTCTATCTCAGTCTGCTCAAACTGCACGACCACGCAACTTCTCACCCCCTGCACACCTACGCCCATCCAATTCCCACCCGGAAACCCAACTCCCATGGCATCCGGATCCCACACACACGCCCCTCGTTTCTATGCCAGTGGCGCCGTCACCTCCTGCCTTCTTCAAGCTCTTCTGACTTCTCCAAGTCACCTCAACAAAGTTTCTTCTCCGAACTCAATTCAACGCATCGAATCGAATCGGGTCCCTGCGCCGCAGCGGCGCGTTGGTGGCGTCCACTCACCGACCCTTATATTTTTGTTTTGCGCGCGGCTCAAACCTTATTGTATCCCTCCACTCCACATTTTTCACAGCGTCGTCTTCACCCGTACTTATGCGTAACTCGCCCTCACCCACCTCACCCTCCGACGGCGATAGCCGTCCAGGCACCACAACTGCACCCACTTTACACACCCACGCACTGCAATCCCATCTATCAATAATCAAACCACTCATATCATGACAGCACCGGCTGCAGAGGCTGGCAACAAGGCACACCACACCATGCCCGCGTGTGTACCTTGCAACCCTATACAGTAGCCGCAGCCGGCGATTTGGGTTTGCGGACAGGGACCCACACCTGCTTCGGGAATCGCCGGCGTATCATGTGCCTTGTCTGAAAATCTAAATATTTTATTGGTTTTCTTGAATCCAATACTTTGGTCGCAAATCGCCCAGCCTTGCTAAAGGACGTCCGACCACCAAGTGCATACAAAAATAATAAAATAAAATAAATACCTTCGTGCGCAGGCTGGCATCCAGTCGTAGGCTACTCTAGCGGACCACGCACTTGGAAGATAGTCGTTCGCAAGTAGATAATCCAGTCTTACTTATCATTATTCAACACCCCCATTATTATTGGTACAGTTTGAACCCAAGCCGCAGCCGCACCCCCCATCTCAAAAAACGATAGCAGACACAAGCAGTTTTCTCGGGCCGTGGCGAATTGGTATGATACTAAATTTAAACCATTGTACTCACCTTGGCCCCGGCTATGGAGCTTGTTTCCGCCGGCCCGAGCTTTGCTCTAAAACAGTTTGTGTAGATAGCTGTAAACCCCAATATTAATTTCCGCCAAGCGGCACCGAAGAATCCGCAGCAGTCCTTAGTAAAAACGTCGAAGAAGTGCCAACGTACATTGAACGTACATGCTTATTAATTAACTACGCATCTCATCGCATCTACTTACAGCAGCACCCTGGCACTATCAATTAAACGGCGACGGCGACATTCGCACCCCAACGCAACATGAACAGGCAACAAGGTTCACAACTTACTTCTTGGCAACACAACACATTAAAAAAAAAGTCCTTTCGTCGAATTATGTACATGTACAAATACACAGCTTGCGTCCGCCCGCCTACACGATCACTCCTCCGCCTTGTGGCTTCCTCCTCCTGATGGTTGTCGTATCATATCATGTCGTACCTCTTCACCTCCATCCAGCCACATACTCAATCACTCTTCACCCTCTCATACCCCTTCCCCCCACTCCCGCTCCCGCCATTCCCCACCCCATCCCCCAAACCAGCTCCCCCGCGCCTGCCCCGCGCCCGGCCGGCCTCCGTTCCTCCCACTATTATCGCCTGAGCTCATGTCGTACCTAGAGGCAATTCGTACTTAGATCAGCGGTCTGTCACCAAAAAAGAAAAAGAAGAAAGGAAAGGAAAAGGAAGGTCCGTCGTCCACAAACAAGAAAAGTAACGAAAACAAGTAAACGCAAAAAAGAAAGGAACGCGATAGCAAGAAAAGAAGCACTATAACAGGAAGAAGAGCCGCGATAGCAAGAAACGACAACACAATACCAAGAGACGAAAACGTAATACCAAGAACAATCGAACAAAAGCCCCCCCCCAAAAGAAACGGAAAAAAAAAGAAGAATATGTAAACAAAAGCCCACACACTCACCCAACATCATACCCCTCCCCATCGCTCGGCACCTCCACCTCCTCAAATCTTCCCCCACTCGTATACGCGCCCCCAACACCGAAGCTCTCCGTGCGCTGCCTGCCCGCATTAACACCCACGAGGTCCGCGCCAGACGAGTTCCTCGAGAACGCCGACGTAGACGAGCTGGACGCGGACCCGGGCGTCTGCGGCGACGGCACGGCACCGGCATCGGTATAGGAAGGGACATGGACGAAAGCGCCGCCAGCTCCGCCTCGAGCTGCCGCCTGCGCTCGAGGATCGACTGTCGTCGTCGTCGGCCCCGCCCCACCATCAGAGTACGCCGGCGGCGCGCGGTAGAACATGGATGTCGCTGACGGCGCCGGTGCGTTGACGTCGATGGGTGGTTGCCTGGAAGGGGACGTTGGGCGGCGGGGCGCAGCATCGCGGCCCCGCTAGCGAGCAGCGCGGGCCCGTACGCGCGCCACAGGCCCCCCAGCACGCCCCCTGTGTCCCCCTGCCGCCGCGCATCGGGGACATTGTTATCATTATTGTACTGCGCATTGCCCCCGGTAGCAGGAGCACCCGCGGCGCCCACGGCGCCGTTGAGCTGCTCCCACAGCGCGCCGACCTGCCTGCGCACGAAGGCATACACCCACACGCGCGTGCGCGCGAGGAGGAGGTCGATCTGCGCCTCGTGCGTGCGGAAGAGCGGCGCGAGGTGCGCGGTGTAGAGGTAGGTGGACCCGCGCGTCTGCGGGAGCGCGAGGTAGAAGGAGGAGGAGCGTCTTGAGGGGGTAGTAGAGCGGGATCCTGGTTTTGCGGTGTCAGTTAGTAGTACATGGGTATGGTAGAGGAGGAAGCGAATACGCACCGGCATACGACCCACTCGGCGACGTACTCGACGCCGACGATGCAACCGAGGACGGACCAGTACATAAGCCAGCGCTCGAGGTCCTCCTCGGACGCGGGGCGCTGGCTGAGCGTCTTGTACGACGCGTAGCCTGGGTAAAGGAACGCCGCGACGGAGCTAAGGGCGGGCGGGCGAGATCCGATGTAAAGCGAGATCCGATTAGTAGTGTGGTGCGAGGGGGCGGTCGAGTCGAGTCGATGTAAGTAGAGACGCAGGCAGATAGGATCGATACATCGGTACAGGATGCAAGTCGGTCGAGTCCATAGAGGATACAGGATACCAGTCGAGGTCGAGTCGATACAAGGACGAATTGAAGCAGGGAAGGAGAAAGAGACAGTCAGCCCCGTCCACACAAGCGATTCAACAAAGACCGACCTGACGATTCTAGATGTGAGATAGAACAACATGAGGTGAAAGAGAAAGAGTGAGTGAAGAGAGGGCTGTGGACCGCGCGGCGTTGCTACCGGCACTCCATATTGGGACTCGGACCTCGGCAGGAGACCCGGCCCGGCATCCAAACCCCTTGGTGCTAAAATCCATTTTGGGCCGCCTGCCGTTTGTGGGGCCCACTAGAGTTGGTTCGATTATTTCTTTGAATTTATCTGCCGGGAAATCCCCCGACTCGAATTCTTCTCCAACCTTGGAACCCTTTTACGGACAGCCTCCGCCCGCCGCAGCCGCCGAAAAATCGACGTGGAAGGACGTGTTCAGGAGCTGCGACGCGTAGCCGCAGACGTGTCTAATGCGACTCATAGTAATAAAAGCACAGCCGCAGCCGCAGAGATCCGCAGCGTGTTTAATTTTAATTGCATTCGCTTCTAGTAATATTAAAACCAGACATATATGTGTAAGCGCGCTTTGAGATGATGGATGCGGAAGGACTCTCCACGGAGGGACTCCATGGGGTCGTATTTTCTGAAATTTCGGAGTTGAACCAAAACTGAACATCTCATGAAGATGCGGAAGCAGCTCCTGCTTGCATTTGCCGAACGCTGTTGATCCTGGAAGCACAGCAACCAGTGCGAATAATATCGCGTTCAGGGCAGGGTTCCCCTTGCAGAGGATATGCACTTGTACCTTTGCCGAAAATGAACACCCAGGATTGATTCCCCTTCGTGACAGTTGCACCCGATGCCGTACAAAGGAGCCATCACCCCGAACTGCCATATGGTACGTTTGCCGAGGAAAGGAACCATGCTCGAAGAACAGAAGATGGATTGAGCTTCCACAAGCCACAAGGTAGTTGGGCGAATCATCGAAACGAGAACGTCGCAGAATTTGTAGAGCTCGAGATAGTCTGCGCAAATACTCTCTCAAACCATTTTTAGGGGTATTATTGTAAATTTGAATGTATGCGGCGTTAACCACTAGGTTTCTGAGCGGAGATTCGCGCGAGAGGCCCCGTGCTGGAACGGCGAAAGCCGCTCCTGTCTGGGCTGTCTCTGGAGTTGATCATACTTCACTCCTCCGTCATGTCTGATGGCGGTAGGACTAGACGGATATTGGGAACATTCGTCTAAATTTCGAGCCATTATCAGCAGTATGCTGCTGTATGCCGGGCATAACCACGCATACCTTTGAATGTCGTGGCCCGGCTGCCCCGGGAATGTACCACTGATCGCCCAGCCACGACACTTGGACATCCATCTCAAAACCACTCTGAATAACTGAGTTTCGCGCCAGTTCGGCTAGCGAACTCTGTGGAAATTTGTATATCTAGGAATTGTCAGAAGCCGAGTCGGACGGGCATGGACCAATTTTATCCTCACATGGGCAGCGATGCTGTATTCCTCGAGCAAGGGTTCCTAGAGGCCAACGGTCAGATCGACTCGTGCTTGGAGATCTAACCAGACCTTTGTAAAATGGAACTGCAAAGGATCGTCTGTGCTTAGGCTGACGTTGAGCCCACTTTTAAAGAATTCCGGAAAGGGGTTGCGCTCGTACGCTAGGAACAGCGCGTTATTGCTCAGCGGACTCATAGCAATGCCGATCTGCTTCAAATAAAACAGATATTGCAACGCCGGAACCTTTCTGAGCAAAATCCCGTGCGAAATGGAGTGAGAGGTCAGGAAAGCGGAAGCGAGATGGTCAGTGTCTCCGGCCTCGCCTGCATGAGGACGCAGAACAAATGTATCTTTGACCAATCAGATAAATTGCCGGAAAAGTGTCGAAAACGTACTGAACCCTCTTTCCTGCCTCCAGTGATTGAGACTCGCCATATTGGCGAACATGTAATACATCCTAAAGGAGACGTTGAATATGTAGGGCGAGGGAAACCATCTAGGTCTTACCAGTAAGAATAGGGTGGGGACTCTTTTGCATCCCAAAGACCAGGGTATGGAAATTTTCTGTGGACCCGTCGCTCGGCCTTTGACTCGTCGTCCACGGTATCGAATCCAACGACACGTTGAAGGAAAATGTGGAGCTCTGGGTGCGTCGTTGGGTCTTTTGTGACCTCAAACAACGGGACGAATACATCTGTCACGAGACGTAGGGATCCCAAATGACCATCCAGAAAAAAATCACGTACTGAGAATGATGTCCTGGAAGGTTTCCACCGAGCCGTTCGCCTTGTACACGTCGTACAACCGTGGAACCTGGATGAGCCATCGGACGTTATTGCAATAGAGTTCATTATTGACGATCCACCTCGCAAGCTTGTCCCATTCGTCCATAGAACGTCCATAGATGCTGATCCGCCATTCGCAGTTCTGTTGATATTCCAAATTTTCACGCCCGACAGAATCAACCAGACCTGACGCACTTGGTATTTGCTTTGCTCCAAATCGGTCATAAGCTCTGTCGCAAGGATTTGAGGTGAAGGTTTCATTAGAGACCAGAGATCTCACCATGTGTGAGCTCGGCAAGATAGCGCCCTTGGATGTAATTATCGGTCTTCAAAAACACCTCGCGAAGCCGGGATTCCCCAATTGGGTTATACTTAAGGTTGAACTTGTCGAAGCGATGAAAGGAATCCGAATGCGCGTGCATGTCCAGCGTGTCTATGGAGAGATCGTACGCAGAGAGATTCAGTGACTGGAAGACCTGTTTAAGTGTTAGTGCGGCGCCGTCACGGAATATGACGAAGTCCTAGAAAGAGTTTGTCAGCGGGATGGGGCTCTGGAGTGGGTGTACTCACTTCTGGAGTGCGCCTGATCTTCGACTTGATGAATCGCAACAGGTGTTTCTGGTTCATGCTACTGGAATGATGAACGTGGGTATCAACCTTTCGGACGTTATAAAAGTCTCTGGTGGGACGTTAAAGGTGGCCAACGGGAAAGAAAAGAAATACCGATGAGGGACTTGCTGGACGAGGAATGAGCAAGGGGAAGGCAACCACTGGAGTAATTGATACCTTCATGTCGGACAATTCCTGAAATTCGTTTAAAAGCGAGTACATTGTGAACTTGCTAGACAAGTATTTCAGCCTTTGAAAGGCGAAGCTTTTTGTGGGTCCATCAGAAATAGCACCCAGGACGTAGTCCAGGTCCACGAAGTACTCTCGGACGCTGGGTATATCGTATACGGGTCTTGAGTGATCAGACTTCGAGTCTGCATCCGCGGTGTAGACTTGTATGACACCCTGGTCATCGATTTTGAACGTGAATGGATGGGCGCCAGGTATTTTGGGGTCTTTGGCATCTCCGCTGGAACGCGAGCCGTCACGGTCTGTGGACGGCGGGGATGACGTCCATTTTAGTCGGGCCCCATCAGGCCGCTCTCCATAGACACCGGCGTGTGTATCGTCAAGACCAGAAAAAATTCCGTCGTAGTGCCTTGGATCGTCGCCCAGTCGTTGGCGTGACGCTGCGATGTATTTATCGCGGAGTTCGAGACACCGGCGGAGCGACTGGAGGAGTTGGGCCGGCTCGGCTGTCAGAATGGTCGCTGGAAGATGGATCGGCCAGGTGCATTGCTCACGAAATGATCGTACTTACCAGGGGTCAATGTCTCGGTGACATTCGGTATGTGCTTCTCGTTTTGCTCATCCGCCAAAGGGTTTTGTTCAGAGGTTGGGGGCAAGTGACGAGAGGTCGGCTTGAAGCTCCCTACGAACTTGGGAAGATTACAACTGAAACGAGATCGCTTTGCGCACAAAGACATACTTGCTGCTGGGACTTTTCTTCCGCATAGCCAAAGAAGACTTCGCCAGGGACAGGTATATCGAGCTCATGGGTGCCTTCGCAGCCTTCTATTTTCTCGAGGTTCTTGTGGCCATCAGGGGACATCGTGAGGGCGAGAAGCAAACATCGATAGGAGCTGTGACTCACATGAATCGGGGATTCCCGGTTATCAGAAGGTAACTTCCCCTTGCAGAGGATATGCACTCTGTACCGTTTGCCGAAGGGGAAGCCCAAGATGATGAAGTGCGCACCCAGGGATGCTCGTAGGCGAGGTATTGCTCTAAGTAATGCCAGAAGGTCCCACAAGCCCATAGGGCGAATTGCCGAAACAAGAACAGTCATGAATTGTCTTGTAGAGATACTCTTGCGCAAATACGAACTCTCAAAGTGCCATTTACTTGACATAGTTATTTCCAACAAGGTCGGTCGAAATTTGATGCACGACGCCGAGTCAAGCAGGTGGTAGGTAGATGCCGCCAAGGTCGAAGCCCGGGTTATGTGTGAGGATGCGGACATATATTACAGTAAGGCATCCCATCTTGGAGCGGCACTGCACGCTCGATATGTTATTGGAGAATCAAGGGTTCAAGAATAACGAAGAGGAACGGTGGTATCCCTGAGGCCGAGCGAGAAGGAAGCTTGGGGGTGAATCGATGAATGGTACAAGAGGTGTCGGAGGAGTAGCCGTTCTCGCCGTGGATATCCCATTTTCCTGGGGTGCAGTAGTTCGCAAGGGACTCGTACCACACACCTTACCACGACACTTCGCCCGTAGCCGCGACGCGCTCCACACGATACTCGGTAAATACAGCTTTCCACGGGTTCGCCTGAAGATCTCCGGGAGGCTCGATACCCAGGCCACACAAAGCGAGTGTGGGCACTGGGCGCATGATGACCAGTTTGTGGCAGAAAGGGAAGAGCTTCAGGCGCGCGAGGTCATTCGCTACACTGCGCAGAGAGTTGGCGAGATCGAGTGCCAGTTCTTCGGCGGCATCTGAGGGGTGAGCGGTGCGGAGCCACGACACTAAGCAATCGATGTCGAAGGTGTGGCCGCACGGGGAAAGGCTGGATAATAGGGGTGTTAGGTTTGGGATACTAAACAACGTTGCTGAGGCGGTCAAAGCGGATTAGGCATTCGAGGCTGCCTTCGACGTCTTCGAGCTATACGCAGTATTAGGGGGCAGGCAGTACGATTGTGAAGCCACACACCTGCTTTATCCGGTGTTTAATCATACGTTGAGCCTCGACGATCGCTTCCTCCACCTGTTACTGCGTGAGTAGCCGAGAGGCAGTAGTAGCAAGGGACCCATACCGCGACACGTTAGGCGCCTTCGCGCTTGATGAATTTCCTGAACTCGCGGCGCTCGTATATATTGAGGACCAGAAGAGTGACTGGAGCAGCAACCACGAGGAAGAATTTAACAACGGGTGATACAGCTAGGCGGGTGTTGGTGGTATGTAGAAGTTCCAAGGCTCGCTTAGCCCATCCTGACTCGAGCGGAGGCTCAATTGGAGGAGAGCGATAGACTGCTGCGTTTACTTATACATGCTTGGAAGTGGGAGGAAATAGTGAGGACCATAATAATAAACTTCTGGATCGTGCCCCAGGACGACAGAAACCCATGATAGAAGACCCAGAAATGTGGAGCAGAACGCGATGGTAGAGACAGTGCCAAGTAGAGCCACCGGGATGTTTCTGCCAAAGGCAATCTTCGTGTCTTTCAAACAGGCGAAAACGGTCTTGCAGGCTTGTGCGCCTGTGGAGAGGGGTTTCGCAACAAAAAGTACGCACAGAAAGCGAAGAGATGGCGAGCATAGACGCGTCGGAGAGCAGAGCGCTGAGCAGCATCGGCATGGCGGTCGCAAAGAGAATTCAGTCGGAGTCTGAATTCGAGTGCACGTGGAATTCTCCTTTTGGCCACTACTCCCAGCGTCTTAAAAGGGAAAATAAATGGTGCGTCAGGACCATCAATTTTTTTCGTCAAATAAAGCGAGCTTGGTCACCATTACCGCAGAGTAAAAATACATTCAATCCGTGTAGCGGCAACCGGATGCAAAAATCAGTCAATTAACTCTCGTGATTCCCTCCGTGTCAGCTGTTTTCAAATACCATAGCTCGGGCAGAGGCCGCCGACGTCTCTCTGGAAACTTGTCAAGCTTCAAAGTAGTCGCAACCGTCATCACAGTGCCGAAGGTCGCTTGCTTGAGATTCAAAAGCACTCGGGCTGCGATCGCCCCATTTAATCTGGGAATTTCGGACAAGTAAGCCCTGATAGGAATTTAGTGCTCCTGGAGGAATTTGTATGCGGGGTCCCCGGAGACATGAAAACCACTGAGATAATGCGGCTTGAATCTGTTCTTGACTAGCTGATATGTGGCATTTTTCTTGTATCGCATCCGTCCAAACTTATATTGTCAGTAGACCTTGGCTTCATATTTTCAACAGTGGAAATGAGTACTGTGCCTTACCAGGAGTCCAAATTCTCCAGCATGTCAAACATCTCAGGGTTTATTTGGAGGGAGTTCGAAAAACACTCCTCCAGTGCGTGTTTGCCGAATCAGTTCGTAAAAAATAAAAGAAAGAAAGCAAGAACACATGTACAACTTGAATAATAAACATACTCCGAGTCTTCAAAATGTGGGCCGCGCACCAAATTTGAACAGCAAAGTCGCCAGCTTTTTATGGCCCTGAGTCCAAGCCGCTTCCCATGCCGTACCATTACGCCCTCCCTTAGCATGAACGTCGGCGCCATTTTCCAGAAGTATGCGGGCCGTCCTCTCCTTGCCACGGAACGCGGCGACCTGCAGCGCGGTACCCTCGTCAGAACCGCCTCGGGCCTCTATGTTGGCGCCATGTTCAATCAGAAGGCGAACCCTCTCTTCCATTCCCAAGCAGGAAGCTTTGTGCAGAGCAGTACCGTACCACCCACCCACAGCATTGACGTCCGCGCCGTGTTTGAGAAGTATGCGAGCTATCGCTTCATTCTTTGCCATCATCAGTGCGGAGCCTTTGCTTCCGTCTCCCCGCACATTCACGTCAGCGCCATTCTGGATGAGAATGCAAACCATTTCCTCGTACCCCCGCCGCGAAACTTGCTGCAGGGCAGTCCCGGCCTTTCCTCCATCGCTGTTAACATCGGCACCATTCACAACAAGGAACCGAATCATTTCCACGTTTTCCATGAATGATGCCGTTTGTAGCGCGGAGCCATACGTCGTCCAACTAGCAATGTCGTCACCGTCATTAATACATGCACCGTTTTCAATCAACAAACGAGCCACTGCTGTATGCCCCCCATGTGCGGCGGCATGTAGTGCAGCTCCAAATGGGTTTAATCTTGCATGGATATCGAAGCCATTGTCGATGAGGAGCTGGACCAATTCAAGATGACCCCGCTGGCATGCAATATGCATTGCAGACCCCTTTTCTTCGTCCAGTGGTTTAGGGACCCCGTTAGATTGTGCCAGCAAATGCTTCACCGTTTCTTGCAAATTGAAGAACACCGCAATCCACAGCGCCGATGCGGAGGTGGGTCTCAACTCCCTGGGACGTTGCCAGTAAATCACCCAACGCGAAGCGTGCGAGAGAAAGCTCAGAATGGAGCCTTGGATCTGCAATTCGGGTATTCCACGGGCATGCACTAGACAGTATGAAATGGCATAATCCAGGAACGGGTATTCTTTCAGTGTCGCCCAAGATGTTTGGGATCTCGGAGGAAGATTGGTGATTGTATCGAAGGACAGATACATGATACATGTTCCCGTAAGCTGGGTTTGTGCGTCTGGGAAGCGAAGCAGCTGAACACCATCCAGATAACGTTGTGTTGTGTAATGGATGAGTCGGACAGTGCCTGCCTGGTCTATAATCACCAACCCCGCACAGACAGATAGGACAGTGTTGATGTTCAAACGGGCGTCGGGATCCAGAGCTACGGTCCCAGGTTCAACAGCGAGCGCTTCTATGAGCTCCGATACGGATAGAAGTCGCTTCGCGTTGGAAACCCAGCAAAGTGTGAGTTGAGCGGTGTTTCGGTCATCCTCGTTCTGGCGGTCGATGCGTTGCAAGGCCTCGTCATAGGTGTGATTTAAATCTTTTGGGAGATTCCGTAGAGCCTCCCTAACTGCCTTCACAGTATTTTTTGTTGCAAGGGAATCGATGTGGAGTTTGGCAAGTAGAAACCTGGGAACGGATGATATACCCGCATTGAAATATAAGAAAAGTACCCACATTCCGTCAACATTTTGTAAAATCGTGCTCTCAATCTCATCTCCTAATTCCGGTCTAGAAGCAACGTGCTCCGTTAGACGCGAAGATTGGATGATTTGGCCTTGAATGTAGTTTCTAATGTCGTGCTCCGTCGCTCGAATTTCCACGCCAAGCGAGCCAGGGAATGCTGCTTCGATGTTAATGTGTGGCCGTGAGGTGAGCAGCAGGCTGACATTGGGTCCGAGAGAACGAATGCATTTAAGCAGAACGTTCCTTGAGCCCTCGGGGTATTCATCCAATGCGTCAATAATGACACAGGCCCTGGAATACTCGGCGGCGATGGATGTAAGTATGGCATTGACCTCGTCTAGAGATGGTCTAGTGCGTGGCTCGCGGTGGCGCTTATACAACTCGACCACCGCCGAAGGCATTGCTTTTTTCAACACAAATTGTCGCCATAGGCTGGCCAGAAGATTTACTGGGGATTGTGTTTCTACCTCTTTGTGATTTAGGTATATGCATGCTACCCCGATATTTTCGGCGGAGAAGTCTGTTCGGAGATGATCCACAGCGACGGAGCTAGTTTGAGGTAAATCAGCCCAGCTAGTCATATTTGAGACGGCCCTCGCTCACGCAAGCACAGTTTTGCCAGCGCCGGCTAAGTGCGTATATTAGAATACTGCAAAAAGCGATGTAGTGGTCACTTACGCATTCCATGACACCGGAGCGTTTGCCCCGAATTAATTTTCCAGTCTTTGAATCGGTCGTCCTCTAATAGCCATGCCCCAGTGCCCGGCTGCCGAGCGCTGAAGATATCGGCATGCCGCGGAAAGAAATTCAGGGGCGAGAGCCACTCGATGAGCACATCGCGCTCCGTAGCTTCACGAAGATAATTTAGTAATTGGTACACCTACGATCCGAACCCGCTCACAGTCCTGATATCGCTGTTGGGATTTAGCCGCATCCTGGACAGATTCGAGTATGTCTGCTTTCCATTATTTCATGCAAAATTGGCGCCGGATTTGACGCCTCACCTCGATGGTCTATTCGTTGCGTCTGAACAATCTCCTTGAGAGAAGATATGTTGTCTAGAGAATGTTCAGACAGGAATGTCATGGAGAATCGAGCGGACTCACCGACACAGTCAGCCCTTGCATCTTGGACAGACTTGAGAATATCTATTCAGTGCAATGAGGCGAGCATAACCAGGCTAGCATTATTAAGAAACTCACCACGGTGATCTTGTCGCTGCTCTTGAGCAGATTCCCTGGTGTGAATAGGTGAGCACAATCGGATGCAAAATGGTTATGAGGCACGAACCATATGTCCATAGCTAGGCACGTATTGAGCAAACTCTTGAACCTCTCAATGGCACCAAGGTCTTTCTCAGCGTCTTCCTTTCCCCATAGCGGCCACGACAAGCGACCAAGGACCCTCCCTGTCGACTTCAATTTCGGTGTCAAGTCGGCTATCAACCTCTGCAGCTGGAGGAGCGGTTCTCTGAACTGTTGCATGCTATTCACCCAACCTAGAGAATGGCTCGTCGTGATCCGTTTCTGAAGTTCTTCCAGCAACGGCTTGAGGTTTTCGATCTCGGCGAGCAGCTTCTGCTGCTCTTTCGGGGCATCTCGGAAATCATTGATGTAGGCGCGCGTTTTCGCTGCGGTGTCCACGAGATGGAGGATACTAGCAACGAGGCCTACGATTTCTGCCATGAGATGGGGCAGGGAGAGGGTGGAGCTCGTCGATGCAGTGCTCGAGACAGAAGTTTTGGACCTGAGCAGTGCCCACTGCCCAGTGGCAGTGAGCTTTGAGCCTTTGACATCATGCCGCAGACAGCACAAGGCACTGCGTTTACTCCCACATTGAGGTTCAAAGTCTCCCTTGGCTTATACAGCATATCAGGCAGAATTGGGTTAGGACTCGAGAAGGGCCAGAGACCAATCTATAGGTAGAATCCGGATTCGAGGTAGACTGTGGCACGGCTCTGGGTTTCCCGAGAGGTCTTCCTGGTTGTTAGACACGAAGTTTATGAGCCGATAAATTCACGAGCGCCTCCGTCAGAGATCGACGTTGACGGCCAAGCAAGAAAGGGACAACTCAGCATAAGGCTCCAACCATTTCCGTTTGCAAACGGTTGCGAACGGTTAAAACCGTTTTTATTTCCGTTTTGTTTGCGGGGCTTGACAAACGGTTCCAGAAACGGTTTGCAAACGGTTTTCGCCGCCTCAATTTAACAGGCACCAATTGAAGCATTAACCGACCTCCAATGTCCTCTCATGGTAGGAAGAACTGTTAGTTCTAATAAAAAATAGTGCCGGCTTCTCCTGGTGACACCAGTTCGATGGGTAATGGCTACAAACCTGAATGTCGGCCATGAGGATCTTGCTCGTCAAGCCTGGTCAATGTTCCACAGCATCCCAAATGCCTATCAGTCACTCTTGGTCCTTGGATATGCCTATTGGAAATGTCCCGATAACCTAACTGTGCCGTACAACACCACGTACCCCCAATATAACCAGGATGATGCACTGGCTCAAAAGTACCGTTTACAAACCGTTTCTAACCGTTTGCAATGGTTTCTATACCGTTTCCGTTTGGTTTTCCCAGATTCACAAACGGAAACGGAATGGTTGGAGCCTTAACTCAGCATCACTGCAGATAATGTGGTCGAAAATGAAACAAATAAATTCGACGATGCAGGTACTCGGACGACGTAGAATAATACAGTGCTTTGTCGTCTCCTGTACAAGAATAACCTTGGATTTTGAACAAGCTCGAGACGCGTAACATAAGTGGATGAATAATAATAGCGCGCGAAACATATATAAGGAGGGGGAGTCATCGAAGTACAAGCCACGGCTGCGGCTGCGACTTAGCGAGGCAAGGCATTTGTATTCAGGGCATTTAAATACAGGCGAGTGTATGCGAGCTAAAAGAAAGAAACGAGGCAAGACAAGATAAATATACTCAGAGTATGGAATACAGGGGGATGTATGCGTGTAAAAAAGAAAGAAAGAAAGAAGCGACTCACCGGCACCCTCCTCGGGAAACCACACCGCCAGCACCTCGCCCTCGAGCGGCCCGCGCGTCCGCGTACGAGGGGAGCTGCGCGAGCGTGAGGCGCGGGGTGCGACCCGAACGAAATGCAATAACAAGAGACGAAAGAAAGTTCTTTCCAAAAGGGAAGCACAAGAAAAAAAGAAGAGCCACTCACCCAACGTCATATCTCTCTCTATCGCTCGACACCTCCACCTCCTCAAATCGCCCCCCGCTCGTATACGCGCCCCCGACACCGAAGCTCTCTGTGCGCTGCCTGCCCGTATTAGGTCCGCGCCGGACGAGTTCCTTGAGAACGCCGACGTGTTCACGACGTGGACGCAGACGCGGGCGTCTGCGGCGACGGCATCGGTATAGGAAGGATTCAATTACGGAGACTAAGAAGACAATACTATTAATTAGAGGCTCTGCCGACTTCGAGTGTAAACTATAATCAAAAGGGAAAGAAAGAAAGAAAAACCCAGTCATTAGATCCATGACCGCTTTTCTACGCGAACGTCCGGGATGCCGCACGATCCATCACATTCGCGGTCCCAGCAGACGTGGAAAGTGTCAAAGTCATCATCCTTCGCCTTGGCCTTCCCCTTGACATCGGAGGAGCGTCCCGGGGTGGTTTGCTGAATTGACTCCGGGGTAGCCGCCCGGCTCCTGCCCTTGCCTCTCCCGTTCGAGGACGAACGCTTGATGGGGTTGGCGGGCCCGGTGCGCCTCCTCTGCTTCTTCTTGATCCCTTCCCCCTCCTGCGCCGGCGCTGCAGAAAATCCCGAGCGACGGAACCTCTCCTCCAGGGATTGAGAGAAGGCAGTGAAGTCCTCTTTGGCCCGACGCGCGGTGTCCGGCGCGATGGCGATGCGACCCTCCGTCGAGTATGTCGGGTAGATGCGGATGGGCGATCGAGAAGCACGTGGGGGTGAGAAAAGAGAATGATATGAGAAGCTTGTGGATGCTGCATGAGGATTCGGGCGTCTTGGTGGGGTTTGCAGGGGACTTGGGATGTCTTCGGCGTCCGTTTGCTCATCGTCAGATCCGTCCAGAAGGGTGCTGATGGCAGTTATGAGGGAGGGGCGGGGGACCGGTGAAGATGGACCACTAGACGAGACATAGGAACCCTCCAGAACTGGCGACAAGACTGGGTTAAAAAAATGTCCAGTAGAGGAGCGGCGGGGCAGAGGTATAATAGGTGCTTGGGGAATGACATGTCCGGTAGCCTCGTCTCCGGAGGAGTAGTCGTCTGAGTCATCCGTCAGAGACCCCAGCATCTGTTCGACCCGCTGGCAATTGTTGTTCGAGTCTGCCAGATATTCCGCAGGGACAGGCGCGACTGCGACCGTGGGTGTGGTCGCGGGTGCAGGCGTGGGCGTGGGCATGGGCGTGGGCGTGGGCGTGGGCGTGGGCGTGGGCGTGGGCGTGGGCGTGGGCGTAGGCGTGGGCGTGGGCGTGGGCGTGGGCATGGCATGGTGTGGGCGTGGGCGCAGGCGCAGGCGCGGGGACAAAGTGCTCTGCTCGCGGAAGGAGCAAATGTGGGCCGATGGGCACTCCAAAGTGCAAGCGCTGGGGAAGCGGGTTGCGCGGCGCCGGACAGGTTGGCGCTTGCTCAGCCGCGTCGTCTTCCTGGTCCCAGCATGTAGCCCATGCAGCCTCCCATTCTGCCTGTTCATTGACGTAGCCCACTTGCTCCAGAGATCCTGCCACAAGAAAGAGAATCATGAGCACGAAGACAACTGTAGCAAAGAGAGTGTCAGATAGGATAGTGAAAAGGGGAAAACATCGCCACGTACACGCCATGACGCCGCCTCCCCAAGGGTCAAAGAGCGTCGCAGAGAGAAGGCACGCAAAGGGAAGGACCGACATCCCCGCGAGAAGACGCAAAGCGCTGAGGCCGGGGTACATCTCGCGGGTGCCCTGACGCCTGAGGGGGGCCGCGGGAGCGCTGGGGGGTACAGGACGACTTGCCAGTATGGAGAAGACTACCGCCGGAAGAACTGCAACAGCGACAATGAGGCCTTGTAGAGAAGACTGTAAGAAGCTGCGCGGAACATTATATTGCACTGCGTACTGATATAGAGCGTGCTGAGGCCCCAGGAATCGAAGAGCGAAGGCAGATCCTGGAGATGAAACACGTCGAACAGCGATTGGGCGACTCGCGTTCGCGCCATGTCTTGCTGAAGGAAAACCCATAGAATCAAAAAAGACCGGACAATCCACGCTCCAGCTAGGCGAGTTTGCAAGAGGAGACCCATGACCGCCGTCGAAGAAAGTCGAACGAGACTAGAAGTAACGACGCGACCAACTGTTAGAGACCCACGCAGCAGCCAAGACAAACAGCGAAACGCAAGGACGAGGGGCGTAAAGGCGAGGACGACGGCAACTACGAAGACGAGATACAATGCAATGTGCATCGTGGTGGAGGGAGAAGGGGCGAGGGAGGAGACTCCGCAAACTCCCAGTTTATATAGTACGCGCTGACAAAGAATAGCAACTTGAATTTTGGGCAAGTTGGATGACGTTGGTTCCGTGGAGGAATCGATGGAATTACGAGTCCTAAAAATTTATTTTTAGACTCGTTCTTTTCCAATCTCGTCCAGCCAAAAATCATCATTTCTGTTTATGACGTAGTTGATTCGTGTTGGGATCATTTCCATCTATGGGTCGAAAACGTGGCCTTTTAACCTCCTTTTGGACTTGATCTCTTGGCTTTTACTTGGCCCACTAATGTTGCTTATGCACCATTAACTAGTGATGCACCTGACCTGTCAACTTGTTTGGCACGCACCCGAGATATAAACTGAGCCATCTCAGACTCGAGTCTTGGACTCCTTGCAGCATCCGGCCACCGGCTCTCCACTGAGGCTCGGAACATCCTAGTAAGCCAATTTATGGTGCCAAGATACATTAAAAATATGCTTTAAGCACAAAAATAAACTGATATGATTGAAACCAAGGGGTACCCGCCGGAAGATGCCGAGACACGGGATTAATGTATACACGGCTGAACGGGAATATGACAAAAAAGCAAGATAATTTGTCTTACTATCTTTGAGCCCACTTCCTTGCAAGAAAAACTTAACTCCATCATTTGCACTAAAATCTGGCGACATGTGGTAGGAATTTCTTAAGAGCCGCCAATTCGTAAAATTCCGGTTCGGGAAAAAGAAGTGGCCGGTGCTGCCGTTGATTCGGCGCCGGTTTACCGATCGATCAGCCGGGTATTTTTTATCTGCCATGTGGCTGTACACTTATCTGCCATCCGCTCACTGCATGTTCTGGAGTCGACTTCAAATCATGAATATATTTGAAAGGCCCTACGAAAGAACTTAAATGTTTCCATCAGTTCAGAATTTTCATCAAACTCACAATATTTGAAGAATTCCCCAACGGCAGATAACTGCGTGACGGGCAGATAAATCCACCTCTTGACGACCTCACTCTCATCTCACTGCATTCACTCTCTGGTCCTGAGCAGCCCCACAAAGCCTGGGAACTGGACTCCCACATATGCTTTTATCAAATATCTGGCCTAATCCCTGCCCAATTCAACAAGTTCTTTTTTTTAAAGCCTTGACTGATGACACCTCGCAGATGCGGCCGTTCAAAAAGCTCGGGAGATGGACCTCGGCCAGAGGGAGCACCTTTCAGAGGACACCCCAGAAAAAATATCTCAGGTGATTTACGGACCAGAATCCCTCCGCTATAACTTTTTTTTGACTGACTGACTCTAGATAATCCGATGTCGGTAACAATATGGACAACGAAGGAAGCAATATAGAGCCTATAGCCACGCACTCTACTGATCTTAAGCAGAATTTTGACGCGTCGTTCAACGTGTTCGGCACGTTTATGGAAGCTGATTCGTCTAATATTGATCAAGCTCCAAATAATGGACTTGGCAGTAAGTTGTGGCTCTTGTTCATGCTCAGGACACAGTATTTATTTCTCTTTAAGACCTTTGCACGTCTGAAGAGCCTATTTCATTGGGCCTATCCTTTGAACAACTCCGTGAAGCGAAAAAGTGGAGTAGTCTTGATTAGATCCCCATTCAAGATGAATATATTTATTTTACTAGTTCCCTTCTTCACTCGAATTTAAGACACATTAAGGATCCGATACCGAGGACCAAGGGTCTCAGTCCGAGGATGTATTTCTGGACCCCGTGGGAGGAAGCAATAACCGGACAAAGCAGCTGAACACAACACGTCTTCCAGGTTTTCACTGTGGCCTTACTTATTTTTGCTGCTAGCATGGTTTTAACAGCCTAAATCCATGGCAGATTGGCTCCACGCCTATTTCCGTGATACAATACAGCCCATGATTGTCCAGAAGGCAGGTCGAAAGTGCGCCTCACCCTCTTTTAGATCGCAAACCCCGTATTTTCTTCACTCAATGTGGATTCATGCACTCGAGCCTGTGTTCTAGCTCTCCTGTCATCGGTTCCATCCGCCTGTGCCATATCGTCCCCGTCTATTCTTGTGGCTGTTGCATTTCTTTATTGGCAAAATTTGCTATCCAAATTGTGGGGTAGCTCTGGAAAAAATGGTGCAATCTTGCCTTGTGGGTTTGCGGACATTGAGGATACCTTTTATATTGTCACTTGGGCCTACTGTCGCAAAGGGTGCAAGACTAATTTTCATGGTTGGATTCGAGAGCTTCTGGATTCTTTACCACCCTTCCTACGACTTGCTTTTCCCCCGACTCTATCACGGACATCTCGGCTTTCAAGGACTGTCTTGACAGTCCTGCACGTCGGGATCAGCATAAGATGGGCCCGAACAGCGTTAATTCCCCCCTATACAATAATCATACGCTGAAATTCAGTACCCTTCAAGCGCAGTATCTTGACGCTGTATTTGAAAATGTACAGGGGCGCTCTACCTTGGAGTCGAACAGTATCCAATCCAATCTCCATGATTATCTCCCCGACCAAATTCCTGGTTTTGGAGACGCTACAGGTTATGCCGGCTTCGTCCCTAGTGAATGTTATCTCGCTACGATGCTCAACCGAGCAATAAAGCGGCGCAGACTTTATTTTCGTATTGTCCCCAGCACCACGCCGCTGCTACTAATTTTTAATTAAATACCGCGCCTCCAACCCCGCGCGGCACACTCTGCGCCGTCTGGTATTCGGCATTCGCCGAAATTCCAGTACCTACCGTACGGATGTTCATATGTGTTTGTATTCGTAGGTTTCAGGGCTAAATGTTTACGAGGAAGCGCCGACGAAGTCGGCAAGGACCTTGCTTGAAACCCTATTCAATACCTTGCCGAGAGCTCTGCACTAGAGCTCTGCTTTGTTGCAAATGCCTTGTTTAATTTACTATCAAATCGGACCACGTCTCTGCTGTTTACATTTTCTCATCCATGTGTATCTCTGTCAACCCAACATAATCCCTGGACCTTTATCTTCTTCATCTGTGCATATCTGTATGCTTTTCCACTTCCCTCTTCCAGTCACCCCAGATCCTGCTGGCTACTAGCCGGACACCAGACTGGTTGAACCACGGTGCATTCAGCTGCAAAATGACCATTGATGTGCTACGCATGTCGTTGATAGTGTGTTGGAGTCATTGGAGTGCCTGATAAGAAGGTGCTTGAAGGGATGTGTCTCGAGTAGTATTTGAAAGGTCAAGCATAAACAGACCATTGCGTGAACTTGTTCGGCAGTCTCCGACGGGTGACATCACCTTCGGAAAGATACGGAACAGGTTGAGCGGATCAAGCCGGGTGCTACGAAAGGTGCGATTACTTTGCAGAGACCTTGTCAAGCAAGGTAACAAGCAAAGTAACATCCCTTGGCTTTACCGTGCGTCCGACCATTTGAATCCAACCTAACAAACACATATTTCCGTGCTTGGGGTAATTTTTTAAAATTGAGACCAAGAAGAAGCACTGGGCTGTCGGCATGGGTGCAGGTTGGTTGCAATTGAGGCTGTTGCAATATTTCATTACTTTTATTACCCAAAGACAACTCCAAATGCCGCCATAAGATTAATTCTAATGCTTCTCCTTCCGTTGGAGTTCTGCGGCCAGAAATCAATAAATATATCCATTGCCACTCTTTCCATTACTGTTTCTGTGCTTTCAACCAGGTCCTGCTGCAAGCATGCCCTCATCCCATTCATTGTAGTTAAACATTTATATTCAACTTCCACTTTTACTTAGTTTGATCTGTAGCGCCGAAGGCGCAAATAGACTCGTTGCCATGCGCACGCAGTGGCCCTAAGCCCAAGTTTAAATTTCAAGTTCCGGAGGGGTTGACAACTTGTTGTCACAAGGATTTCGGTAGAGGTTGGGGGAATGCGGCTGGACTTGGATTCTTTGGCCATGCATTGCATAAAAAAAGGGCGCGACAAAGGTAGACTTGGACTTGTAGCTGAAGCGGCGAGGATTGTGGCGAGCTTGAAGCCTTTGAGAACCACAGTCATTTTCAATATTAATGTTGAAGGCTCTCGCCAAACAAGTGAATCTGAGGGCTCTTTCTAGCTCTTTTGGTACACACTCAGGACATTTGGACAGACGACTATGGTCCACTAGCAACTCTACCGTCGCAGCCAACTCCGTGAAGGCATAGACCTCGGCAGACCGTCAAATCCCTCTCTCCGCGGAGGAGATAGATCTCCACTTTACCCAGAAATTTGGTTTCAACTTCAACTTGTTTTCAACGGGACTCTATGTGGAATATAATTCGTTGCGCCCGTCGCTCGGCATCGACACCCGCCAGTTATGACGATATTATTGAATTATTTTAAATGATTCAATTGGAGCCACATTCGACCAATGTGTCCAAGCCGTGAAGTTGGCTGGCTATACTCGTCGCTTGTTACTACGCCTCAGCGTCAGCCGTATGTGGGACGTTCAGCGAAAGCTCTAGAGTGCTAACGACGTTTCAGTGTCACTCACGCTCGTGGCGGCTCGTCCATCCGTTTGTGCTCCGAGTGCGCGCCCTCACTTTCCTTTGCCTGCGTTTAAAGTTTATGTATCGAGCTGTCTCTTATTAACTGCCCCCTCAGTTCGACTTCATCACGCAGCACCTTTACGGCCGCGCCTCCCGCATGTCGCCCAACTAGGCGCTACTAACCCCTTGGCCTCACCCGCCTCAAGTCCCACCGAGCAAACAGCCCCACGCAGAGGCGCTTACCACCCCACGCTCGAGCGCCGGTGCCAAGCCATGCACAACATGAGCCAGTACGACAACCGCCTGTGCCAAATCGGCCTCTACTTCCTCTGCTGAGGAGAGGCGTTTTCTGCCCCGAGAGGCTGTGTTTCATCTTATTGCCGTTTGCAATCAAGTTGGCGGTGGCAGTAAATACGCGTCAACTTACACATTTACGGTCAAAACTCGCGCGAGCTATAACTCAATGAATACTCCACCAAACCACTCAAGTCTATAGTCAATCTGAACGCATTTTTCCAGGGCTAGACGCCCCCGCCATTATTTTGGCGATTTGAGACCTCAGTGAGAACATTTGTATAATACACCATTTTTCGCGTATTTCCGGCTTTGCGCTGCAATGAGTAGGTATTGAGACTGGCACCCGCTATGAAAGATGTTCATAGTACATATATGGAGGTGCCCCGGCGCTAATTTAGGCGCTACAGCCGCTTTCCACGCGGTATTTGTTTGTTTCGGTGACTTTCCTGTGGTCTTCTTTCTTTGCTCCAATGTCTTGACCCACAATGGTTCGCGGACGGCGTCTCTCTGATGACCTTCGATGGTCCCTCTTGAAGATGGCCAGAACACATGATATCATCACAATTTCGAAACTGACAGGAGTTGGCAAGCGGACCATGGAACGCTTGATGTCGGATTATCGTCGCCACGGAACCTCTGCACGGATAAAAAACTCATGGACTCTCAAGAATGCAAGCAAGAGGAAGCTGTCTACTGCAAATGTTCAGGCATGTCAAAGATCTTTCACTAACTGCGAGTCATTGCTCTAAATATTCACCAGTTTTTGAAAGGCTACCTCAGCTTCCGCAATGATCCTTATCTTCAGGAACTGCGAGAAACCCTGGAGGAACGAGTTGGAATGGAAGTTTCAGACTCTACAGTATACCGAACACTCAAGCGTGCCGGATACAGCATGAAAAAGGTACGTCCTAAAGAATCAGTGTGAACTTGAAGAATAAAAGTTATAAAACTGACAATGAATAGATTACTCGCCAGGCCATCGAGAGGAATGAGGGAGACAGGAAGAGCTATCAATACAACTATGGTCTCACCTGTGTACCAGAGAACACTGTCTTTGTTGATGAAAGTTCCTTTGACCGTCGCACTGTTATCCGCAACAGAGGCTGGGCAATACGAGGCAGAAGGGCTGAACGGAAGTGTTTCTTCATTCGGGGCAGAAGGTAAACATAAATTTGTGCCTGATATACTTACTAAAGTCTCGCTGGTTATCAGATACTCCTTGTTACCGGCCCTCACAATGAACGGGGTTATTTATGCGAAGATTGTTGAAGGTTCCTTCACAACCCAATTATTTTTGGAATTTATTGAGGCACTCCTCGATCGTATGGACCGCTCAATGGAGCCAGGGTCTGTGATAGTTTTGGACAATGCCCGGATTCACAAAGACCCTCGAATTCGCGAGATGATTGAGGCACGGTAAGGCAATTTCACTGCAGACAAATTGTAACTAAGCAATTCTTTACACAGCGGATATCGCATTATGTACCTGCCAGCCTACTCTCCTGACTTCAACCCCATTGAGCTCGCATTTTCGGCCATCAAGGCCTTTGTTCGTCGCATGGGAGTCATTGGGCGTCCGGATCTAGAGGCAGATGATGATGATACTTATGTTTATGTCCATCTTCTTGAGGCAGCCTTCTCCGTTTCTGCTGAAAGTGCCATGGGATGGTTTCATCATTGCGGCTATATCTAATGTAACTAATTTGACTTGTAGCAAAAAATATTGGACAGTTGTGAATGTATATGTATTATAGCTGTCGAAAACTTTGATATCAGTTCGTGAATCGTGATTGTTCCTCCTCAATCAAGCCGGGCCCGCTTCACCTTTCGCTTATCTTCTTCTGCAAACTTCATCAGCCGTTTCGCTGTTCCCCAATTCATGCCTGTAAGCTGCTGCAGTTTATCCACTGTATCGACCTCAAGGAGATCATCAAGTCTGATGATGCCGACGTCGTTAAGGGTCCCTGCAAACTGCTGGTAGTTCAGGTTATCTTCTCCGCGATCTTCATCTTCATCAAGCCCTTGCAGCCACTCCATGATAGCAGGATACTTTCGCTTGCGTGGGGGACTCGGACTTGGCTCTGTAATGGTCACCGCTGCCGGTGCTTGGGAAGGACCGCCGCTAGCCTGACTCGGAGGTTGCGCCATCATCCACGGAGGCATGTACATCCAGGGCGGCATCTGCATCTGTGACCACATCGGATTGCCGTTGAAAGCATTGTTGGCCGCGGCGGCATTCTTCTTGACCTTCCTCTGCTGGTCAAACTTGTCTTCGAGCTTGAGCTGATCTGGTACTTTATCGATGGTTGCCATATTTCGGCGCTATCATCATATCTTGTCAGCTATGAGACTCGGTGTTCGAAGACAGACATACCATCAAGGTAGCCCAGATGGCAAGATCAGCGCTGGTGTACTGGTAATGTTCTCCAGAGCTGAGAACGTAGCAAGCTTTCCCTGTGTGACTCTGGCAGGCATGCTTCTTCTCAAGTTCGGCCATGAGTTTGTGCTCTTGGATGTCTGTATTCTCAAGAGGTGCTGCTGGCTGTGCATCCTTCTTTTTCGTGGAATTCTACGCTCTGTCAGTGATTTATTTCCCATTCCAACAGTGTGAGTGTCAAACCTTTGATGCACGACCATCTACCACCTCTGACGTATCCATGATCCGGATTACAAAAGGTTTGACTGTCCCCTTGCCTCTGTTCTTCTGTCTACATGCATCCCGATACTCGTCTATGTCCTCCATCATTCTTTCGTACGCCTCCGAGCTTTCAAGGAGTTTGGGAACAGGCTTCGGGCTCTTTGGTTTGTAGGATGGAATGTACCCAATCGTCGACAAATGGGTTACACTGACTTCCATCTTGACACTGAGCTTGACCAGGAACTCCACAAATGGCGTGCTGGATGACAGGATCAGTTCCCGGCTAGCATTCTTGAAGGGGATTTCATAGACAACAGAGTATTCTTCTTCCCCATCGGACGGGTCATTGATGTCGTCTATATATCTTCCGTTAGAACGTGTCTACGCGTCGACCTTGGAAACTTACCATCTGGACCATTGGCACCATCTTCTGCATCACTGGTGAATGCAGCATCGTCGAAATTACCCCCCTCCTGGTCCTCCCCCACTGATATCTGATCAAGTTCTTTGCGCTGCTCAGGGGTCAAGCCCACCAACGCGTCAAACAAAGGCTCAAATCCACGGTCACGGTTTGCACCCCCCATGCCTGCAAGAACCTCTGCAGCCTCTTCCATAGCATCCTTTGACGCGTCACTTCCACGCTTCAGTGGCCTGGGACGGGGACGCGGTGGAGTCGGATTTTCTTTCCCGCGTGCCTTTCCAGTGCCGGTGCCAGCAGCCTTTCGTTTACCTGCATTTGGACGTTTGTCGCGTGGCATGCGCTGTGTCGCAGTCCTAGAGTTCGCCATGCAAGTGCCTCGAGTTGTAGTTCTGCAGTGCAATGAAGTTCCAGTGAAGTACGCGTTGAGGGTGGCAATTGAGTTCTAAAAGTCACCGAAACAAACAAATACCGCGTGGAAAGCGGCTGTAGCGCCTAAATTAGCGCTGGGGCACCTCCATATATGTACTATGAACATATTTCATAGCGGGTGCCAGTCTCAATACCTGCTCATTGCAGCGCAAAGCCAGAAATACGCGAAAAATGGTGTATTATACAAATGTTCTCACTGAGGTCTCAAATCACCAAAATAATGGCGGGGGCGTCTAGCCCTGGAAAAATGCATTCAGATTGACTATAGACTTGAGTGGTTTGGTGGAGTATTCATTGAGTTATAGCTCGCGCGAGTTTTGACCGTAAATGTGTAAGTTGACGCGTATTTACTGCCACCGCCAACTTGATTGCAAACGGCAATAAGTGCGCGGTCGACTACTACCGCTCGCCCGAGTGCCAGAACAAGATCGGTCCTGTGGCTGAGGGCATGTACCTCCGTTCCGTTGGGTGCCCTCTCTACTGCGTCATCTGTGACCAGGGTTACTCGACGGCAAGTTCGTCCGGCGCGAACGCGACCACGAGGACTTCATCGGGTACGACGACGTGAACCAGCTGTTCTGGTACCCGGAGGGGATTGCCCGCATCGCGCTGCGGACAAGACCCGACTCGTCGACATCGCGCCGGCACAGCGCTTCATGAGGTTTGACCGCATCGACTGGAATCGCGCCTTCTTCAAGACGTACTACGAGAAGCGTTCCTTCGGACACCTGCTCGTCAACTTCAACCGCATCTGGGTCATCCACATCGCGGTGTTCCTGTACACTGCCTACAACTCGGGAGCATGGTACAGAATTCGGGACATGGACAGCGAGGTGAGACATGGAGCACCGTCGCGCTGGGAGGCGCCGTCGCAACCCTCATTATAATCCTCGCGACGGTCGCCGAGTTCTCGTACATCCCGACGACGTGGAATAACACCTCTCATCTCACGCGCCGACTGCTCTTCCTCGTGGTCATCCTTGCCATCACCGGTGGGCCCACCTTCTACGTCGCCATCGCCGAAAGCGCCCCTGGTGGCGGGGGCATGGTAGCGCGCATCGTCGGCATGGTGCAGTTCGTTATCTTTGCCATCATCACCCTGATCTTCGCGATCGTACCCTCGGGGCGCATGTTTGGCGACCGTGTTGCGGGCAAGTCACGAAAGTACCTCGCATCACAAACCTTCACCGCGTCTTACCCCTCACTCCCCACGGCGAACCGCATCGCCAGCATCACCCTCTGGCTGCTCGTATTCACCTGCAAATTCGTCGAGTCGTACTTCTATTTGACACTCTCGTTCCGCGACCCCATCTAGGTCAGGGTGGGAATGAAGATACAGCAGTGCCGCGACAAGTTCTTTGGGGACGCCTTGTGTCGGAACCAGGTGGCGTTCACGCTGGTGATTATGTATATCATGGACTTGACACTGTTCTTCCTGGACACGTTCCTGTGGTACGTTATCTGGAACACGGTCGGCAGTATTGCGGGGTCGTTCAAGCTGGGCCTGAGTATCTCGTGGAAGGATATTTACCAGCGCCTGCCGAAGCGCGTGTATGCGAAGCTGTTGGCGGCGCGCGATATGGAGGCGAAGTACAAGCCGAAGGTGTGTCCCTTTTGCTCCCTTTGGTGTTGATTAACGCTGACGGTGCGATGCCACTGTAGGTCCTCGTCTCCCAAATCTGGAACGCGATCATTATCTCCATGTACCGCGTACACCTCCTTTCGATCAGCTACCTGCAGAGGCTGCTCTACCACCAGGTAGACAACCCGAATAGGCGCCGCAGCCTGCGCGCCGCCCTTCTTCATCTCCTCTGGCGTCACAACGGGCATGAAAAGGGCGGTGGAAGCGGGGGCGAGTTCTTCCGGGATAGCGAGGCGGAGCGCCGGATCTCGTTCTTTGCACAGTCGCTTACTAAGGACCTACCGGCGACCATCGACGCGATGCCCACATTTACGGTGTTGACGCCGGATTATAGCGTGCCATCGCTGCGCGAGATTATCCACAAGAACATGCGCTCAAGAGTGCCGCGCCGGAGTTCGCTGTGTATACGTGTCCGGGACGATGAGCCCGAGGTGGTGCAGCACACTGGTAGAAATGCGGATAAGCTAGAGCGCGAGCTCGAGCGGATGGCACGTAGGAGGTTCAAGTTCCTCGTGTCGAACGCCGAGTTTCTGTTCCGTGCGTATATGGAGGGAGTCAAGGAAGCTCGCAACTTCCTTCCCTCCTTTCCAGTGCTGGCATTCTATTAGTACTTTAGTGTGCATATGTAGTCTACCCGGACACGTGAATGAAATCGACGCGTTATGTTGACATGTTTATTTGTTTAAGTGGCTGGCTTGGTATTCACCTTACACCCGTACCACATCATGCTCGCGTTCTCCACCGTCCCCAGCCTCTCCTGCCTCCTCAGCCTCCTTTCTCTCTCCTCCAAGAGCCTCGTCAGCTTCTTTGGAGGGATCGTCGTCGCCGCGCAGGTCACCATCGTCGTCGTCTCTGGCCTCGACTTTAGCGTTAGCTCGTCCATCGTCAAGGGCGGCTTTCAGAACGCGACTCGCACCACTGCGGTCATCCTCGAGCCAACACGGTGCCCCCTGTCCAACAGCACGGCGTCGCCCGGTCTTTTGTTCTTCGGTTACATTATCATCATGCTCGTTAGCCTCGTCTGCACCCTCGGTGTTAAAGGATTCTTCAAGTCGTCCTCGTCACCGCCAGCGCATTCAGTTCCCCATGCGCATCACAACAACAGTTTCGAAATTCCAGTCCCCAACTCGCCTTTCGCAACGGATCATGCTCCCCCTCCCCCACCCACTGACCCCGATTCCGAGACCGACCCTGGACTACCACGCAAGCGCTCATTTTTATGGATTCTTCTTCTTCTCTTCTCTATGGCCGCTGCTATTCTGGCCGCATGCCTGATCAAAATCGCTTCTCCTGGCCATTCATCTTCTTACTTCACTCCCTCGTACGTAGCCAAAGTCGGCGCCAAGTTTTCGCAGGTCAAAGCCTTGGCCGCGTCCTGGGTCCCCACCATTCCCCGTGTTCAAATTGGGATGATGGCGGTAGTCGCTTGCCTCTCCCTATGCCTGTCCCGCTTGGCCATTTTCACCTGCCGCCTCCTGCAAAGCAAGGTTGATTATAGGATGCACACGCTCTATCTTGACCCATTCTCGATGTGGATTGAGTTTTCTTGTGATACACGTCAGCGTTTGGCCTCCGTTGTTTTGGCTGTGGCTGGTTTTTCTCGATTTCTATTTCGACATTGACCTGTGGACCCGCTTCTGGGACGGTGAGATCCTTGCATTGCTTGTAGAGTACATTGGCCCCTTCGCTTCGTCTTTTCCGGGACCATTCTCCCCTCTGGAGACGCTGGTACGCTTCTCATCCTTCGTTTCAGTGTCCCACAGTGCTTACAATTTAATCTTCGCAGGTTATGTTCGCCCCAGCATCCGTATTTACCGCCCTTCCGTTGATGCATGTTGGTCTACGGATCCTCTTCTGCCCCTTCGCGCTGGTAGCACGGCGCCATTACGCACAGGCCATCATCGTCATCGTCATCGTTTTCACGATGGGGCTTCACTGGATCCACTTCTTGGCTGACCTGGCGGAGGTTATCATTCAGGCGGTAGTTGGGCGTGCTTCCCCCGTATGGAATTCATTGCATCCGGGATACAAAATTGTATGTGAATACTATTAGTACTACATGCTTTGGCTGACGAACGAACTCCAGGTCCTCGTTGGTCCTGCCATGGCTCACTACCTCCGGTACTACGTTGTATGTTGTCTTCGTGCTCTCATTATATGACTAATCGCCTTTATAGGCACCTATTGCTCCTGAACTTGTACGACGCATCAAGGCTAAGGCTCGCGCTCGCTGGAGACTCGGGTCCTGAAAAGTACGTCCGTCCGGCTTTCTTCTCTTTCGCGGACGCAAGCTGACCAGCCTTGACTCGCAGATATCTTATGCCGGTTCTTTACATCTCTCCTCCACCAACACGACTCGGTCCGAGAATCGGTTCGCGGCTCGAAGAACGACGACGCCTTCGACAGCCAGTAGAAGGGGTCAACGCAACGCCTATAGCAGACACCACCACAGGTCGATCGCAACGGGGAAGAAGCGCTGGTTAGGACTTGGGATTCGCCGGGGACGCCTGGCCTTTTGCTCGACCTTCCAGCTTTCACCACCGCCGTTGCCTTTGTTTGTGGGAATGCCTTGCTTGCCGCGCGTGAGTATATTCGCCTGCCCTTCTTTTTTTCTTTTGCTCATACGACCCTCACTAGTGCCGGCTCCCCTTGGGCTGTCATTTCGCCGCCGTCCTTTGTCTGCGTTTCGACCGCCGAGTCCATATACCCTTGCTATCTTCTTTCTCTCTCTCATATATATCTACTTGTTTGATGTTTTTTTTCATTACTGTACTTGTAGTATACCCACGATACCCTAGTTACCTTCTCTCTCCTCTCTCCCTCTCTTCTGTACTTGGACGCGGATACCACATACGATACCCATTTTACTATTTGGAATTATTTTATTGTCGTCTCGAGATTGTATTGAGAAAGCCAAGAGAAAGTGCCTGGTTGTTGGCAGAATCTATGTATGTCGCCCAAGTCTGGCGCCCAGCATGCAGAAAAGCCGTGAATGCGGAGCACCTTTCTGACGGGTCGGATGTCCAGGTCAGACGACCGCTGCTTGTGAGAAACCGTCAACTCGCTGCTTCATCTGGACCACAACAGGCAGTCATAGCGGGGAACACATTCGGTATCGCTACCGCGGTACATTAGCCACCATCTCAAGCACCATCTAGTCTCAGTGTCAAGGCCCCAAGAAGACCTCAAGTTTGTCGGCGTCGATTTCTACATAACCCGGGGCGACGACCCTGCGACCATCCGCACTCTCGCAGCGATTATTCTACTTGTGACTTTTCTCGACCATCTTCATCTCTCAGTTTCGGTCTGGCGTCTCCCTAAATGCGGTTGCTGGCGTCTGGTACTAGTAGCAAAGGATGTACTGGTCGAAACTTTCACAGCTCAGGGTAGCATTCTTCTTTGGTTTCAACTTCGCCCTCACGAGCATGAAGATCTATATGCGCCTCTCGACTTCGTAGCCCCACCTATTCTCCGCCCAGTGTTCGGATACATACTCTCAAGAGAGACTCGTGCGTTTGATGTAAAAACCGGTTTTTAAACAGTTTATATAAACCGGGTGTTTATAAACGAGTTTTTAAACCAGAGTCTTAAATACGACACCATCAGGCAAAAGTCTTCCCAGCAGCCTGCTCAACGCTGTCGCCTGCAACTACACTCCCTATGCTCCTTCCCGACCACTCTGCAAGGCTGTTGATGGTGCCGGCTCGATCAAGAGGCTTTATCTGCCAACAAATCTTTGAAAAAAGCAAGCCATCGCAGCTACTTCAGTTCCTGGTTGTAGCGCGTGTTCCCCAGGTGACCCCAGAGCTAGGCTCGATCCAGCCTCTCTAGCGGACCACGCACTGGGAAGATAGTCGTTCACAAGTGCTATGCTATAGAGGCTGGAGTTTGATAAGCGTAGCGAACTGTAGGTGCCTCGGAATTTGAAAATTTAAGCGGGGCCATCACTGATATGTCACTGATTCGCTTGCATGACCGAAAAGGCGCTGAAAAGAAATGTCTCAAGGTCCTTTATAACTTGCTCATTTCTTATGAAAAAAATCACAGCGTCTCAAATTGAGGTTCCCTCCACTTGTACAAAAAAAAACCTTCAAAAAATGATTTAAAAGAGCTCAACGGATGTCCATCATATTTTTCAAACTCCGAGGCACCTACGGTTCGCTACGGTTATCAAATCCTAGCCTACCCCAGAGCCAAAATAAAGCTGCATTGAAGCTGCGCCAATATTTTTCTATGGCTGATTGCCGACGGTCCGTGGTCCCGAAATATTTAAAAACTGGTCATTTTGCTCGGATAATAAAACTCGGGTTTCAGGGTTTCTCTGAGCCGGCCGGTCGGTGCCATCCCCAAAGGGAAGTTCCCACGAGGAATGAAAGGCGTTTAGCGGGCGACAAATTCTAATCCGGCAAGCGGTGTGGTTTAGCAGAAAGTTCAGAAAATATATCTCTAAGTACTTCCAAAGTGTATGTTACCAGCCCAGGACTCGGAGCCCATGAGCGCCAACAGGACATCAAATTACGGTACAGAAGTAAACAATCTCTATGATTGCAGAGGGCAGTTTGCCATCACCGACGGCATGTTGTTGTTGGGCCGTTTGGGAAGTCACCCCGCAGGCAGTGCGACACACCTGTGTTTTTTCTTTGTTCTACTATGCGCCAACCAACCGCGTCGATGAGCGCATTGCTGATGATTATTGATGTGTCCATCACTCTCCCAAAAATGATTTGGGAATCATGAAAATTTGCAAAACATTTAAATGTGCACTTTGTACCCTTAAGTACGGCCCATGCATAACTTGTGTAATGTGCATCCCGACAAAGATGCGTGGGAACACTCGGGAACTTGCCGCTCCGTGTGATTGATGGCAATGCTCAAACTGATCGGCCTGCGCAGCGGGGCGCTCCTGGCAATAGAAAAGCTGTGGGGGTCCTCTGATTGCAGGGATTTCTCTTGGATACCGGGTTTCCAAATAGAATTATCCTCCTAATCGCCGCAGTTACAGGAACAATCATTGCACAATGCGGTGAAGGCGCAAAGATCATTACACCACTACAGATCAATTTTGGGAGCGGATAACCAACTCTTTTTCTATTCCGGGGCTTGGTATGCATTCTCAGCATCTGTCGGAGGAACACAGCAAAATATATATAAGCCCAGACGAACAACACCCTTCCCATCATCAATTCCCACCATGCCTACCACAGGGAATTTCAATAATCTTATCCAATATACCATCCTGGCTGCGACTACTGCCAAGAACATTGCAGAAACAGCCCAAGTGCCTTTCCTTGGCTCAACTGCTGCCTTGTGCTTGTCAATTACCAAGTCTGTTCAAGTAAGCCGATCCTTCTGGCCACTGACGTGATATTTAGCCTCCTCCAAAAATAGACCATCAGATCGAACAAGGAAGAATATGTCGAAATTCTGGAGCACATTCATGAAATCCTGTGCATTATTGTCCAGCTTGATTCAACCTCAGAAATCAGGGGTGTCCTTCCAACATCACTCCTGTATGACATTGCAAAATTCGCTGAGTGAGTCCCATTTGGTGATGACATTGTATTTGTTTTATATTTCACACCAGGTCCCTTGAAAAATTGTTCACAATTTTGAATGGGCGACAAAAAGGCACTCTGGGAAAAATAAAGAGACTTTTCAGACAGCCTGAGGCTGGAGAAAGATTGGGAAAATGCAAGCAGGAGCTCAGCCGGATGGTTGGATTGTTCAAGGTATATCAGATGAAATGTGTTTCAGTGCACATTCAAATCGTTTGCAGGCTCAAGTTACAGGTTCAACCTTGTCTCAAATGGGGCAAATGAAAAAGGATGCCAAGGAACAACATGAAAAGCTTATTGCCCTTTTGGAGAATGACTCTGCCCTCACCAGATCTGATTGCTCATCAGTGAGTAGCAAAGTATGACCATTGAAATTTGTAGCTCATGGTTGTTAGATGGCAGGAACTCTGGCACATTTGAAGAATAATAGGTGAGCTAAACCTGCAAACACCATCAATCTTGCTGAAGGTCTTGAACAGCTCAGGATCTTTTGATCTACTTCCACCATGCCCACAAATCTTCAATGGCCGCGAATCAGAGCTCCAAGATGTGGTGAATATTCTCATACAGGATTCTGCCCACATTGCTATTCTTGGTGCGGGAGGCATGGGAAAGACCAGCCTCGCCACAACGGCCCTCCATAATCCACAAGTGGAAGCCAAGTATTCACATCGATACTTTGTTCCATGTCACTCAAGCCCCACTTGCACTGAGCTGGCAGCGACAATTGCAGACCATATTGGGTTGGAGAAGGGCTCAAACCTGCCAAAAAGAATTGCACATTATTTTGCCCATGCTCCCCATTCTCTTCTGGTCTTAGATAATCTGGAAACCCCATGGGAAGCCCTTTCAGCTCGCTCTGAAGTTGAAGAGTTTCTATCTCTTCTGACTGATGCCCCCCACTTGGGCCTCATGGTGAGTGATGTTTGTGAGTTTATCAAATTATATCTTGAACTTCCTGTAGATCACCCTGAGAGGTGCTGAGCACCCAAGTAAAGTCAAATGGACCCGCCCCTTCCTGGCCCCTCTTGAGCCACTTTCCAATGTGGCTGCTTGGCAGACCTTCATTGAAGTTACTGATGAAGGCCATGCTGATGCCAGCATTGAAGAACTCCTTAAACTGACAGGGAATCTTCCGCTGGCAGTCAGCCTCATTGCAAGTGTTGCAAGTGCTGAAGGATGTGCCAAGGCACTTTCTCGTTGGAAACTGGAAAGTACTCGGATGCTTTCAGATGGGTATGACCAGAGATCAAGCCTGGATATATCCATCATGTTGTCATACACCAGCTCCCGTATGACCCCAGGTGCTCAAGAGTTGCTCAGCATTCTTTCCATGCTACCAGATGGGCTTGCAGATGCTGATTTGGTGCAAGCCAAGTTTCCAATCCCTGACATTCTGGCCTGCAAGGTCACTCTGATTCAAACAGCCCTTGCCTTTGTTGACCAGGATCAACATCTCAAAGTCCTGGTTCCCATCCGAGAACATATCCTTAGCATTCATCCTCCAACAGATGCCTTGAAGCTAAAGCTAAGAGAACACTTCCATCAAATTCTTGAGCTTTGGCACCAATACAGGAATCTCAATATAACAGATATACTCCCTCAAATTTCAGGAAATTTGGGTAACTTCAGCCCTATTCTCCATGATGGGCTTGAACCAGAGGGGCCTGATATTGTCCAGAATTTGAGGAGCATCCTGTTTCTCAATGATTTTTACGATCGGGTCTACAACACATATTCACCCCTTTTGCTCGAGCTTTCTGGGAAAATGCTGCATTGGAAAGACAATCAAATCTTTGGAGAATATCTCATTGAGCTATTGGACACTTCAGACTATTTGCCTCACCTGGATTTCAATAGTGAGATCACCCTAGGCACTCAACATTTCACATCAAAAGATCCACTGGAACAGGGTAAGACACAATCATGCTCCTTGTGTTCACCTGACTAATTTATCACCAGGCAGATGGTACCGTGCTCTGGGAGTGTATTTCCAGATGGCAAAGTCAGATTCAGCAGGAGCCCTGCAGTATTTTCAAACAGCATATTCTCTGGCAGAAACTACTGGATACCCTACCAGTGTTGGCTACCGTGCATTGGCCAGCATATGTGGCATTCTTCTTGACACTGAAAAGCCCTTGAGTGCACTCACACATGCCAAGGAGGCATATAGATATGCTGAGCACATAGGGGACATCCGTGGACAAGCTTGGTCTCTCCACCTTCAAGGAGAAAGTCACATATATTTGTCAAACTATCGGCATGCTCAACATCTTCTGCAAAAATCCAGCCACATCCTGGCTACTCTTGGTCACCAACAAGGTGGATTGAATCTTCAGATCCTAAGTCTCCAGGCTGAGATACACCTTGTGAAATCTGAGTATTTGGAATCACGAAAGCTACAAGTAGCCATTGCATCCAGCTGCCAGGCAACTTCATATCCTGGAATCCTGGCAAACTTGAACATGGCTACCATTGATATTACTACTGGTGCTGACTCAAAAATCATTCACCAAAATCTAGACATTGCTCAGTCTCATTTGAAGGCATTATATGGGTTTTGGGCCAGACGGCTAGGCACTTTCAGTGATTATATAGCTGCTGAGCTCTGGCTTTGCGATGGGGCTCTTGGGACTGCAAATGCAATGTTTGAACAAGGTTTTGCACTGTCTCTGGATATTGACACAGACTTGGCACTCTTATGTGCTCAAAGGCTTGGAGATCTTTCCACTGGTATGAATGAAATTCCAAATACACTGCAATGGACCGGAATCTTCCTTGGACTGGCATTGAAGTGCAAGGACAAGCACCAGACAATGCAAGCATTCCGATGCCTTGGCCAAATTTTTTCTGCCCAAGGTGATGATGAAACAGCACTCAACCTATTCAATGTTGCTCTTGATGGATTCACATTCATGGATGTCCATCGCTGGCAGGCAGATTGCATGGTTCGAATTGGTGATATACTGAATAATCGTGGAGAGGTCACTAAAGCAATTGAATTGTGGAAGACAGCCAGGCCCTTGTTTGAAAGGTCCTCTCAGATCAAGGATGTAATCAAGATTGATACAAAGATAGCAGAGGTTGACTCTACTATTTTGGCCAAGTATGAGGAACAACTTCAACACCTTTCAGAATTGCATGTACCTGTTAGTGCACTGGAGGAGGCATACATCACTGAAGAGGAGGAGGAGGAGGAAGAGAACAAATTGGCTCAAGGAAGTGGCATTTGGGACAAGGGGAGGCATGGAGTGTTGGTTTGAATTGTATTCTGGATATTGGATAGCTGGGGTTTGTGTTTCAATCTTATTGTTCTTTCTCTTCAACTTTCAACAGCTCCACCCATATTTGGACAAATATATACCCACATGTTCTTGGTGTGCACAGCATGCCATGTCCAGATCATAGACTTGTCCAGTATGTAGCCTCCCTATTTATTTATTTTACCCACATCGTGGTGATTAGGTGTGGTCTGAATTGTGAAGGCAAAGTAATTACCATTCCCTCACTGATGCAGCCTCAAATAATTCAAATATCCACTAAACTCAACAGTGTGCTTCATATTTATACAGAGGTATAAGCAGCACATTTATTTTGTTTTATTTATTCTATTTTGTGATCATGCCAGAAGATCTGGAGTGAGAAATAAATGGACTGAATAAAACTTGGGAGGCAGCAGATCTCCATTTTTTTTTCGAAGGTTTGCACAGCAATAAGTTACAGATAGTCTAAACACATTGCAGACTGCATGAGAGCATTTTCAAGGGAGAAAAAAATGGAAATAATGCTCAGTAGCAGGGGTGGTCTTACATTTCCCTCTGATTCCTTGGTAACATCGCATCCATGCACTACAGCCAGTGCGCCTCGAAAGTCCCGTGCGATGGTCCAAAGGATCCACTTTCAGAAGATGGGAGGTGCTTCTTGGACCATAGTGGTTGCAGCACAATGTTACCCTGCTCACTTCACCATCTGTATTTCGCCGCTTTGTCTGTCCAATACACCAAACATGGTCTGAGAGTGCCTGCAGAGCATAGACAGTGGCTTTTGCCTTCTCAATGTCTGAGAAGAAAGACCCAAGGTGAACAACATCAACCACCCCTGTCTCAGAGCGGGAAGCATCTATTTTGGAGGAGAGTGGTGTCGTCATCTGTCTTAAATTTGACAGACCGTCCAGGTGGTTTCAATTGTATGGGGTCAGAGTGAGATCTATAACCTCACTCTTCACGACGGGCCTGGGGCTTGGCGTGTAGAGATCAATTATAGAGGACGGCCGCGGTTCGGGTGTGGTAAATGGGTCCAAGATTATCCGTGACGACTTGAATGTGATTAAATCGGCAAGAAGAGGAAGGAAGGCCGAGCGAGGAGAAAGAACCTTCCTGAGATGCGGTTTTATGTCTGTATCAGTTCCCAGGTTGTGATGAAGTGCTGAGGGAGCTGAAATGGAATATGAAGTTGACGGCTCATCAACATCGATTTCAAATGGAGCCGCAAGTGGTGCAGAAATGGAATGTGAAATCTGAGCTGGAGATCAGTAATATTGGCAGCATAAGTTGAGAAATGACGCACCAATTTTGATTTTATGGCTAGTGCAGGTTCCTTGATAATTGCTTTCAAAAATTCGTGGATAGGATGGGAATCCTGATGATATCAAATTAAGTTAATGCACACAAATTGGGTGAGGCACTCACAGTGGGGTAATCAAGATTAAAATCATCGAACCCAAATGGTCCATCAAGAGCACAAGGACCAACATAATCTGAGAGCTCAAGCTGGGGGAGGCAGGGAGCTGCCCAGTCTGCATACATCTATCATATTGACAAGTTAATTGAAGCCCCATATGAGTTGTAGTTGACTCGCCATTTCGTCACCTTGTGCCAAGGTAATTAGATGGTACACAACTAGATCCCGGAGAGCACAATCACGGAAGAATGGGCTGTTTGAGTTTGTCCATTTTGGTGCTCCTGGATCCAGATCTATTTCAACAAAGTTTAAAGAAGCAATTCCACAGCTTCCTGAAGCTGAGCTTTGTCAAGAAATGTCCCCTGCACGAATAAATAATGGAATTTGAGTGCCAGTATCAGAAAGCAACCATTCAAACACCGAAATTAAGGTCAGATCTGGAGATAATTGCATGGAATCTCCGTGGACAATGACATCGTCGTCTGCATCAACACGGTAGCGGAGTAATGGTCAGAGAGGCAGCTGAATGTGAAGATTTTATCGATGAGAGTTGACTGAAGATGCTGACGAAATGCGATGAGGTCCAGGCTGAAAAGAGGGGGAGACCGGTTGGACAGATATCGCAGATCAGCCAAAAAGGTGGTTGGGTATATCAAAATGCTAGGGTCCCGCTCAGCGGACCTAGCTGCATTTGTAAAATACATGAGTTCTGCCAACGCGTTCAGAACGTCCTCGTGAAGCCACTCTTCACGCAGGAGGCAGGAGAGCTTCCAAAGTGGGAATGTAGAACCACGGAGGCCACGGATGGCTGAAAGAATTGGGAGGGTAATGAAAGCGGAAAACCATCCAGATGAGACAATGGATGATGCAGAGAGGTGGTGGACTAAATCACGAGCAGACTGCACAGCAACTTGGTGATTGTTGATGTGAATCAAGAGCCGAATCTGAGACAAATTAGACATGCGAAACATTTGGATATGAAAAGACACACCTTTGAAAAATGGTAGAGCTGCTCCAAGCACTTCCCATCTACTGTGAAAGTCACAGCAACTGAGCGAGAACCTGCAGAATAAGTGGCCTCCATCTCTCTCGAAATGGGTACAAGGTCCGCCATATGTGGGACTGGCTCATTGATATCAACCAAGGTTGTGGCATGACCAGCCGGTATCTCTGGAGAGAATGTCCACTGTACAATATTCTGGGGCTTTTGAATGACAGGATAAATTAGTTTCATAGAACCAGAGAAAGTGAGTTTCTGGAACCAGGTCGCAGAATATTGCGCGGACTTTTCAGGCGATGAATAGAGTGTATATATATAGCTTATAGATCATATGAAACTAAAAATCTCGGAAAACGGTTTGGTATTCAGCGAGAAATGTTTGATGGTCTGAATTCCAGGTTTGTCCGGGATGGTGGGGGACGATAGTATTATTGAACACGCTGGTCTTTGCTGGTCTTTTCAGTGGTTGCCAAATATGAAAAGACAGGGGAAACGGCCCGGCAAGACCCTAATTGAGAAGTGCCTGTTTTGGGAACTGCTCAAAACTGATTCAATAACACGTGTCGCAAAAAGGTAGGTTGATTCAATATGGTGTAGACGGAAATATGGGTTGATTCAAGTGCACCACACATAGAAAAAAGATGGTTCAATTACTTCGGTTGAGAAAAAGTGGGGTTGGATCGACAATCTACGCATTTGAAAAGGGAGGTTGAATCATGAGTCCCAGAGTTCGTAAAATCGAGGTTAGATAAACAAGTTCCGCATTGAAAAAGGAGAGGTTGATTCAAGTAGTCTAAGGCATGTTGGATCAACAACGGGGACTCGGTTAGATCAAGGAATCAGCGATATTGGATCAAGCCGTCGTGTTCGGTTAGATCAACGGGGCGGAGCTTGAAACTGTGGTTGGTTCCGTGGTCAAATGAGAGGTTGGATCAATATATTCAAACTCCGGTTGACTCAATACGGTGACCAGTCTGGGGGCAATAACCTATTTTCGTTTCCGATTCGGCTTGAACCTGTCACTCGCTGCCTCATCTGGGCAGTTATAGCGTGGAACACATTCGGTATCGCTACTGCGGCACATCAGCTAAACATCAACTACTATCTAGTCTCAGAGTCAAGGACCCAAGAAGACAACAAGAATACCTCAAGTTTCTCAGCATCGATGTACAACACGAGGCGGTGACGGCCCGCCCCGATCATCCCCACCCCCGCTACATCGCGGCGATCACGCTATCTCCCTGCATGTGCACCATTTTAAACTTGTCCCTGGGTGCCTTGGCAGGCTCTCGGAGAAAAAGCCCGGGGTGCACGAAGTTCATCGTGAAAATGGCGAGTACGATCATGCCTCCGTCGAGGACGTTGAAATAGAGTTCCGTGTGAATGATACGCCCCTCCCAGCCGTCCTGGAGCTCGATTGTTCGATAGATAGAGCTGCAGTAATAATCGGATTCATTAAGCAGGATCTGATCGAGGGTTGAAGTTGCGCATACCGAATGAACAAACCGGTGGTGGAGAACAGCAGGGCAAAGACCATGATTTTCAGACGGGGGTAAGGACGCCACGGATGCTCGAGACACCGGGGCGTATGGGGCTGTCCGTGAGATACCGTCTAAAATAGTCGCCGGCCAGAGCGGAATAGACCACAATGGCCACTATAGAGCGGGCATGAGGAATGAAATGGGCAAGTTGAGTTAGGTATGGGGGTGTGTCATACCCAATTGAAAGATGATGCCACCCGTTTTTTTTTTTCAGTGGTCACAGCTCGAAATTCAACCTCATTTGACAGCGTTTGCGATAAAAAATTGGAGCGAACTTACCCGGATTCAATTTGTTTGATATGAAGCCTGTTAATACTAAGCGAACCTGCCTTTCATTTCATAGATGCTTGAAATATGAGAGGCCCTGGTACCCCATTTCCTTTCTTTACGTCGCTGAAATTGGCAAAATCGAACCACATCAAGAGCATCCGTTCAATTGAAGCACACCTACCCGGGTTCTATTTACGGGGAATAAGACCTGGGTCGGTGCGCACCTGCCTCTAGTTATATATCGAGGAAGAGTACTGCAGGCCCCCGTTCGATTCGGGGTCAGGTCATGAGAAATGGGAGCCAAAATTCTTTTGGGCAGCTAGAAAATCTAGACACACTTCGGTTGGTTCGATTTATAGAAAATAAGATCTGATAGTACATGGTGCGCACTTGCATTCAATCTGCCGGTTCAGTGTGATACAGCCGGACCCCGTTCAACTCAGGGTTAGGTCGTGGCCGAAAAGAGGATATTTTTTTTGGACAGCTAGAAAATTCGACCACACCTAACTAAGTTCAATTATAAGGAGGAAGACCTAATAGCGCTGGTGCGCACCTGCCCTCAGTAGTCATGGTCTGGAAAAGTACTGCAGGACACCTGTTCGATTCGGGGTCAGGTTGTGGATCCCCGTTCTATTCGGGGTCGGGTCATCTGGGTGTTCACCTATGACAATTTTTTGGGGCAGCCAGAAAATTGAACCACCTACGTGAGTTGGATCTATTGTGAGGAAGACCTAATAGCGCTGGTGCGCACCTGTATTAATTCATGACAATCGAATAAATACAGCAGGGCACCCGTTGGATTCAGGGTCGGTTCATTTCTAATCGTGATACGGCATTCTTTTTGGGCAACCAGAAAATTGAACTACATCTACTGAAGCTCAGATTATAAGGGAGAAGACTTGATAGAACATGGTGTGCACCTGCATTCAGTACACATGTTTTCGGTTTTCGCAGCAGGAACCCCGTTCGATTCGAGGTCAGGTCATGGGGGTGTCGCTCTAAGTTTGTTTTTGGTGCAACTGTAAATTGAACCACACATACCGAAGCTCAATTCATAAGGAGCAAGACCTGATAGCGCTGGTGCGCACCTGCCTCCAATAACGAAGTAGTGCGTGCAGCAGGACACCCGTTCGATTCGGGATTGGGTCATAGCGCATCACAAAGTGTTTTTTTTTTTCATTTTTGGTGCAACTGGAAAATTGAACCACATCTAGTGAAGCTCAAGTTATAAGAAGAAAAACCTGATAGCGCTGGGACGCACCTGAATTAATTGCGCCGGTTTAGAGAGGTACAGCAGGACCCGTTCGATTCGGGGTTGGGTCATGGAGCAGATGGGATCAAGAGCTTTTGTACTGCTAGATTTCAACCACACTTCCCTTGGTTCAATTTATAAAGGATAAGACCTGATAGCACATGGTGTGCACCTGCAATCAGTGTGTTGGCTAATGTTGATAAACTTGCATCAGGATCCCCGTTCGATTCGGGGTTGAGTCATTGGTTTGTATTACCGCCTTTTTTTTATGCCTAAAAGTGAACCACACCTACTCCAGCCAATTTATCAAGAGAAAGACCCGATAGCACATGGTGTGCACCTGACTCTACTAGTTGGAGAAATGTGGGAGAGTGCTGCAGGCTTCCCCATTTGATTCGGGGTCAGGTCAGGAGCGATACCAGTGACGATTTTTTGGGCAGCTAGATAATTGTACCACACCTACCGAAACTCAATTTATAAGGAGCAAGACCTGATAGCGCTGGTGCGTACCTGCCTCCAATACCGTTGCATGAAGAAGTGCGTACAGCAGGACACCCGTTCGATTCGGGGTTGGGTCATGCAGGATCACGAGATATTTTTCTTTTTTGGTGCAACTGGAAAATTGAACCACATCTAGTGAAGCTCAATTTATAAGAAGGAAGACCTAATAGCGCTGGGGCGCACCTGAATTAAGTGCGCCGGTTTAGAGAAGTACAGCAGGACCCCCGTTCGATTCGGGGTTGGGTCATGTACCGATGGGATCTAGAGTTTTTGTACTGCTAGAATTCAAACCACACTTCCCTTGGTTCAATTTATAAAGGATAAGACCTGATAGCACATGGTGTGCACCTGCAACTAGTAGCATGTTGGCCAATGTTGATAACTTGCATCAGGATCCCCGTTCGATTCGGGGTTGGGTCATTCGCATTCCGAATACACGTAACCGCCTTTTTTTTATGCCTAAAAGTGAACCACACCTACCCCAACCCAATTTATCAAGAGAAAGACCTGATAGCAGATGGTGTGCACCTGCCTCTACTAGTTGGAGAAATATGGGAGAGTGCTGCAGGCTTCCCCGTTCGATTCGGGGTCAGGTCATAAGTGGTAAGGATTTTCGGGCAGCTAGAAAATTCAATCACATCTACCGAAGCTAAAGTCATAAAGAATAAGAGCCGATAGCGCTGGGCGCACCTTCATTCAGTAAATCACGACCGTTGAAGTACAGGACACCCGTTCGATTCGGGGTTGGGTCATGAAATCCAACTATGATCGCCTTTTTTTATGCCTAAAAGTGAACCACACCTACCTCAGCCCAATTTATCAAGAGAAAGACCTCATAGCACATGGTGTGCACTTGCCTCTACTAGTTGGGAAAATGTGGGAGAGTGCTGCAGGCTTCCCCGTTTGATTCGAGGTCAGGTCATGAGCGGCAGCAGCGAGGATTTTTTGGCAGCTAGAAAATTCAACCACATCTACCGAAGCTAAAGTTACAAAGAATAAGACCCGATAGCGCTGGGCGCACCTTCATCCAGTAAATCACGAACGTTGAAGTACAGGACACCCGTTCGATTCGGGGTTGGGTCATTCTGGGTCAGACATTCTTTTGGGCAGCGAGAAGCTCAACCACACTTACCCGAGTTCATTGTACTGGGATAAGGACCTCATAGCACATGGTGTGCACCTGCATTCAGCGCGTTGGTTGATAAACTTGCAGCAGGACCCCGTTCGATTCGGGGTCGGGTCATTACGAAATACTGTCGCCTTTTTTTTAATGCCTAAAAGTGAACCACACCTACCCCAGCCCAATTTATCAAGAGAAAGACCTGATAGCACATGGTGTGCGCCTGCCTCTAGTAGTTGGAGAAATGTGGGAGAGAGTACTGCAGGTTTCCCCGTTCGATTCGGGGACAGGTCATGGGGTAGGAATCAGAGGATCTTTTTTCTTGGGTGGCTAAATTGAACCACACCTACCCGCGTTCGTTTGACTGGGATAAAGACCTGATAGCACATGGTGTGCACCTGCCCTAGTCATGGTGTGGAAAAGTACTGCAGGACATCCGGTTGGGTCATGGTCCATTGCGGCATCAGATTCTTTTTGGGCAGCCACTGTGACTGGCAGAAAATTCAACCACACTTCCCTAAGTTTATTTTATAAAGAATAAGACCTGATAGCACATGGTGTGCACCTACTTCCTGTATCGAATTGGCGAGATAGTACAGTAGGACACCCGTTCGATTCGGGGTCAGGTCATAAGGTTGCTATTTAACTTCTTTTTGGGCAGCGAGAAAATTCAACCACACCTGTTCAAGTTTATTTTATAACGTGGAAGACCTGATGGCGCTGGCGCGTGCCCACATTTAGTGTTGTGACTTTAGCTGTTACAGCAGGACACCCGTTCGAATCGGGGTCAGATCGTACTCGTGGCGAACGGCGTCTTTTTAGGCGGGTGATCTAGACCTTGAAGATGGAAATTCCAGGAAACAATGAGGCCTTTTCAAATTAAATCTGACGCGCTCCTCCATTCAATATGTTACTGGTTTAATTCTGGGGTGCCAGCATCGACATCTTCCTATGTCTTCGGATGGGTTGAATTTGCAGATCAGTCAGATCGATAACGTATTGACATGACGCACCGGCGTTTGAATATGAATATCTAAATCATTTTAACTGGAAAGAAAAAGTATTCCTGTTTCATATTGTGTCGGTTCATTCCACCAATAATATCTATCGTTCTCCCCTTCCATTCAAAAAAATTGAAACAAATTAATTCAAACTCACCGCGCGGCATCAATCCCCAACCAGGCGACAGTCATCAGCAAGTGATGCACGAGGCAGAGGTTCCAGCCTTTCCTTACTCCACCCTCCGCCGACTAATTCCCGACGCAAAAAAGTGCCAGCGCGCTCCCCGAGCGAGCCCTGCGCCGACCACGGTTGTGGTTGTGGTTGAATTTGAAATTCTCGGGTATAAAACGTGACGTCACGCGTCTTAGAATTCGTTGACCTGAACCACGACTACGAGCTGCGCCGATGGTCTGGCTGCTCCCGCTCGCTGTGCTGGCGCTGGTGGCCGCAGCTGCGTCCTTCCCTGCGCCCGCAGCCCTCTGGCGCCGCCCCCAGCCCCTCCAAAATAATCCCCACGATCCCAAACGACGTCCGTGTCTCAGTTCTTGTTTTTATGCGAAATTTACTTATCTTATTGTATTACCCCAGGACCCAGCCTCCTGCTCGTACTTCTGCGCGCCGTCGCGTCGTTATTTAGTCCCCGCGACCCCGCAGCCGCGCTCCTCCTCCCTGCACCGCCGCAGCAGATCCTCCTGAACGCGCAGCCCTCAGGTCAAAACTCGCTGCCCTTCCCCTCTTTAGACCAACCAAATCCTGCTTCTGGAGTGTCCGCGTACCCCCCGCGCGCGCCGCCGCCCGGCCCACCGCCCTATGTGCCTGGATGGGCAGACGTCTGGCCCGGACCTTCGCTGTACAACTACAGCTTCACCGCCGGCCGCAAGGGCAGCCTCGACCGCCACGCGCCCGTGCACTATGAGCGTGTAGAGGTGCCGCATATCGATCCTATCAGTGAGGACCTGAACGAGGAGATTGACCTCCCGGACCTTACGCACACGTCCGACGCGGACCTGCTCTGCGCGGCGCTTAATGCGCTCGCGCTCGATGAGGGCGGGTTGTCTCTTGGCGATGCAGCGCGCGCGTTGTCCCGTCCATTCATCGCACCAAAACCCAAACCCGCTTTCGAATTGAACGCGCCAACGCAGGGTCCATATAATAATATTAATACACCCGCATACGCAGATACGACGCACCCCTCGGGCGTCATCGCACTCCCCGCCGCGCCGCTGCACACCCTACCCCCGCCGGTGCGCGCACGCCCAGTGGCGCTGTCTGGATTCGACAACGCGCAATCCGTGATAGTGGGCTCCAATAAACCCAAGTCCAAGTCCGCTACGTCCAGAGCCAAAGCCAAGTCGATCTCTCCAGTCAAGCCCCCCCTCCCCGCGACGGCGCAGACGTCACCTCCCGCCGTTACCGCTGCCGCTGCCCCTACGCCGTCCGCAGCTCCTCCCCCCGCTGCCCGGATCATCCCTCCTGTCACTGCCTTCTCCTTCCGCAGCGACACCCTCAATGGCGCGCCCTCCTCGTTTGGGCTCCTGTCCCCGCAGGTGGGTGTGGATAGGCCTTCTTCGCTATCAGTCGAGCGCTCTTCCTCGCCACCCTCATCGTCTTCCGTATCCGCGTCGTGCTCAGCGTCAACACCAACGCCAATCCCACTGCGCCCGACATCCGAGTCCGAGCCCTCGCCCGAGCTCGACTCCCATTCCTCGTCCGTCTCTCCTTCCGCGTCCGCGTCCACCTCGTGTTCCCCGCCGCCGCATCACGTCGAATTTGCGGAGGCCAGCGCCTGGCCACGGCCCTCCGCCTCCGCCCCACACCACGACTCGTCCCTCGCCTCTACCCCTACTACCCCGATAATCGCCAAATCCAGCTTCTCCTTCAACAAGGGCCCCTCCGGCGCGTCCTCGCTGCCCGCGTCCCTGTCTACGCCCGTCGCGACGACGTGGGGCTGGGAGTGGGAGTGGGATGCGTGGGGGTGGGAGGATGTGGGCGCGGGCGACGGCGATACCGACGCCGAGTCCGTGTGGGGCCCCTCCCATGCTGACTCTGCATGGGCCGAGTCTACGTGGCATGCGCCCGCGTGGACCGACCCTGGGTGGGGAGACGCCGCGCCGACGTACGCGTACGACCCGCCCCCAGCGCCGTTCCCGCTCGCGCTCTCGCTGGCGCTGACCCCGGCTCCGGCGCCGAAGTACGCGTACATCGACCCGTCGCCGTTTTGTCTGCGCGCGCCGACGGGGGGAGGGAGCGGCAAGGCTGCGTTCGGCGTGAGCGTGGGGGTGGGCGGCTTCGACCTGCGGGGTGGGGGTGGGGATTTTACCGGAGTAGGCGCGGGCGGGGCGAAGCGGTGGGGGCTTGAGTGGTGCTGATGGCGCTTGCTCTCCTTTTTCTCTTTCTTTTTTTCATTTCGCATCAGACTTTTCTTTAAATCTCCCTTCCTCGTAACTCACTATGCACTTTCCTTTCTTTCTTTCCACCTTACACAACTTATTTATTCGTTCATTCATCGCACCACACCACACCACCTCACATCGCACTGTACAACATACATACATCACACACCACGCACCGACTCACTCGTTCTGGGCTCGCTCATTAATACAATATTCGTCTATCCATGCACTCCGCTCCTCCACATTACTGCACACACACACTCTTTCAATCCAAATCCAATATTTTGCAGCCACGACAGAAGGGCTACACGTACATACAATAACTTTACACATGTAATGTAGTGTAATATAATTCGAACGCAGAGGAGAATTAGAAGGTGAAAGAAATGAATCTGTATATATCCACATCCAGTGTTTGTGAGTAGTGTCGAATGGGCGGGGTACGAAAAAATTGTGCGCGTTGGAAAAAAGAAAGCATATTTAGTACGGGCAATGAATGCAGGACCCGACCCCGAGTCGAACGGGTGTCCTGCATAATAGCGTTGCCATGATGGTATTGAAGGCGCACCAGCGCTATCGGGTCTTTATAGTGATAAATTGAAACCAGATAGGTGTGGTTGAATTTCTGAGTGCCAAAAAAAAAACCCCCACAAGACGGTATCATGGCCTGACCCCGAGTCGAACGGGTGTCCGCATAACAGCGTGCACTCATGATATTGGAGGCAAGTGCGCACCGGCGCTATCAGGTCTTTATACCAATAAATGGAGCTTGGATAGATGTGGTTAAATTCTGGATAATGCCAGAAAAAGCGGAGACCATATGTGCATGACCCGACCCCGAATCGAACGGGTGTCCTGCATTTTTTACCGCGGAACTGAACTCTCTGACCGTGAGCAGATGCACACCAGCGCTATCGGGTCTTGATATCAATAGATTGAACCTGGATAGGTGTGGTTGAAGTTCTGGATGTGAGCTCGAGGGAAAAAAGGTTCAGAGATACCAATATATGACCCGACCCCGAATCGAACGGGTACCCTGCATAATTTTCAACCACAAATTGATTGGAGGCAGGTGCGCGTCAGCGCCATCGGGTCTTCATCGAAATAAATGGAGCTTGGATAGATGTGGTTGTTTCTGGATAATGCCAGGAAAAGCGAGCAGGGATTTGGAAATGATCCGACCCCGAATCGAACGGGTATCCTGCATAATCTTTTCCGAGGATGCATTGAACGCAGAGGCACACCAGCGCTATCAGGTCTTTATCGAAATAAATTGAGCTTGGATAGATGTGGTTGAATTTCTGGACACCAAGAAAAAAAAGCCGTGTGCTGCCAACTTATGACTGGCGAATCCTACTGTAATCGTAGATCAATACTGATATATTGGAGGCAGGTGCGCACTAGCGCTATCGGATTTATACCAATAGGCTAAACCTGGATAGGTGTGGTTGAATTTCTGGATGCCAGGAAAACAAGTCGTGAGCATCCAATACATGGCCCGACCCCGTATCAAACACTAGAGGCAGGTGCGCACTGGTCTTTATATAAATAAATTGAGCTTGGTGCGGTTGACTTTCTGGGCTACAAAAGAAAAAGAAAACCTCAAATGTTTGGAAATGACCTGACCCCGAATCGAACGGGTGTCCTGCTGGAATCCGAGTCTCATCCTACACTAGAGGCAGATGCGTACCAGCGCTATCAGGTCTTCCTCCTTATGAATTGGGCTTGGGTAAGTGTCGTTGAATTTCTGGATGCACAAAACAGAAAGAGCAAAGGAATTTCATGACCCAACCCCGAATTGAACGGGTATCCAAATCTCAACATACAATCCACGCAATGCGCTATCAGGTCTGTGTCACAGTAACTTAAATCATGATGGAGCCCAGATAAGGTGTCGTTCATGTTGAATTTTTAGATGCTCCCCCACAAAAAAAAACCATAGCCTGGTACATGACCCGACCCCGAATCGAACGAGTGTCCTGCTAAAGTACATTTGTATTCCCATAATAGAGGCAGGTGCGCACCAGCGCTATCGGGTCTTTATGGCTTTTACTTAGGCGTAGGTAAGCGTGGTTGAATTTCTGGATACTCGGGGGAAAAAATCTCGACCAAGGAGCAACCGAAGAACCCATGACCCAATTCCGAATCGAACGGGAGCCTGCAAATCATTCATTGCAATTGAAGTATTCAAGGCAGGTGCTCGCCATGTGCTATCAGGTCTTATTCTAATAAACTCAGCTCAGATGTGATGTTGAATTTTGGGCAGAACTCAGAGGGAGAATTAGAAAGCGAATTGAATCCTCATTCCCTATTCGCAGTCTCAGCGTCGAGGGCATATTCGCCTGACTGCGGATGTCCGAGTTCTCTTAGATGGAATGGAGTGGGCGGGGGGGGGAAAGTCATGATGTTCTCCAGGCATGACCCGACCCCGAGTCGAACGGGCGTCTGCTGTACTTGTGACATATTAAAGGCAGGTGCGCATCAGCGCTATCGGGTCTTATTGAAATAAATGGAGCTTGGGTAGATGTGGTTCAATTTCTCGATGCTAGAAAAAAAATAATCTTAAAGCGTCAAGGACCAATGACCTGACCCCGAATCGAACGAGTGTCCTGCATTTGAATGGAGTCTCCTCGCAAGCAATTATTGGAGGCAGGTGCACAGCAAACAAATTGAGCTTGTATAAGTGTGGTTGAATTTCTGGATGCCAGAAAAAGAAAAAGAAATCACAAACGACTAAGGAATGACCTGACCCCGAATTGAACGGATGTCCTGCATAATCTTTTTCAAGGATGTATTTAATGTAGGTGCGCACCAGCGCTATAAGGTCTTGCTCCTGATAAATCGAGGTATGTGTGGTTGAAGTTTGGAGCTGCCAGAAAAAGAACTGAGAGACTCATCCTATGACCCGATCCCGAATCGAACGGGTGTCCTGCATTTCGAATGGAGTCTCCTTGTAAGAGATAATTGATTGGAGGCAGGTGCGGGTCTTTATAGAGATAAATGGATCTCGGATAAGTGCGGTTGAATTTATGGATGCTAGAAAAAGAAAGAAAAACGACAGGTGGATCCGAATCTACCATGACCCCGAATCGAACGGGCACGTCCTGCTGTGCCAATAGGGGAAGTCAAAACTCGAATTCGGGCGTCGATTCGGGCGCTGATTCTGATATCGAATTTTGGCGCCAGAATCGACGTTCTCGCGAATCGAACACGATTCACTGTGAATCGCTGTTCTTCCTCTGAAGGAGGAACAGCGATTCTGGTCGATTCTCGATTCTGCGGATTCTGGAGCGATTTTCGGACAAAATCAACCCCAGAATCGTCCGAGACCAGAATCAAGCCAGAATCGGCCCCCGGAGACCGCTTTGACTTCCCCTAATGCTGCACTCCGGTTTGTACCGCATATTAAAGGCAGGTGCGCATCATGCGCTATCAGGTCTTATTTATAATGAATTGAGGCCACATATATGGTTGAATTTAGGGCGTGGGCATACCTATTGGTTCGACGATTGTTTTGCAACTGAAGAAATTGAACAAAAACTGATCCGCTTTGTCGGCCCACGGTGAGGATAGGCCTGCGTGAGAAAAATAACCCCTTGGGCTCAGCACTCAGCCCCAAACGGTGGATACTGAGGACAAAAGGAGGATACAATTGATTATATAGTTGGTTGATTCCAGGTACATATTGCACAAACATGAAGGATAGCACACAAGCCTGCCGCTAATTTCCGTAACCCGCCTTCTCCATGCTCTGCCGAGATACGAGAGTAGATGAAGTCACCGAAGACACGGACCGTGACAACAGACCCTCCTTATCTTCATCTCGGGGTGCCTTCGTTGGCTTTCGCAGGGTAGCTGAGCGTCGGACATTGTTGGCAACGTTCTGCATCGCAGGCATCGCAGCGCGACGGACAACATCGCGGAAGCGCGATCCGGCGGACATTCCCGCAGGAGGGGAGGTGCTTTCCGCTGATGACGGGGAGGTGATTAGGTGGGCGGGGAGGATGTCCTGGAATGTAGATGCGGGTTGGACTTGTACATTAAGGTTGGGTTTAGAGGATTCTAAGCGCGGAGGAATTAGTTGGCCCTCTTTTCTCAGTGGCACACGAGTACTCACCGGAAGCAAATGCATGTGGGCGGTCGGCGACTTGTTTTGACTTTTTCAAGCCACTGACCAGAGTGAGCTACTCCGTAATCTTCGCCTGAAGGCCCGACGTAGACCCTGCCATCTCGATCGCGGAATGTGTATCGAGCAGTGTCTGCATCGTAGGCTACGCGCTTCATGCCTTCGGGGAGACGGTAGGAATCCTAGTTGAACATTGGGGTTGAACTTGGGGATTCATCGGCTACTAGAAAGCACGCACCTCTTCAAATTGCGTCCAGCGGCCCATTGTGTAGTTGAGGAATGTGGGATGTTAGCCACAAGGCACCGGACGTCCGAATTATAACGTGGAAGATCTGCACAGCGTTTCAGCGTTAGGCCGCATTGCTGACATGCGGGGATGATGACAATCGGAAGTGCCGATCCGGCAGCGGTTGCAACCGAGTGACGTCACATCTGGTTACCTCGGACCTAGTACTGCAAGTCTCTGCAAGTACGTCGAGCCTTACTCGGCACTGACGCTGCTTAAACCTTTCTAGAAGATGAGATTTACAGTTCATAGTGTTTTCTCAGGTCTTGTCCTCGAGAACTGTTGAAAGGCAGTGACCGTCACGCGCCGTCCCGCTGCGATCTCGCATCGCCGCACCTCGCTTTGTGTATCCCTGACTGTAGCTCGCACCATAGCTCACACCATGCGCACGCTTATATGCCCCATTCCATACTTACTTGAAATTTCTGCGTGACCTGCCAGTTCAACAAGAACTGCCTTGTGGCCACCGAGGCTCGCCGTCCAAAATAGGAAACTTGAAGCTAAGTTGGCTAACATTGGACGGGGATGCACGGATCCGCTAACCTTGTGCTGTAGCTTGGCTGTAGCAACGTTAACCCTGCCGACCTTTGGTTCTGAAAATTGACAGAATTAATGTCCTCTCTCAACACCCTGTGCACCTGAACTACTCATTAATAAGTGGCGTCAGCTAAGTACTCTAGACGCTGCTACTTGTCTGCTCTAGACACGAGCTTCAACGGTCGTCGCGTCTGTGACTCTGTGAAAGACTAACTGGTATCCCCACTTAGCTCAACGATCTGATTCTCCCGCGTGCTTTCTAATCTTGGAATGGACAACGATTCAACGCCTACGGAGCGTCTATTAGGCTTTAGAGCCACAGATGACAATAAATCCCCATGGATAGTAGGAGACGCTCTGTTTGTGGAATTACGGGTCTTGGACGTTTGAACTCTTTCCTTGGGGGACTTCCACTTGAAGCTTCACGTCCAAATGTCTAACCAATTAATTGTTACGGAGATCGTGCAGACGGAGCCTCTGCCCTGGGCATTTAATTACTTACACGGTTCAGAATAATTTTTAATGGATCCCTTTCCCCCGTATTCGATTCTTGTGTTCCGCTCCGCTAGTCTATTGCAGGTCCAGGCTCGTTCATTTACCCGATTCGTCACTGCCCCGCATCACCGACATGGTTGCCATGCTCAGTACTGCCAGGCTGGCAGATAAGAGTCGCGGGGACGTGACGTATCATATGTTGAATGCATTTCCTGAACACAAACTGCAGTGGTGTGGTAATATTGAACTCTGGTTCAATATATATATATATTCCAACGGTCTACATGATATTTTTAAAACTGCCCCATCTAGGTTTCTATCGTATCCAGGATGAATTAATTATAAATAATAATAATGATAGGTGGTTGCACGAGCGAGAACCAGCAGCGCCCTGCATCTAAGACGACGAGGAGACCATCAGAAATAGAAAGAGTGCAACCGGTTCTACAGCCCAAAGGACGAGAACGACCGCGATGATCCATTGCTCTTTGGACGACTTTGCCGAGGCGGAGCTGCGCGAGCGGCCGATACGCATGAGGCTCGGCCGGCGCTGCGGGGCTTGCGCGGGAATTTTTTGCTGGAAGCGCTGCGAGTAGTGGTAGCTGAACGACTTAACGCCGCGCTCGTGGGCCGAGCGCGATGGACGCGCCGTTTTCGTCCCGTACGGCCTCGTAGACGCCAATGTGCTTCGGGCGGATCCCGGTTGAGGTGAGCCACGAGTCCTGCGAGAAGCGGAGCGTGAACCTGTCGAGGCGGGGTTCTGTGGGCGAGCTGGGTAGCGTTTTGGATCATGTCCTCGTCGTTTGATGAGTGGACTTTTAAGGAGCGGAGTTGGGGCGGAGAGTCACTGAGACCTGCGGAGAATTCAGCCTGGTCCCGATTTAGTTAGGAGACGATGTACATAGGAGAGGAAAGGTTGAACTCACGACGTTGAATGTTGGTTGGGTAAAGCAGAGAAGATCCAGGTGCAATAAACGGGGACAAGACGCAAGTAATGAGCGGAGTACTTTTCTGTGGTCCCTCGGCTGGAGCTCGCGATTGACGTTCACGGAGAACAACAAATCAATCAGGATCTGCAGCGACGTGAGAGCCGTGAGCTCCTGGAGCGAAGCAAACAACCGTGGGAAGGCGTTGGTCGAGTGTTGAAGTCTAGTCAAGGAAAGATCTTGTATTAACCACGGCTGCGGAAGTGACCGAACATACGGGAGTGGCCCGCTGAAACTTCGTAGTCGGGGAAGCGCGGCGGGGGGTAGCTTCAGCGACGCCGGAAATGTGTCTCCGCCGATGTGTTGCATTTTTAAGCACCGCAGCCCCGGGTGAGACCTGAGGAAAGCCATGAATCATTGCACACCTACATACATAGATACATACATACGCCCACACTCTTTCAATCCAAATCCAATATTTTGCAGCCACGGCAGAAAGGCTACACGTACTGTACATACAATAGCTTTACACATGTAATGTAGTGTAATACAATTCGAACGCAGAGGGAGAAGTAGAAGGTGAATTGAATCCTCATTCCTTATTCGCAGGCTCAGCGTCGAGGGCATATTCGCCTGAGTACGGATGTCCGGGCTCTCCAAAACTGAATGGGGGAAAAAATTGTAGATCATGGTCCGGGCGTGACCCGACCCCGAATCGAACGGATGTCCTACTGCAATCGTATATTCTGGCGACCTGATGAATTGGAGGTAGGTGCGCACCAGCGCTATCGGGTCTTTCTACTAAAAAATTGAACCTGGATAGGTGTGGTTGAATTTCTCAGTTCTGGTTGCGAGGAAAAATGTTCCATGCATTCCAAGAATGACCCGACCCCGAGTCGAACGGGTGTCCTGCTTTTGAATGTGAAAACCAAGTGAAAAGATTATTGGAGGCAGGTGCGCACCAGCGTTATCGGGTCTTTATAGAGATAAATTGAACCTGGATAGATGTGGCTGAATTTCTGCCAGAAAAAGAAAGAAAAAGCGAGAAGGGTGCCATTTACAAATGACTTGACCCCGAATCGAACGGGTGTCCTGCTGTACTCCAATTGGTTCCACACATTGAAGGCAGATGCGCACCAGCGCTATCAGGTCTTTCTACTGAAAAATTGAACCTGGATAAGTGTGGTTGAATTTCTCAGTTCTGGATGCGACTCGGAGGAGAAATGATTCATCGATTCTAGAACGTGACCCGACCCCGAGTCGAACGGGTGTCCTGCACTTTTGAATGTGAAAACCAAGTCAAAACGATTGGCAGGTGCGCACCAGCGCTATCAGGTCTTTATAGAAATAGATTGAACCTGGATAGATGTGGCTGAATTTCTGCCAGAAAAAGAAAGAAAAAGCGAGAAGGGGTACCGGCTACAAATGACCTGACCCTCGAATCGAACGGGTGTCCTGCCACACTCCAATTGGTTCCACATGCAACATTGAAGGCAGGGGCGCACCAGCGCTATCGGGTCTTTATCCCAATAAATTGAGCCTGTGTAAGTGTCGTTGAATTTCTGGATGCCAATAAAAATAGCGGTATATGACCCGACTCGGGACCGAGTCGAACGGGTGTCCTGCTGTACTCCTAGTCATTCCATATATTAAACGCAGGTGCGTACCAGCAGCAAAAAAACAAATTTACAACCCAGACAATAAATGACCTGACCTCGAATCGAACGGGTGTCCTCCATAATCTTCGGCCAGGATGGATTGAAGCGAGGTGCGCACCAGCTCTATTGGGTCTTTATGGCTTATACTTAGGCGTAGGTAGCGTGGTTGAATTTTTGGATACCCGAAAGAAAATCTCGACCAAAGAGCAACCGAAGAGCCCATGGGGGAGCCTGCGAATCATTCATTGCAATGCTTCAATGTAGGTGCGCACCATGAGCTATCAGGTCTTATTTCTAATAAACTCAGCTTAGATATGTGGTTGAATATGGGGCGTGCTGTTTAAATTTTGCAACTGAAGAAATTGAACAAAAACTGATCCGCTTTGTCGGCCCACGGTCGTGAGGATAGGCCTGCGTGAGAAAAATAACCCCTTGGGCTCAGCACTCAGCCCCAAACGGTGGATACTGAGGACAAAAGGAGGATACAATTGATTATATAGTTGGTTGATTCCAGGTACATATTGCACAAACATGAAGGATAGCACACAAGCCTGCCGCTAATTTCCGTAACCCGCCTTCTCCATGCTCTGCCGAGATACGAGAGTAGATGAAGTCACCGAAGACACGGACCGTGACAACAGACCCTCCTTATCTTCATCTCGGGGTGCCTTTGTTGGCTTTCGCAGGGTAGCTGAGCGTCGGACATTGTTGGCAACGTTCTGCATGGCAGGCATCGCAGTGCGACGGACAACATCACGTAAGCGCGATCCGGTGGACATTCCCGCAGGAAGGGAGGTGCTTTCCGCTGACGACGGCGAAGTGATAAGGTGGGCGGGAAGGATGTCCTGGAATGTAGATGCGGGTTGGATGTGGACATTAAGGTTGGGTTTAGAGGATTCTGAGAACGGATGAATTAGTTGGCCCTCTTTTCTCAGTGGCACACGAGCACTCACCGGAAGCAAATGCATGTGGGCGGTCGGCGACCTTAGACTTTTTCAAGCCACTGACCAGAGTAAGTACTCCGTAATCTTCGCCTGAAGGCCCGACATAGACCCTGCCGTCGCGATCGCGGAATGTGTATCGAGCAGTGTCTGCATCGTAGGCTACGCGCTTCATGCCTTCGGGGAGACGGTACGAATCCTAAAAGTTGAACGTTGTTGGGGATCCATCGGCTACTAGAGAGCACGCACCTCTTCAAATTGCGTCCAGCGGCCCATTGTGTAGTTGGGGAAGGTGAGATGTTAGCCACAAGGCACCGGACGTCCTGTTATAGCGTGGAAGATCTGCACAGCGTTTCAGCGTTCCGCCACATTGCTGACATGCGGAGATGATGACAATCGGAATTGCCGGTTGCAACCGAGTGACGTCACATCTGGTTACCGTGCTCAACCACCTACTGTAAGTCTCTGTAAGTACGTCGAGCCTCACTCGGCACTGAAGCTGCCTAAACCTTTCTAGAAGACGAGATTTACAATTCATCGTGTTTTCCCAGGTCTTTGTCCTTGAGAACTGCCTTGTGGCCGCCGTGCCAAAACTGCGGCCTCGCTCCTCCCAATCCGGCGAGGGCGAGATGCTGGCTGTAGCAACGTTAACCCTGCCGACCTTGGGTTCTAAAAATTGTCGGAATTAATGTCCTCTCTCAACACCCTGTGCACCCTGGACTACTCATTGATAAGTGGCGTACTTTAGCCGCTACTACTTGTCTGCTCTAGACCTGCGAGTTACGAGCTGGCCAACGGTCGCCGCATCTATGACTGACTCTGTGAGAGACTAACTGGTACCATGGTATCCCCACTTGCTCAACGATCTGATTCTCCCGCGTGCTTTCTAATCTTGGAATGGACAACGATTCAACGCCTACGGAGCGTCTATTAGGCTTTAGAGCCACAAATGACAATAAATCCCCATGGACTGGAGACGCTCTGTTTGTGGAATTACGGGTCTTGGACGTTTGAACTCTTTCCTTGGGGGACTTCAACTTGAAGCTTCACGTCCAAATGTCTAACCAATTAACTGTTAAGGAGATCGTGCAGACGGTGCCTCTGCCCTGGGCATTTAATTACTTACACGTTTCAGAAGAATTTTTAATGGATCCCTTTCACCCGTATTCGGTTCTTGTGTTTATCCCTCCGCTAGTGTAGGTCCAGTCGCCGTTCATTTACCCGATTCGTCACTGCCACCTCGCATCACCGTCATGGTTGCCATGCTCGTGCCTATATTGCCAGGCTGGCAGATAAGAGTCACGGGTCATATGCTGAATGCATTTCTTGAACACAAACCGCAGTGGTGTGGCAATATTGAACTTCGATTCAAAAATCTATTCGAACAGTCTACATGATATTTTTAAAACGGCCCCATCTAGGTTTCTATCGTATCTAGGATGAATAATATAAATAAGTATAAAGATAGGTGGTTGCACGAGCGAGAACCAGCAGCGCCATGCATCTAAGACGACGAGGAGACCATTATCATAAATAGAAGAGTGCAACCGGTTCTACAGCCCAAAGGATGAGAACGACCGCGATGATCCACTGCTCTTGGACGACTTTGCAGAGGCGGAGCTGCGCGAGCGGCCGATACGCATGAGGCTCGGCCGGCGCTGCGGGGCTTGCGCGGGAATTTTGTGCTGGAAGCGCCGCGAGTAGTAGTAGCCGAACGACTTGACGCCGCGCTCGTGGGCCGAGAGGGCGATGGACACACCGTTTTCGTCCCGTACGACCTCGTAGATGCCAATGTACTTCGGGCGGATCCCGGTTGAGGTGAGCCACGAGTCCTGCGAGAAGCGGAGCGTGAACCTGTCGAGAGCGGGGTTCTGTCGGGCGAGCTGGGTAGCGCTTTGGATCATGTCCTCGTCGGTTGATGAGTGGACTTTTGTCAGGATGAAGGAGCGGAGTTGGGGCGGAGAGTCACTGAGAGCTGCGGAGAATTCCGCCTGGTCTCGAAGTAGTTAGGAGACGATGTATATAGGAGAGGAAAGGTTGAACTCACGACGTTGAATGTTGGTTGGGTAAAGCAGAGAAGATCCAGGTGCAATAAACGGGGACAAGAAGCAAGTAATGAGCGGAATACTTTTCCGTGGTCCCTCGGCTGGAGCCCGCGATTGACGTTCGCGAAGAACGACAAATCAATCAGGATCTGCAGCGACGTGAGAGCCGTGAGCTCTTGGAGCGAAGCAAACAACCGTGGGAAGGCGTTGGTCGAGTGTTGAAGTCCAGTCAAGGAAAGATCTTGTATTAACCACGGCTGCGGAAGTGACCGAACATACGGAAGTGGCCCGCTGAAACTTCGTAGTCGGGGAAGCGCGGCGGGGGGTAGCTTCAGCGACGCCGGAAATGTGTCTCCGCCGACGTGCTGCATTTTTAAACACCGCAGCCCCGGGTGAGACCTGAGGAAAGCCATGAATGACGGCTCCTTCCGTGCGTCGGCGTTGTTCCGGGGAACCTGCATTACCAAATCACCCAGAGTCAAAGACCGCAGTCGCGGCCACTGGCCGTATGAAACAGGACGGATGTCGAAGAGGCGGGGACAAGGCGCGGCACCTCCAATGGTGAGTTCTTCCAGATGGGGACAGTGCTCGATTAGCATTTGCCAAAATCGTTTGGGGAGCCGTTCCAGTGAAGGTCGTCCATCTAAAACCCACAGGTGAATTATAAAAAATGCATGTCGGCAAGAAACTTACCGGCGAGCCATTCGAGCGAGACACATTTGACCACGAAGGAGAAGGTCCTCAGATTACGGAAGGCGTATAACTATGACGGATGTGAGATATAAATACCACCATGCAACAGCGAAGCATACATTGCTGGCACTGTCCAAAGGCTCCTCCCCAACAGTGGTCCCGATATTGGCCAAATTCGGCGAGAATTTCCGCAGCTTCAGCCACAGCTGGTCGTCTGGCATTTCGAGGCCGTCCCAAAGAAAAGTATGGAGGGCACTCAGATGAGGCGCTATCCGCAACAGGAGGTCGGAAACCTCGCTTCGTCTATGGGCTCCTCGGGAAGAGTGCCCTCGGTGTTATTAGGTCGCACAGCCAATTTCCGAATATGGCGAACGACGTCTGGGCGCTTTGCCAGCGCGCTCAACGTCTTGCATTGCTTGTTGGTTTTGAGATCGACGTGGGCATATAGGCGTGACAGGAGGCGCTCTCGCATCTGTCCGAGACTGAGCGGAGGAGATAATATGAGTATCTGAGCTGTTCGATAGGACGCAGGAAATGCTAGACTGACCGTCAGACTGAAATGTAAGACATCCTCCAGATCAGAAATGTGACCAGCGATTTCTTGGAGGAGGTTGGCTGGGAGAAGCTCGACAGGGGCCGACGGCGCGATCGATTTGCCCTCGCGTTTGGGCACGCCGAACAAGGATTTCACTCGGAGCCGCGAGGGGGTGGAATCGATGAAGCGCATCAGGGAAGGAAATTGAGACATAAATCCCTTGCCTCCGTTTATATTCTCTTTCCTGCGGGACCCTCGTCGCGGAAGATACACGATCACATCATGAGTTGTCAAGAAAGGCGCCCAAATTAAAACTGTTCCGTTGCCGATTTTGACTCCGTTCCCAAGACGTCCCAATATGGGTAGCCAAATGAGCTCTATATGGAGTACGGCAACCATCAGCTTTGACGTTGCCGACACTTTTGTGCCTTGGATATTGCACTGCGGACAGAAAAAGGAGCTGTGTCATGATGAGAACCGTTTAAGATGCCAGCGAAATCAGAATCGGCTGTGACGTCGATTTTGAGGGTATTCATTCTTTGTCGACGTAGCAAGGGCGCGAGAATTTTTACGAGTCAATTCAAGGAACGGCCGAAGGGTCCAAGTCCTGTGTCCTCCCCAATAGTTGCCAAGCTGCCAAGAAGTTGGGCGAGAGCCTGGACCTAAATATCGATCAGAGTTTCCTTAGTGGCGTTTATTGGAAAAAAATGGGCACAAAATGGTTTGGACCAAACACGAAGGCTCCCGGACAGGACAGAGGCCGAGGACAGACTTTAGACGACTCGGATTGTCGCCCTAGTTGGGGAAGTTTCTCCATTCGTTCGAAAGACAGTGCAGGACAGTGCTCATGATCAGATGGCGCCTTGAAGCTTGAATCTCTGGCGCCCGTATATTTAGAGTTTTAAATTTGGCCGCTCATCGGCTGTAATTGGACGTCAATCGAACGCCCACCAGGCCGCCGATGGGGGCGGTGCAGATTCTCGGATATTGAACTGCGGCCGGGACCGGCGGCCGATAATCAAGCGAAAAAAAAAAGACCAAGGAAACAGAAGCGCCGAAAGTCGGGCCTTGTCGGATTTCGTGGAAGTTTGTTGGCCACTGTTGGCCATTGTCCATCCCTATTTGGCTTTGGCGTCATCTCAACATAAATGCAGGGACGAAAAGGGCAGCAGAATAAAGGACTCGAGAGATAAACAGGATGGAGAAAGAGAGAAAAAGGAGGACACCAGAACGCACTGGAGGTGCAATCATTCCGAGGTTTCGTGGTTTTGGGCGGCTTGGCGAACCGGTCTTGCGGCATGCTGCGCATTTGGATCGGAAGAACGAGGATGACTATTTCCGACACTCATATGAGGTGTCGCGCGTAATGTAGGATCCATAAGAAGCCGTGAACAATGAAATGTGTTGAGAGCAACCACAATGAAGGATGCCCGCCAGGAAGTCGATGGGTGTCACGAGATGAGGGTAATAGAGAGGCCAGCGGAAGTATGGTGCAAGTCGCCTAATCGCCACCAAAAAGGGATTACGAGTCCTAATATCCTTTAGGATTCGTTCTTGTCAGCTCTCCACCCGCTAAAATTTCATCAAATTCAGCCCTCTTTTTGATTGAGGTTAGAACTCCGACGACATCTGCACTGCATTTCTTCCCAATCCAGGAAAGAAACTCTCATGCTCAATCTGGTGCAATCAAGGCGCAATCTGGCGCAATCTAGTCCGGAACCAGCCGTTGGGGTATCCAGGCCTACGGCCCACCGGACCGGCGGAGTTTGAAAAAGGATGTGCAGAGATGATACCCTCTCTGCACTACATTTTTCAAACTCCGACGGTCCGGCGGCCCGAAGCGCCCGCGCAATCAAGGTGCAATCTGGCGCAATCGAGGCAGTGCATTTCTGTCAGGGTCGTCGACAAGCTCCAAAGGCTGCGTCTTTTTGCCTTCCGCCTTCATCTGCTCACTACCAAATACTGAAAGTGCGCCCAGTTCATTGTGCAATGTCTAGGTTCACTCATCAGCCTTTTTGCAGTAATGGTCGTTACAATCCACACTGAAATTGAGCCTCCTGGTAAGATAAGCCTGACTTGCCCTGAAGTATACTTACACTTTGTAGAACATCGGCCATGTCCTCCTCTACCTCTGGATGGGCCTTTACTACTCGAATATGATCCAAACTGCATGTCTCTTGAATCTCAGCATGCTTCTGGCTCTGTGGCTCTGTCCTCGGCTCAGTTTCCCTCGCTACCTGTTTCTGCGGTGTGCTTGCCGGTGTCTGATCTCCCTCTGGTGTCTCCCATGCGTACTTCATCCTGGGAACAATCTAGCATCTTGTCCCCCGAGCACTATTGCCGCCCGGACTTCAACTCGTCTTGTGAAGCCACTGCCTCGGGGGCGCCGCTGCAAGCCAGCACTATGGTATTGTCGAGCTTCCTTTCCTGATTAATCTAATTTTCTCTTAGGCTACTTACTTGTCGGTGTTTCTCAGCATTTTGTGCATCACACAAACTGTAATACTCCATTTCTTTGGTGAGCCAATCATATCTACCTCGCAGCACTAGTTACTAACAGCCACAGGAGTCCAACTGGGTTCCGACGGGACTTCCACCCTCACTTCTGCCACTTTGGGCGCCCTTCAGGGCTTTTGGCCCATCGTGAATGCCCTTCGGGGATATTTGTTTGTCATTTGTGCCACCTTGGGCGCCCTTCGGGGCTTTTGGCTCTCCGTGAAGGCCCTTTGGGGATATTTGTTTGTCATTTGGGCCACATCGGGCGCCCTTCAGGGCTTTTGGCCCACCGCGAACACCCTTCGGGGAAATTTATTTGTCATTTGGGCCACATCGGGCGCCCTTCGGGGCTTTTGGCCCACCGTGGACACCCTTCGGGGATATTTATTTGTCATTCGTGCCACATTGGGCGCCCTTGAGGGCTTTTGGCCCACCGTGGATACTTTTTGGGGATTTGTTTTTGTCATATGGACCTTATCTGGTGCCTTTTGCCAGTTTAAATATGTGTGCTTAATGACCCACGGTGAATATGTCGCTTCCTTAGTCTTGGGTGGTTTCCGAATGTGTGGGCGTCTCAGATCCCTTTTCATATGTTATTGTAAATATGCGGTATGTCTTGTCCGAGTTTTATTGCCGAAATATGAGTGGATGAACTCGATTTCCCGTATTGGTTGCATCATTGACTGCTATGAAGTCTGTAATGCAACTCATGAGGCTAGCTCGCTCCATGCGCGACACACCGTCATCGCGGTCCTTGCTCTGAGTATATGGGTACTAATTAAATTACTTGCACTTGGAATGGCCCGTGGAGGCGCATTCCTGGTTCCCGCGATGTCTCCTGGGCTGATACTGTTGGTTGTTTATGCTATGCAAGGTGACTCTCATGCCTCCCCCCCTTTTCACATATGGGTTGATTGGAAGACCCGTCACGGTGGTGGACCGCGAACGAAATTGGATGGACAACTGATCGGAAAATATGTTTATGACAATAATGGAATGCATGATTTTGAGTTTGCCCTCTTTTCCTTTCAGTATCAATGTACCACACAGGAGGTAGCAACAGCGCTTTCGAGAAACCCAAATTGCATTGCAGCCAGAATCCCGCTGGTGGAGCTTGTGCCTTATCTTACTCGGCCCCAACTGACGTCTGTATCAAAGGTCCATAATGCTCCGATGTATGCACGGCTTAAAGTGACTGAGGCTAAAACATTTATGTGTGAGCATATTTGTTCTCAGTGTCCGGAGATCATAACGATTCTGTGCTTGTTTAAGCCTGTAGTACAAGTGTCCTCTAGTTGCAAGGCAAACAAGAATTTCAAAGCGTACCGTAAATTGCGGGCAAGGAAAGCAGCTCCCTCTATGGCCAGAACACGGAAAGAACGATGGAATCTGGCTCATGATGTAAAGAAATTTAAATATTTTCGAAAGCTTCATGCGAAAACTCTTGAGGATAGTTCCTTTCCACCTCATCCTGCGTCAGATGCAGTATTGCACCGAATAATCACCAATTCTTCAACCGCTGTACAGCCTGAGCAGTTTGTGGAGGATGGGTGCGCAATTTGTGGGTGTCTGACCCCATTGTACAATTTAACTCCCCTCTCTGAATACAAAGGAAACTTAGACCGCCTGCATGCAGAAGGAATCACGCGAAAGGAAAGATTTAAGTTGTCAGATCCTATTGAGGATTTGCCCGGACCAGTGCTGGCCGATGGTTGTACACACATATGTGTAGAATGTGAAGTTGCAATAACGAAAAAATCGGTTCCCCGACATGCATTGGTGAATTATAATTGGATTGGTCAAGTTCCACCCCAACTTCAGGACTTGAGCTATGCCGAAAAAATGATGATAGCGAGAGTCAGGCACAACCGTTGTGTTATTCGGGTAAATTCTGGCCGAGTCAGAATGCATGCCAATGCGATTATGTTTGCTCAGCCTGTATTAAAAGTTTACCTTAAGTTGCCACCAAGTAGAGAAGAGATGGCGGAAGTCTTAGCCTTCATATTTATTGGATCATCAGCACCAACTCAGGAAGATTTTGAACGCACCCCCATGCTCGTGCGAAGAGACAAAGTTCTTGCTGCTTTGGAATGGCTTAGACTGAACCATGAAGGATATTCTGATTTGGAAATCTCGGAGGAAAATTTGCTGTCATATGCTCACCGGGGTATCCCCGTAGTTCCAGACTGCACTATACACACTGAAAGCAAACCGGAACATTCAATACCTGTTGAAGCATGGAGTGTGTTTGATGAAAATGAAGAGCATGGAACTTCAACCGGTGTTTGCACCTTTGCTGTACATGGACTGACTGGTGCAGAATATTCCAAGGCCCCTATGTCAACTATTAAGATGGTAGCCGTTGATCATTTAACACGTAAGGGCCATATACTTGGAATCGGAAGAAGTGATATTCCTGAATCCATGTACAACAATGTTGCCGCATATCCTGGAATGTTCCCATGGTTGTTCCCATATGGAAAAGGTGGAATTGGACATTCTGCTCACAAACATAAGGTGAGTGATATGACCCGCAAAAGGAATCTCCTCATGTACCATGACAAGCGCTTTCAGACAGACACATATTTTCCCATGGTTGCCTTTAACCACGAGCAATTAAAGGGATCTTCAACAGGAAGTAAATTGATTGTGAAACGTTCGAAGTTCTCTGACATTTCCCAAAGACTTCTTGCAACCAACCCCGAAGTTGCAGGACAGCTTGCTGACCGCATGGCTGCCGGGGAACATGTCAAACCAGTGAATGATGCTGAACGCCAATGTTTTGAGTTGCTCAGCGACTTAGATGGAATTGGAGCTCATGTACCGGGCTCTGCTACTTCAAAGAAACATATGAGAAATGAAATATGGTCAACAATTGCATATTTAGGTGCTCCAACATGGTTTATTACAATGTCATGGTCCGATGTAACTCATCCCATTGCGCTGTACTATGCACAGACGGACACAGTTTTTCGGCCCGAAATTCGTACTTCTAAGGAGAGGAACCTCTTAATGTCTCAAAACCCAGTTGCAGCGGCAAGATTCTTTCATTTCATGGTTCAAGTCTTTCTGAAAGATATCTTGTGCTGGGAGTCTGAGATGCCAGGACTGTTCGGTCACACTGAGGCCTTCTACGGAACTGTGGAACAGCAGGGAAGGTTGACACTCCATTTACACCAGTTATTGTGGATAATGAATGCATTCTCACCGCAGGAGATTCGTGATAGAATCATGGGGAAAGATTCTGTATTTCAGACAAAATTGATTGAATATTTGGAGTCGGCACATCAGGGGGAATTCATTCATGGGACACTCGATGACGTCCGTGAACGAGTGAGGGCCGACCCAGATGTCGAAGATCTTCAGTCTGGTAGTCCTGCATACAAAGTACCAACACAAATTTTGCCGGAGGTGCCACCGCCGATGTGTAAGGGAAGATGTGAAGAGGGGTGCCAAGGCTGCCTGAACTTAGCTCGTTGGCGGCAGATATTTGAACATGAAGTCGATGATTTGCTTCTGCGCTCTAATGTACACAAATGCAGACATTCTGTTCAAGATGAACAAGAAACAGAATCTAAAAAGGATTGGCGACATCTGAAGAAAAAGCGGAAGACAGAGAAAAAATATTATGAGCGAAGGGGATGTTTGAATCGCCATGGTGTATGCAAGGCGCGCTTTCCACGAGATGTCTTCAATGAGACTAGCATTGACCAAGACGGGCACATTAATTTAAAAAAGAAGGAGCCGAATATGAACACCTTTGCAAAAGTTATCACGTACTTTTCCCGCTCCAACACCGATGTAACGAGTTTATTATCTGGAACTGCTGTAAAAGCCGTTGTTTCCTATGTCTCCGATTATGTCTCTAAATTGGGACTAAAGACATACCAAGCATTTGCCTCAGTTTTCGATGTTTTTCAACGGAACTCTGAAATGCTTGACACAAGAGCAGAAGGTGTGGAAGCTGCACGAACCCTGATGCGTCAGATGATCAACTCGATGTCAACGAAGATGGAAATTGGGAGTCCAATGGCTTCCATGTATATCCTTGGCAATCCAGACCATTACACAAGCCACAAATATGTGAATTTTGTTTGGAGATCCTATGTTACTTTTGTTAAAAATTTCTGGGCTGGGCTGAGCTCAAATGCAGAAGAAGGGAATGAAGTCAAAGCAGAGGATCTGTTGACAATTCAAAACCAAGATGGGGCATATGTTGCGGTCTCTGTTGTTGATGATTACAGGTATAGACCTCTTGCTTATGAAAGTCTCAATCTCTACGAATGGATTCAATGTTCTGAAAAAAAGGCTCGGAATCAAACAGAACAGCGTGAATTTTTGGAGCAGATTGAACTCCACGCTGAATTAAATGGTTCAAAAACTCAGACTGACAAGCCAGAACAGGATGATGACAATAAATCTGATGCCAGCGGCGATTCATTCATAGATGACGACATGGGATCAGCATACCCGTCCGATGAAGAAGATGCAAAATCTATCGGTGATAGTGATTGGTGCTCAGAGGATGATGATGAAACTATATTTACCAAAGAAAAAGAACGGGCAAAGAAACAGTCAATAATCAGGCATCCATTTTTGCGCGGTCACCAGCAATTCAAATCACATTCAGTTCATTGTGATTTTAAGAAACTCACGTCAATAATTCCTAATTTTATCGGCGGTGCTGTTCCGCGCGCAGACAAGGGGGACAGAGATTATTATTGCATGGCGATGATGACAATTTTCAAGCCATGGAGATCACCGGCAGAATTGAAGGATCAGACATCCACTTGGGATCAGATTTTCATGGAGCATGAATTCACGGAAAGACAGCAGCAATTAATTAAGAACTTCAACCTGCGTTATGAGTGCAATGATGCCCGCGATGATCATTATGCAACCGTGAAAAAGAAGATGGCCCAAGCTGCCCACGGGCATTTCATGCCAGGTATCAATAAATTTCTTGGAACAAAAGACGAATTTTTGGATGATGTTGATGGAGTTGAATTTCGAGATGAAGATCTGGCCTCAGAACACCAGGCTACAATAGGCAAAAAGACCCGGTCCCTGATGAATGCCAGAGGAGAGATACAAGAAGTTCTACGAAATTCAAAATGGTTGAACAAATCTAGAGACGGCCTGTTTAATATAGATACAACACGGGTTGTTCCGCCCTATAAAACTCGCTCCTCATGGGCGGCAATTGTGAAAGCAGAGCGTAAAGTGTATACTGCCAACAAACTGGCTGATATGCCGCTGCCGCCTTCTAAAGGTGCCACCAAAACGAACACCGATAGAGTCGAAGTTCTGCCTGGTGATTATTTGCTACCCAAGAGTAAAATTGACCAGAAAAGCAACACAGACCTGATTAATGATATACGGAAGGAATTCGGCTTGAACCATGAACAACACCGGGCCTTCAAAATTGTGGCAGACCATGCATCGTCGTCTAATAAGTCTGGTCCACTGAAAATGTATGTTGGAGGGATGGGTGGTTCTGGGAAGTCAAGAGTATTTAATGCTATCATTACATATTTTGTCCGGCGCAACGAGGGTTATCGTGTAATGGTCCTTGGGCCCACTGGATCAACTGCAGCATTGTTAAATGGATCTACATATCACTCGGTATTCAGGATACCTCGGGATTCAAAAAGCAAAAATAGAGATGATGTGGATGGGTCACCCAACGATGCAGCAACAATTGCAGCCATTAATGAACGTCTACAAGGTGTTGAATACATCCTACTGGATGAGATCTCGATGGTATCCTGCAATGATCTACAACAGTTGGCAAGTCAAGCTGCTAAAGCCCGTAATATTCACGACACAGAGTTTGCTGGCTTGAGTGTCATTGTTGCTGGAGATTTTGCTCAGCTGCCTCCCACTACTGGGCGATCATTATATGACAGAAAAGTTGCGCTGAAGAATTCTGATTTAGCGACCCAGAGGGCACAAAATGCTGTATTGGGGAGAATCCTCTGGCACCAATTCAACACAGTAGTTCTGCTGCGTCAAAACATGCGTCAAACGTCTCAAACCCCTCTTGATGCCCAGCTACGCACCGCATTGGAAAACATGAGATATGCGGCATGTACACCTGAAGATATCAAATTTCTGAGAGGTCGTGTAGCAAGTGATCGCCCTGGTCATCCGCACCTTGATAGTAAGAAATATCGTAATGTGTCTGTAATCACTGCCTTTAACATTCATAGAGATATGATCAATGATCTCGGAGTTGAACGTTTTGCACAGGATACAGGGCAAGAACTTGTTGATTTTTATTCAGTGGATAAATTAAGCTCTCGAGCCATTGACAAATTTAAATGGAAAAAATGCGAACAGGCTCACTTCCGAACACTTGGTTCCAAATTGCAGAATCATCTCTGGCATGCAACTCCTTCAATGACGACTGACCACATTCCGGGCCGTCTCCGGTTGTGTGTTGGCATGCCCGTCATGATCAAATCAAATGAGGCAACTGAATTGTGTATTACAAAAGGGCAAGAAGCCATTGTTACCGGGTGGGACTCTTCTGTTGGCCCATCTGGTCAGCAAATACTTGACACTTTATTTGTGAAATTAATTGAACCACCAAGAGACATTCAAATTAAAGATCTGCCCTTGAATGTTGTACCCCTGGGTCGGACATCTACTCACATAACTGCACTGCTTCAAGATGATTCCCTCCTATCGTTGATGCGAGAACAAGTAGTCATTCTTCCCAGCTTTGCGATGACAGATTATTCGTCTCAAGGAAAATCACGAAATCCAAATGTTGTACATCTCAATAATTGTAAAGACCATCGAGCATACTATGTGGCCCTCTCTCGAGGGTTCACGGCAGAAGATACCGTGATTGTACAAGGCTTTGATCCGCAGAAGATTACGGGGGGAATTATGTCAGGCTGCCTCCGTCAAGAATTACGCGAATTAGAGATCTTGGATGAGATCACCAGGCTGAGGTTTGAAGGATGCTTGCCCGCGCATGTTAATGGAATGTACAGAGGTCAGCTAATTCAGAGTTATCGCATGTGGAAAGGAAATGCAGAGGAGCCGAGCCATTTCCATCCTGCCATTCGGTTGAATGCGTCTTCAGATTCTATGGCTGCTGATGTTCCTGATTACGGTGTCTGGCATCCTACAGTGTCCGAAAAATCACCAATAAAAGCACGCAAAGTGTCCAAAAGACAGGCCGCGGAGTATATTGAGTCCCCCACAAAACGGCATGCTGTTAACCGACCACTGAATTCACCAGTTGTACATCTGCAGCAGTCTTCACCAGGTGGGCTTATATGGGACAGTGTAAATTATAGTTGTGGATATGATGCACTTTTGACCCCGTTAATGTGCTTATGGGAGGATAATCCTATTGTTTGGACGGAAAAATTGGACATGTCTAATCACATCCTAGGTCAGTGGGCATTGGCAATGACTCAGACTCGAGACATTCCTGAACGAGCCAGGGATTATATCCGGAGAATACTTCACCTGCAAGACCCGCAGAATTTTCCTCTCGGTCCACAGGGACTGCTTCTAGACGCACTATTTATGGCCGTGACTGACAGGAAAGTTTATGGATCTGCATTGACTTTTTGCGATAAATGTGGATACCAGGCGCTGGGGACTACTCATACATTTAGCCAGTATATGAATGTGGGTTGGGTACCAGCACTTCATGCAAGGCATCCAGCTGGCCCAACATTATCTCAGTGGTTTGGACACCATTTCGACAGGATAACATCCGGCAACTGCCCACACTGTACAAACAATTCAAAACTGCGGCGACTGACCACAATTCATGATATACCTTTGTATATGATAATTAGTTCAGGGTTCAACAATCTACATCTGAATGACGAACTAACTTTTTCTTCGACAATGGGTGAAACCCGTCTGCGATTGCGTGGGCTTATTTACCATTCACCAGGCGCTCTCATGGGCCATTTCACAAGTGTGATATTGGACAGGCATGGTTCGATGTGGTACCATGATGGAATTACGACAGGACGTTTCTGCACACAGAATGGAAAAATATCTGACTTGCAAGATTTGCTATCTTTACAAACAGGCCGGGCACCAGCCGAGGTATTATGTGCAGCCTTGTACGCTCAGGATATTTGAAGAGGATGGTTGAAAAGAAAAACCCCGTTTGGACTCGTACTGCCATGCGAAGCACTGGCCACATGCCAAGTAGTGACTAAGCTATTACATAAGCCGGCGGAGGGGACGGGTCATTTTTAGATTTGCAGGCCAGCGCCACTACTCGCGCAAGTACCCTCGTTGCACAATTAGACATGATGTATTCACGGGCCACACGCCGGATCAAAGTGAATAGAAATTTTCATGGCTCGTCCATCCACCAATTGAAGGAGAATATACAGAGGGCGATGGCATCGGTCTCTGTCGAGTTGATACGCAAGTGGGAGCACCGCGCATGGCGGTTCATTGATGCATATGGTGATGGACTCGGCGCAAAAGAAGCACAGAAGAGGGTAAAACAATTCTCTTCTTATCGTTTCAAATCTCATCGTCGAGTCTCGGAGCGGACAGGAGACTCGATGGATGCATAGGCGACTCCTCCTGTATTTTCCTTGAATTTATTGTGCATTCCCTGATTTTTTTGGAGGCCATTTGATCGCATTATATAAGCGGCGGCGGTAGGTCAGTCTGTTGAAATTTATATCTCCCCCAGTTTTTGGATTTTCGGGAAACCGTTTAGAGGGATTGTTCTTTATTCTAAATACTACCTTTTGGCTAGGGGAATAGGGAATCTATTGAAAACTGCATGCTCCATTTTTGTTATACAAAGTTGGTGGTGATTAGACGACTTGCACCATAGTTTAGATCTAGTTACTATTAGACACCGGAAAATTTACGGAAAACGCCGAATAAATAATATGATTGCCGATCAAATCGGTCTCTTAAAAAAAGAAAATGGACTCATGCGTTTGCCACGGGCCCACAGACCAAGTCCATTAGGAATCGTTTTGCGTTATAGTATAACAGCGCTTTAAAGCTCCTCCTGTTTTACGACACAGTCATGGAGAAGAAAGCTTCACCGTGTGTACGATGTCGAGCGATAAAGATAGCAAGTTCAGCTACTTCCTAGTTGGCCAGTTCCCTGATGTTTCTACTAGCGATGTGACGGCAAAGATCCTTGCGGTCCGTGCTCCAGAGCGCGCACCAAAGTGACCTGTAATTATACCAACACTTCGACCACCGTATCTGGATCCGACCTTCGGAGAGGAGCAGCGTGTTTGGCTTGTCGGTGGGCATTGTTTTCGTTAATGGACATGCTGAATTTTACAGTGAATGCAGGCGTAAAAAGAAGGTACTGCACAGTTGATTATCTTCATTGAAGAACTTATTTCTCATCTATACAAATCAGAAATGCAGTGGAGATTGGCCATGTCTCGCATGCGTTGCGGCCCGGAAGGAAGATGACTGCAAGTTCGATGATAGCAGCCAGTTGAGCTCCACGAGAGCCCTTATTGAGCGGACTCACGAGCTGGAGAAGCTTCTTTATCAAGCCAAACAGAGGAATCCAGATTTCTTGGACTACCAGCTAGACCCGGGCGTCTTGAATCAACTGGATCAACTGGCTTTTGCATCGAATCTAGTGCCTCTCACAATTCGGGAAGACACTGAAGCCGTTCCTAGTAGCAACGAAGCTGGGCCTTTCGACCCTGCTCTTCTAGAGCCCGTTTCCTTCGATCTCCTGCCAGTTACACTGGCACATGATACTGTCGGAAACCCAAATCAAAGCGATTCTCTTGATGTGGTTCCTAATCTTTGCGTCAGGACTGAGACCAAAGAAGAGAAATTATTTCGACTGTCAGTACTCTTCTGTAATAGTCTACCTCCTTCCCCTACTCAATCTTCCGACAAGGCGAGCTCTCTTTCTGCTGAAGGCCCCCGCATGCGGATTCAGCCTGTCACTGAGGAAACTCGATGCTATCGCAAAGGGTGATATGACGGGTCTCGTCGTTCATCCTGTCCTAGTACACGTCTGTCATCTCTGGGGATATCTTCTCGACTTTCTGAAACAGACTGGAACTTCGGTCCCCTTTGCGGCTGAAGAGGAATCAAGATACATGCGGCTGATCCAGGGATCGCTTAACGGAATGTTTGGACCCGCTCCAGACCTAGCCACATCCCTCTTAACATATACGACTCTCGCTCTCTACTTTTTTCATAAAGGATGTGTCGATCGAGGTCAAGAGTTTTTGGCTGTAGCTAGCAAAACAGCTCTGGAGCATGACATAGATTTGGCATGTTTGGGGAACATTTATTCGGACAAGATAAACCACGGGTTTTCTGTCTTTCCCAGCAATGATGCCGATGAAACACGCGCTGCTTGTTCCCATCTGATCTATCTCGGGATTGGGGTTCCCTTAGTTTTGAAGAACCCGCCAGTGGTCGATGCGCGGCTCGTGGATAAGTTCAGCCTCCTAAAGGTATGTGTTTTAAAAATAATTCAACATGCGTAATACATTTGTTTGCTCATTCATTCTTCTTTCTTCAGAGTCCGCAGGTAGCTACACATGTCGACATGAATTTCATGAGAGCCAAAAGTGTCCGGCTCTTTGCAGAAGCCCGCCAGTTGACGTCGATGTGGAATGGTTCGGCGTCAAGTATACCGCATTGCATCGAACTACTCGATAGCACCGCTTACTATTCCATAATAGATCCAAGTCCGCCTCCATTGTGGTTTGACAGATACTGGAAATTGATCGAGCAAATACATTCACACCTTGGGCTCCTGCAGCCAGCAGCCCTGAAGGTTTCATTCATTCCAGACTACCACAACATCGGACTAGCTTTGAAACATTCCACGATCCTTGCTCTTGCGGCCCTTGCCGACCTGCATGCCCCCTTTGCACCCTCCCACCCAGAATCGTCAAGCCGTTATCGCGAAACCGTATGTGAGATTGTGAGCATCTCCAGCACGTTCAAATCCGACGATTTTCAATACCTGGCCCCGATTTTGTCGGTACGTGACCTCAATGATGCCTTAGCCTCCACAATTTACCTGCTTCCCAGTTGTGTTGGACGGTTGCGACCCAGGGGATCCTTGAAAATAGGATCGTGTACGAAAACCAGGACTCCATTATCACCACGATCCGACAATGCAACCAGAATCTGAAGCAAGCCTTCGGAGCTCGAATGTGGTCATGCATACAATTTGATACGAGCGGGCTTGATGGTGTACTTGAATAGCATTTTTATTTGTCCCCGGTTTGTCCGCTGGAAAAAAAAAGAAAGTGGTTTCTGTTACCACCAAGTCGTTTTTGTTGGCGCAGAGTGTATCATGTGGCGGTTGAAGTCCTTTGCTGAAGTTTTCATGCCGCTGAGTTGTGATGTTCACGGTTTTTGACGACCTTCCATCCATTCTGAGAGTTGTTGCATATTTTTTGTCTTTGTCTCTCGGTTTACACAATGTGCATGGAATTTATGAGGGTCCAAATGCACTTTATTCATCCGACACTATTTTTGACATTTCCGACACTTATATAAGGCTGAAAGCAATGAATGTATGTGTCGGAAAAAGTGAGGTTTTCCGACAGATACTTATGACATCTTGCAGTTTTCCGACACTTTCATATTGGCCATTTTTTTTTTCAACAGATATGCATTCTGCCTGCATCCACTACCCACTTCTGGGCCATGGCCCTTTTTTATCGCCGTCATTTGCTGGTTCAGCTTGAAGAAAAAATGTGTAGGTTCGCTGGGATATAGTAATCGTAGAGAAAGGTAGCATGTCTCAGTACATATGATTTAGACTTTGAAAAAAGAGATGATGAGGGCAGGAAGCCTGAGACATGTTTGGATGTGATGAAAGCAAAAGAACTAAGAGGATTCGAGTGCGTAGATGCGAGGAAAAAAAAGTCTTCGGTTTTGCGCTTACATACTGATAGACGAACGGAAGCAAAAGAGCTATGACAGGTGGCTATGCATGATGTGCCCTATCTAATCTAATCTGACCTTGACTCCGATTTTCATTGTCACTGACACAGACTCTGGGCAGACTCGCAAGCTCGTCGTTTGGGCACGCCAAACAAGGATTTCACTCGGAGCCGCGAGAGGTGGAATCGATGAGGAGGAAAATGACACATAAATCCCTTGCCTCCGTTTATATTATCTTTCCGCAGCTTCGGCGTTGCCGACACTTTTGCGCCTTGGATATCGGACCACGGCCAGAAATGGAGTTCCGTCGTGATGAGGACTCGTTCAAAATGCCAGCGAAATCAAAATCGGCTGTGATGTCGATTTTAAGGGTATTGTTTTTTGCCGTCGTAGCAAGAGCGCGAGAATTTTTGCGAGCCAGTTCAAGGAACGATTCCCGAAGGCGGTTTCCTTGGTGGTACATATATAAAATGGCCAAGATGAACACAAAATGGCTCATACCAAACACGAACTTGGAGCCTACAGCGTTATACAGCATCACCACTTCCCACTCTTCCCTCCTCATTCTAACCCACCCAGCTCACAATGGTCAAAGAAACGTCTGTACTGCTCGTATTTGCCAGCTCCTTGCCTCTGCTCACTGTCACGTTCTTCCAGTAAATTGTACGACATCCTGGGGGTGTCACCGACCGCATCCACACGCGAGATCAAAAGTGCCTACCGCTATAAGTAGACGTCCTACTCCTTTCACTCCCGGTCCTTTTCTCAACGTGGAAAATCTAGGGCTAAAACGTTACATCCCGATCGGGAGGGTGACGACTCCGGCGAGCGGTTCTTAGAGGTTACAGCTGCGTAGGTGATTGCATGCTGTCAGCACCTTGTAAATCAACTCTTTGCAGATACGATGTTCTCTCTGACGCATATCGGCGCGAAATTTATGACACCAAGGGAGAGGCGGGACTGCAGTCTAAGCAGGGTGGTACGGGTGGTGTGGACCCCCTGGTACGTGTGCCGTCCTTTATTATACTTTACCGGTGTTTACTGGCTTTCAGGATATTTTTAATCAACTCTTCGGCGGCGGCGAGGGGACGAGGAGGAGGAGACGTCATCCGTGAAGAATCTAGTGACGGCCGATTTGTGACGAAGGGAGGGCCGAAAACAGAATCTAGACAACTCGGATCTTCACCCATTGTCACTGTAGTTGGAAACTTTCTCCTTTCGTTCGACAGACGGTGCCTAGATGGTGCCTGTGTACAGTCTTGAATCGCCGCCCGCATTTGCGAAGCTTTAAATCTGGGCACTGGGATCCGGGAGCCTAACCAATCCTGTAGAGTTGGACGGGTCACGCCACCTGGCCGACGACGATATTGAGCTGCGACCGGACCGGCAGCCGACAATCAAGCAAAAAAGATCAAGGAAAAAGAGGCGCTGAATGTCGGACCTTCTCATTACAGCTGGTAGGAATTTCGTGGAAGTTGAACGTTGAAGGAAGATGAAAGGCTTGTTGACCATTGTCCATCCCTGTTTGGCTTTGACGCGCGAATATCACAATCGGCGTCATCTCACGTACCAACTCTTCCTTCTCCACCATGTTTTCTATCGCGCGCCGTTCTCTGCGCCCGTCCCTTGCACGCTCCCTGTTCGCTCCAGGAGCTACCGCCTCCGTCCACAGTCTCCCCGCGCTACCATACGAATACAATGTACGCGAATAGAGTTGTGTTCCTAGAGAAAATCTCACCACTCCCAGGCGCTGGAGCCGTATATCTCAGAGGAGATCATGACGCTGCACCACAAGAAGCACCACCAGACGTACGTGACGGGCCTCAATGCCGCGGAGGAGTCGCTCGCCAAGGCCAGCACGACGAAGGAGAAGATCGCGCTCCAGGCCGCGCTCAAATTCAACGGCGGAGGCAAGGCCTATTAGCTCGTACTTACTGCCGACCTACGGGAGGCTGACGTCCTGCGCGTTTTACAGGCCACATCAACCACTCGCTCTTCTGGGAGAACCTCGCGCCGGCCGCGCACGACGGCGGCACGCTCGCGGACGGCCCGCTGAAGGCCGCGCTTGAGGAGACCTTCCGGTCCGTCGAGGAATTCAAGAAGACGTTCAACACAAAGACCGCCGCGATCCAGGGTAGCGGCTGGGGGTGGCTCGTACGTCAATAATGAGCATCGCCAAGCCGCGTCACTCACACACAATGGCTTGTCCTCGATCTATTCAGGGATACAACCATGCGACGCGGAAGCTCGAGATCGTAACCACTTCCAACCAGGATCCTTTGATTTGTGCGTCCCACTTTTCTGGTCAATGGCATCCTCGTAGTAAATGCTATATGCGTAGCGCATACACCTATTATTGGTGTTGACATCTGGGAACACGTTCGTCTGCCCATGTTCGCGCGCGTTTTTAATTATTAATGACTTCTGTTCAGGCGTTCTACCTCCAGGCATGTCCTTTCTGATCTATTCGCGCCTCTGTCTTTTTTGCTGAACAGTTTCGCCTCCTTCACGCAGTACAAGAACGTCAAACCCGACGTGAGTTCCAGAATTAACCCTCTCCACTACGCATCTGACGGGGTGCACACACAGTACCTTAATGCGATCTGGAACGTCATCAACTTCAAAGAAGCCGAGAAGCGTTTTGTTGCGGCTGCGAAATAAGTAGCTGTGTGAACATAAATATCCTCCCAAACTAAAAACGCACCCTTTGTTTTCCTTCCGCGCGCCGGGTTCCGGGGTCTGAGGTTCACCGGCGCCCGACGTTAATCCGACAAACCTTCATTGAGCGACTGCGGCAAGATGATCACGACGGGAAGAAGAAGAAAAAAACACAAGAGATGGGTGCGTCAATACAGTGGCTAAATAAGTACAAGATGCTCCAAGATGCTAAGGATATATGTAATTGTGATATGCGGTTCGATAGGTCGGATAGTCCGGTCCCACGAACAACCCTGTATGTACTATGATTGTATGTCAATGTCTCCACCGAATGCTAATACAGCTCCTCCACACCGCCAGGAAACGCACCGCACAGACACACCAGTGCTCCGCGTCGCGCTAGTCGTCGTCGTCGTCGTCGCTCCCTTCCGACGCGTGTCTGTCGGGCACCTTAGTGGTGGTGTACGGGGGACTGTCGTTCAACACCTTCTCCTTCTTTTTGCGCTTGCGCTCCGTCTCCCGGACGTTCACACGCACCCCATACCGCGCGAGGTGCTAGTCACGTCGCGATCAGCGCGAAATTACACGAAATTAAGATGTGCGGCACGCGCACCTTCGTGAGCTCCGTCGATTTTCCGAGGGGCGGGACCTCCTTGGATGAGTATATGCGGAACGAGTTGCCGTAGCACTCGGCTTGGATGGCGAGGTCGCTATGCCCCGTCGGCTTCGAGAACAGGTCGAAGAAGCGGTACCTGCCATGCGCGATTTAATTTGAGCTGCTGGCTGCATGCGCAGAAATCAGCGACGCGTACCGCAGGATAAAGTAGCCCTCCGTCTTGACCGCGAGGTCCTACGTACGTGAGGGTCAGTAAAATGAGTCAGTGGCGCTGGGCATGCACTGACAGCGAAGGTAAAGAGGAGAGACGTCTTGCCGCGCCAGGGGATACTGTCCGCCTGGACGAACGTCGTGCCGGCCAACGAGGTGGTGGCTTTTGAGCTTTCGGTCACTGGGTAGTTGTCGAAGAGGATCAGCGTGTCCGGTGGTGGGACGCCGGCGTACCCCGCCAGCGGTGGCGTCGGACGCAGTGGAGAAATGGGGGGCGAAGGCCCGTAGTTGCCGTAGCCGTTGGCCAGGGTGGGGCTCCGGGGCGACGGCGTAAACGCGAGTTGAGTGGCGGGCGGAGACGAGGTCGGCGTCGTTGATGGGATCGGGACGGGGAGGAGGTCGACGGTGCACATGAGCCCCAGGATTTGGAGGTCACTGAGTGAGTGATTTTATTTGCCACGGAACTTCTGTCCAGGCGTCTTGGAAAGCTTACTCGTAAGAGACCTCGACTTCCGATTCCCGCTCAGTCCCCGCATTATATACAAAAAATAAGCGGAGCCATGCAACAGGGGGTGGGTCCAGAGGACGTCTGTCCAGTAAAATCTCAGAGCTGAGATCGCGCGGGAGAAGGAGATGAATGTATACCTATCCACCTTCGCGTACCTCGAAGCGAGAGTTATTATATCAATTGCCCACCAAAAATAAAAACACGACTCACTTGCGTCCAAAGGCAGCCGCCTGGAGCTCTTGCATCTCCGCGCGGATTGTCTGACCGGCAAACTGTCCGCCAGTGAAATGAATCGGTTTACCGATGAGACTTGTGCCCGTCGGCTGGTGATGGCTCCTGGACGGATATTGATGGAGAGCGCCGCCAGTCTGCTGGGACGCCGGCGCCATCATGGACGCAGTCCCGGAGTGTGGTACGGACAACGCGTACTGATGAAGTGCGCTGTAGGGCTGGGTATACATGCTGGATGGCGGGAGAAGGCAGAGAGGGCCCTGTGGGTGTCGCGCCCACCAGACAGTTGGAGGTTATCGATTATCGAAGTGCCTCGCCTGCTAGGTTCTGTCTTTTTATACGCCGGCACTGACGAACGAAGATCGATGGCGCGTGCACAAAAGGCAGGTAGAGCGCGGTAAAGCGTCTACTCCAGGGGAAACTGTGGTCCAGGAAGTGGGCGCAACCAAGATTGCCGGTTCCGGCGCAGAACGCCAGCTCACCTATTAGGCCTGATAAGGAATCTCACCGCCTTCTGGCCCATTTGACGAGGTCCTCTGCCAACACAAGGGTACGTCCTGCTGTTGAAAAAGGTAACGCCGTATACGATCGTTCGATTTGATTCCGCGGACGTATTCAATTTTACATTCTGTCACTTGAAAACAAGCCTAAGGTTTTACGTCTCTCTGCTCTACCCTCTCTCAGGCGTTCATACACAAATCGTGAATTCTATCTCGAGATTTAGCCACCTTCCTCTCAATCTCCGTACGTTGCAAACACCGCTCGAGAAACGATAGCGCTCGAGGCACAGCAGCAGGAGAATAGTACCGACAGACAAACTACAGGCCAAGAAAGGCGAAAAGGTGGTGTTGAAGAGAAAGGAAGACGCCTATGCCCAACAGCACCAGTCATAGTGGTAATGCTGCACTACAGCCCTGAGGTGATCTGGAACGAGGCTCGACTTCTCCGCAGCTTGGCATTTTCCGTCGACAAACGTAAAGCTCTCGGAAGATAGGTGTAGATAGCTTGCCGTACCGTGGAGACCATCGTCCGACAGACAGTTTCAGAGGACCGGAGTCTACGCGGCTGCAGAGGTCAGGGCTACAGTGATTGGCCTCGAGGTGGGACACTACAGACCCCAGAATAGAATCGTGTCTTCTTTTATTCTTGGTGGCGCTATTCGCAGTGACAGAAAAGTCAAGTACACAGCTAGAAGCCGGGCGTTTGACTTTGCAGCGGGAATTTGCCGATAAGGAAACCTCGACTGGGCTGGGGCAGTAAGAAATTTAAGAACATCGGGCTCCATACCGCTGGGAATTCAAGGTCATTTCAGCCCTGCTCGCGTATCACAGTATCGAGTGTCATGAGAAGGGCCAGACCAGGAAAGAAAGACCACATTAGAGTAGTATCCGTCAAGCAATCCACATAAACGTCCGACTTGCTCAGGGTTGGCTTTATATTTCCGCAGCAACTGCGTCCTCGATTCCGAGAGCCTCTTCTCCTCGATCAACGAGCTGTCGCGGGATTATTAGGCGCAAGCTTAAGAGAACTGTAAACACACTCCGTGCGGGCCCTAGGAGGCGTTTCAGCGTGATGTCCCTGGCAAGAAGCGCTTGTTGAGCGCGCGTATGTATGTAGATCCTGTGGCGTTTCAATGCAATCTAGTGCACAGGCCGATGAGCGCGTCGATTTGCTCAAACTCTAAACTCTGGACCCAGCGCTGTGGAGCCCGAAGGGTGGCCGCTGTAGGATCGAAGTTCATCCCAGCGAGAAGGGTATTGCATGCATCTTGACATGAACCATGGAGAAGACACTCTTCCTCTGCCAGACCTCGCTAATAGCAAAAACGTCTTGAGCAATATTAATGAGGAATCGATCCGGCTCAGTGGAGCGACTCTAACAGTAGTCGCAGATCTTCATCAGGAAAACCAAAAGTGCTTATGCAGTGCTCTGCAGCGCCAGAACGTGCTGGAGAGCGGCACGCGCGGCTGCATAGAGGATATGTAGTTATGAGCTCTATGACTCGCTTGACAGCGGTCTGGCTTCATTGAGCTTCATAGCGTCTCTTAGCGGGCTCGGCTATGGTTTTCCCGATGTTGTCCAGGCAATAAGGGAGTATCGACGGAGTACATGTGTGGCAGCCACGAGAACTCAGCAAAGGACTGAGGGACGTTGACTGTGGTGGTTTTGTTCAAAGTGTTTCGGTCAATTTTTGTCTTCACAGTTGCTTCACAGCACGTGCCAGTGCTGCTAAAAACGCGTCGCGGGATACCCTAGTTAAAGGTTCGTGCTGCGCGGGTGCAGGACAGCAGCGTCCGCGCCGTTCTTCTTCCGCTCCAGAAGCTCATCGCATTCCATCACAGAAATCTTGGTCTGCGGCGGTGGCGCAGAATGGAAGTCTCAAAACTCCCGACCCTATATTCCCGTTGCACCACCACTGCCGTAGATGAACATATGCACAACTTCCCGAAGATAAGCTACTGGATCCAGACACTCCGTCGCAGCAGATGCACCGATAATCACTGCGTTGAGGCCCTAGGTAGTCACAGGGTAGGCAACGTTGGTCTAGTGGTCTACCCCCGGTAGACGCAGGTAGTCACGCCTGTCTATAGTGGTCTACCAGGCGTCTACCGGGGGTAGACCAACCAATGTCGCCTACCTTGTGACTACATAGGGCCTCAACGCAGTGAATGATAAAGAAGGGAAATTCATATTATTAATATTGTCCTTTCGCGCCCGAAATAAATGATCCTACTACTACTACCAGGATGTGTCCATGTAATATCCAGCACCGGAAAGGAAAGATGCGTACCGGTGCGGAGAAATCTATCAAGTATGTAGCCATGAAATAAGTAGTCCGTTATAAACTTTCACAAATGGAACAGTCGATGTTAAGGGTAGTGCGGAAGAGAACAGCTGGAGAACAAAGGGACATGGTTAGAGCGGTGGTTGGGAGGCGGTTGACTGAGACTTACGCAGAGCAATGAGAACGACGATGAGCGCAATGGCGAGGAACATATAATATGCCATATTTGATTATCTATCATGGCGACGGGTCAGCAAGCGGACTTGAGGAAGTATCGGGCACACTCACTATCCATCGCCGCTGTCTCCGTTGCTTGATGGAGTACAGTGGCGCGCGTATTTGTTTTGAGGGTCGCAGCCAGACTGAGGTTACGTCAGCCAGCGAGCAAGAAACGGAAAAGCAAGCCACTTACAGAGGATGGTGGCGTGGAATCGGTCAAAGTACGGTATTATCACGGGCAGCGTCAGCGAGAGCAGCAGGATATGCCCCAGGATAAGATCCGAGCTCCAGAGGGACAGCTCCATGATCTTGACGATAAACTCTCGCGCGGGCTGAGACATGACATGCGAGCCAAGCCCACGGCCGTACCACCGACCCGTCCACCATGCCCGGTTTGTTTCGTCGTGTTTGAATTCCCGCGACAGGAACACCGAAATGAGGATCTTGTGGAAAGCCCGCTGGATCGCGATGATGGCGATCAATCCCAGGACCGCGTGCGAGACGTTCCAGTGCTCAAGGAACCACTGACGGAAATGTTACTTCTTTATCTGACCCACTGAAACGAACACTCACGAAGAACTCGAAAAAGCCGACCATCCCGAGAGTGCCGAGGGTGTGCGCAATGAAAGCCATTGCGGAGCCGAATCGGGGGAAGACTGAGTCCAGCATCGGCCCAAGGAGTAGGGAGACAAGGAACAGCACGAGCAGAACAACGGCATTAAGACGATGGGTCCGAGGGAGATTACCGCAATGCGAATAAGTGGACTAGGCGGGAATTTGCCCTCGACCGCGAAGGACTTGACGTACATGTACGCGATGACGAAGACGAATGCCATCATCACTGGGAAGACGACCTCGGCAAAAAGTACCGCCCGCCAGTCTGCGCGCGGGACATCGCCAGAGAGCTTTTCTGATGGGTGTCCGAGTTTCTTCTTCTTGTACCCCGTAATCATGGTCCGCGTCAGGCGGCAGTAGCCTATCCAGGAGTTGTTGTGCGACCGCGAATTGCCACGCGACATCCACCGCAAGAATTCTCTGGAATATACGCATCAGCGTCGTGACCCGACTGAGAGGAATAAATAATACTAACCGGTAATCAACGATAAAGTCGGAGAAAACGAATTGATGGGGATTGAAGATGAAGGGCGCTATGCACAGGGAGAGAATGGATATCCAGAAGTAGAGGAGCCAGTTCGTCCACATCGTCAGCGTCACGTAGAGCAGCATGACCATCGTTCGCATCCCAAGGTAGATACTGGGCCCGGCGAAACGGGAGAACAGCGTGCTGAAGTGAATCCGACTTGTGGCAAAGCCTCGACCGGTGGCGATGTACCTTGCCCCGCCAAAGGTCAAGTTGCTCAGAATGGAGTGCGTGTAGATCTGGGTGGAGAAGACCTCGAACAGCGGTGACAGAGAACCAAACTGCTTTGCCAGACGGAAGACCGCTTTCCAAGTGCCGCGCTCGACAAGCTCTGTACAAGACATTAGCAGGCTCAGACGATCGAATACAGGGCGAGCATACCTTGCAGGAACAACGGCAAGAACGCAATCATGAACACAAGAAAGATACTAATGATGCGGTGCTCGATCCAGACGTAGACGGGCGCCAAATTATAACATCCGTCTTGGTTAGCATCAATGAACTCCCCCGATTTCGTGTACCTGCAAATCGAGATGGTCGAGTGGAGCGCGCCGAGGAACACCACTATACAGCCATCAGCGCCTATCGCGACGAGAAAGATAAAAAAGCTCACTCGTAACGATGAACAACTGCACCGACAGGATAACCAGCATGTTGTTAATGTGGAACCCGGGATGCCCATAGTAGAACGTCAAGAAGCGATCGATGGGCAGCTGCGTCCCCAGGTAATAATACTCCCGGCTCAGCATTTGCTCACCCATACCCGTCCCGATCTTCGTCTGGAAATTCAAAATCGTGCCAAAGCCCAAGTCACGACCTTTGCCGCACTGGTAGTACTCCGTATGCTTGATCCGCCCACCACGCCCGAACGCGTTCATCCCGGCATAGATGTCCTCGTTCAGATGGAGCCCCTTCTGCGCTTTGGACACACCTCCGCGCGTCGTCATATAGATCGCGTTCAGGAAATCCGGGTGCCCGTAGTGCAGCTTCCCGCCGATATAAGCCATCGAGCGCGCCGACAGCGTCCCGAACGTCTGCTCCTTGCCAGCCGCCAAGTCACCCAAGATACCGATATTCTCCGAGAAGATGTACTCGCGCGCCCCGACGATAGCCACAGGAGCGGTCTTGCCGAACTCCTTTGGATTCCACTGCGTATACGGGCTCTGCTCCGGAACGGAGTACTCCTCAAATTCCCCAAGCACATTCCGGATCTTGAGACACTCCTCGAGGTAATTGTCCTGGTTCGCGTCGATGAGCTGCAGGTACTCTCCACGATAGAATATAATCGCGTGATTCTGATTATCCGACTTGCCGTCCCCGAGAATTGGGTTCCCGGGTAGCTCGACGCGGAACTTCGGCCTGCGCCGCCCGGTCTCAGAAATGAACTCGCTATGCCCATCAATGAGCGCGGAGAAGATGCGAGGCTCGCCGCCCTCCTTCCGTGGGGGCTCCTCCTCCAGATACGCGATCTGCAGATCCGGATACGCGCGCAACAGGAACTCGGCGTTCTCGTGCTCCTCCTTGTTGAACTTGGAGTACCGCTGCATCGACACGAGGAACTTGAACTTCCTACGCGCCATCCGCTCGAGCTCGCGCTCCAGCTTATCCGCATTTCCTCCAAAGTGCTGCACAATCTCGGGGCTCTCGACGCGGTAGAGCAACTTGAGCGCCTTGGAGTAGTTCATCATCCCGGACACGGTTCGGTATAGGGTCTGCGCGCGTAATGATGACCAGATACGCGTACGCAAAGTAAACTCGGGCGCGGCGCTCTTGAACCCGATAAAGTAGAACGGCAGGTCATCCGCCTTGCTCGACGCAGCGCCCTTCTCGTCAGCGGCGCCGAAGGGGTTGGTGCCGGTTCCATTGAACTCCTCCGCGAGGATCTTGGTGTCCTTGACGAAATTCTCCCATTCGACCGGGTGCAGCTGCTTCAGGTACTCGAGCAGCGTCACGCGCGTGTTCTTGTCCTCTTCGCGGATGATCTCGCGCAGCGATAGTAGGATCTTCTCGCTATAATGCGGCGTCAACACCGTGAATGTGGGCATCGCTTCCACAGGGATGGTCGCCGGTAGGTCCGTAGTAAGTGACTGCGCAAAGAACGAGATCCGTCGCTCCGCCTCGCTATTTTGCGGGAAGAACTCGCCACTTGCGCCACCCTTTTTCATGCCCGTTGTGACGCCAGAGGAGATGAAGAACGGCGGCGCGCGCAGGCTGCGGCGCCCATTCGGGTTGTCCACCTGGTGGTAGAGTAGCCTCTGCACGTGGTCGATCGAAAGTAGGTGTTCGCGGTACATGGAGATGATGATCGCGTTCCAGATTTGGGAGACGAGGACCTACAGTGACATCGCACCGTCAGCATTATCCAACACCAAAGGGTGGAAAAGGGACACACCTTCGGCTTGTACTTCGCCTCCATATCGCGCGTCGCCAAAAGCTTCGCATACATGCGCTTCGGCAGGCGCTGGTAAATATCCTTCCACGGCGTCCAGATACTCAGGCCCAACTTGAACGACCTCGCAATACTGCCGACCGTGTTCCAGATAACGTACCACAGGAACGTGTCCAGGAAGAACAGTGTCAAGTCCATGATATACATGATCACCAGCGTGAACGCCACCTGATTCCGGCACAAGGCGTCCCCAAAGAACTTGTCGCGGCACTTCTGTATCTTCATTGGCACCATGACCTGGATGGGGTCGCGGAACGAGAGTGTCAAATAGAAGTACGACTCGACGAATTTGCAGGTGAATACGAGCAGCCAGAGGGTGATGCTGGCGATGCGGTTCGCCGTGGGGAGTGAGGGGTAGGACGCAGTGAAGGTTTGTGATGCGAGGTACTTTCGTGACTTGCTCGCGACGCGGTCGCCAAACATGCGCCCCGAGGGTACGATCGCGAAGATCAGGGTGACGATGGCAGAGATGATGAACTGCACCATGCCAACGATGCGCGCTACCATGCCCCCGCCACCAGGGGCGCTCTCGGCGATGGCGACGTAGAAGGTGGGCCCACCGGTGATGGCAAGGATGACCACGAGGAAGAGCAGTCGGCGCGAGAGATGAGAGGTGTTATTCCACGTCGTCGGGATGTACGAGAACTCCGCGACCGTCGCGAGGATCATAATGAGGGTTGCGACGGCGCCTCCCAGCGCGACGGTGCTCCATGTCATCGCCTCGCTGTCCACGTCCCGAATTCTGTACAACACTCCCGAGTTGTAGGCAGTGTAGAAGAAGAACACCGCGATGTGGATGACCCAGATGCGGTTGAAGTTGACGAGCAGGTGCCCGAAGGAGCGCTTCTCGTAGTACGTCTTGAAGAAGGCGCGGTTCCAGTCGATGCGGTCAAACCTCATGAAGCGCTGTGCCGGCGCGATGTCGACGAGTCGGGTCTTGTCCTGCAGCACGATGCGGGCAATCCCCTCCGGGTACCAGAACAGCTGGTTCACGTCGTCGTACCCGATGATGTCCTCGTGGTCGCGCTCGCGCCGGACGAACTTGCCGTCGACCACCTCGTAGCCCTGGTCGCGGATGAAGCGGTAGAGCGGGCGCACGACGGAGCGGAGGTACATGCCCTCGGGTACGGGGTCGATCCTGTTCTGGCACTCGGGCGAGCGGTAGTAGTCGTCCGCGCACTTGAAAATGAAACACAGCGTCTCCGGGCAGAAGCGGACCTGAGCAGCCTCGCCCCAGCAGAGGAGGTAGAGGCCGATCTGGCGCAAGCGATCGTACTGGCTCATGTTGTGCATGGCTTGGCGCCAGCGCTCGAGGGCGGTGCTGAGCGCCTTGGCGCGGGGCTGCTTGCTCGTCATTTTGCCATTCTGGGACTTGAGGCGGGTGAGGCCAGGATTCTGGGTGGTGCCGACGGCGTCGTCGAGGTCGAGCTGGGCGGCAAAGTACCACTTGCGGTAGTTGGCGTTCTGGCCGCCGATATAGTCAGCGTGCAGGGTTAGTAGCGCCTGGTTGGGCGACATGCGGGAGGCGCGGCTGTCAAGCTGCTGCATGATGAAGTCGAACTGAGGGGGGTAGTGAGTAAGAGGACATAAAGGGAGGCAAAAGAAAGAGCGCTCGGTAACCAATGGACGGAAGAGCGTGAGCGACGCCGAACGTCGTTATCACTCTAGAGCTTTCGCTGGACGTCCCCGTAGTAGCAAGCGACGAGTATAGCCCCCGACGCAGTTGGCCGTAGCCATCTCCGACAGCGGCATTGAGCCCCTGTAACTTCGTACATTCCCGGAGTCGATACCGGCACGCAAGAACAGCAACTAGCTATCTTTAAAACGCTGCACTCACCATATTCCGCATAGAGTCCCGTTGAAAACCGAATTTCTGGGTGAGGTCGAGAAAAATGTCCTCTATCTCTTCCTTGGAGAGCGGGATTTGGCGGTCTGCAGACCAGGCAGGATATGCCTCTACGGAGCTGGCGGAGATAAAGTCGCTGGACGTCGGGGTGTTTCCCGTGCGGTGGGCATTGAGCGCATTGAGCGACTCTGCCGAGGTCGTGTACCGCGGATAGACGCCGCCGTCCGAGTCGTTGTCGTGCGGCGCTGAAACGCCATGAGATGCTGGCGGATTTCGTTGAAAAAAAAACGAACCGTAGGGGTCGTAGCTTCCTTGCTGGTCATAATATGCGCGGTCTGAGGGCCCATCTGAATGCCTGCGCGCAGGGTACTCTGGGTCCGAATCGTTGTCATAATACCGCTTCCCTGCGCCGTTTATCGAGCTGAAGGGGTCGCTTGGGTGGGTTTCGAGGGAGGGGGGTGTCGAGTCGCCTTCATGACTGCTCCCCTGCGGCGGCGACGACATGGAAGAAGAAAGAAGGAGGACTTAAGAGAGATGATAGGTAAAGTATGACGCCCACTCCCGTCCCGCGTGGCAACCACTCAAAACACGACCACACTCTGCGGTTGACTCCGAGCTTTTTTTGGATTCTATGCCAGCCTAGCTTTCCAACCCTTTTCTGGTCGCTCAAAGTCCTTCATAACCTAGGTCCCCGCTACTCTAAGTAGCGAGGAGGGAGCGAGGTAGCGGTCTGTAACATTCAAGTTTAGGAGGATTTGCGGTCAGGAACCTTCGTCCGAACGTCTTCTTGTACTTAGAAACCATGATACATCTCCTGAATGAAAGGTCCAAGCTATCCTATCTATGTCTCTGCCTACCTCAAATTAATCTCCTTCGTCGCTAGCGCTTTAGGGACATTTTCAGCGGCGGCGCTGTGTTGACGTTGAACGTTGATGTCTATCTAAGGCTGCTCCGAGTCTAGGCCGACGGCTCGGGGATCTGAGCCCAGCTTCTGCCAAGACATAGCTCGTCCTCAAGTCAGAAACTATTAGGATCGATATCGCTTCAAAAATGCCGGATCCACTCCGCAGAGCCCAGAGGTGTTTGAGCATTATTTGCCAGTAGAATTCACCGTCCCATGCTATCGAATGAGTTGCTTCGAAGAAAATTGACTCTCCTTGGACTTTCGGTCAGACCAGCTGTGCAAATTAATATTGCTCTGTTGCAGGGCTCATCAGCGGCGAGATTTCCCCGACCTCAAGGTCCCTATCACGCTTTGGAAGCAAATCTCCGTCTCACAGATGGAGAATGAGCGAGCCCTCAGTCGCATTCTCATCCCCGGCCGCCCAGCTACCCGGCTCCCGCCAGCCGCCCAAATTTCTGCACGGCTGTGGATTGCGGATTTTTCGAATTTATGTTATACCTCATATAACTACAAGCAGGTGTTCGTGTTCTCACTCAAAAACTAGTTCTTTCAACTCCGTTATTGTCCAGAATATTAGTGTTCAGGTTAGAGCAAGGCGCGTCGCGCGCCTGATCGCGTGCACCAACACGTGCTGGGAATCAAATTGACCTTAGCGACTATATGCAATGCATGATCAGCCACTTTTTACAACCTCCCTGTTCAAGACTCGACAACCTACATTTTTATCTTCCCTGGATCCTGCAGTAATTCTCAGTTATCTAGCTGGCGAGGCGCCATCCGAGAATTCCAATTTTCTTCGTTGAATTCGACACGCGGCCGGACCAGAAGGACCGCTTTCGAGACCTTCTGAAACGCCAGCTTTCATACAAACGGCTTTTCAAACCTGTTGGCATCGATGCCTGTTCAATTCCGAATGGTCCAGCTATGTTTTCACAACCTCCCTCCTGTTTAAGACTCTACAACGCTTACATTTTTGCTTCCACCGGATCCCGCAGTTTCCGCATTTCTCCGTCCTGACTATATCCAGCCAGAGGCGCCATTCGAGAATTTCCATATTTTTTCTTCGTAATCGACCGCTGCCGGACCAGAAGGACCACTATCGAGAAACTTCCGAAACGCCAGCTATTTTCATACAACTTCACCGGAGACTGCACACAATACTACCGCCAACCGAATGCTTCTCCGTCAGTTGAATCTGGTCTCAACACACTAGACTGCGTCTTCTCACAACTTCGACGGTACTACCCGATACATATCCTGTCAAATGGTCGTGAATAAAAATATAGGATCCGTGTCAAAGAGTTGAACCTGGTTCACAACGCCTTTCAGGAGACCTTGTAATGACGGCCTGTCTTCGTATATTCGACGAAGTCTGCATGCTACTCGTTAATAACGGCCCAACCTAGGCGAAAGCTTTCTTCTTATGTCCACCCGCAAGCTTGGCCCTATTCATGGACCAACATGCTATTTCCCCCCTATCTCCGCTCGCTGTAATGTCGCCACCGGGACTGATTTCTTAGAGCTAGCTAGAGACAGCCTGGTAGAACAAGTATACGCCTCGGGTTGCTCTCGACTATTGTGGGCCTAGCTTATATTTTAAAAACTATGTCCGCAGTAATCTAGGTCCGAAATAATTAGACTACCTGCACAAAAGACCCACTTTCCCCAATTTTATCCGAAACTTGACGCTCGAATTCCAACATTCGAAAATAAATGGTTCTCCCAGTGTATAAGTATATGTGTAGCTTCCTTCTCTTTTTTTTTCTGATCCAGGAACTTCCCAGGCAGTCCAACTGTCTCAAAGTTTCCTCTCATGTGGCGCACCGACGCCATCGCTGTTAGAAGTATCAGGCTAAAGAAATCGCGAATGGCGACCATTGACCTGGGGTAGAGGGTTTTTCTAATAGCCTGGCCACACATATCCTTTTGCAAGGATCAAGAAGCCAGTCTCCCTTCTGACGCGCTCCAAACGCGCCTCCAAATTTATGTTTCGCTATCAGTTCTGAATTCAACATATAGGTTGCGTGGGAAAGCACGGCAACTAAGAGATAGGATAAGTCAGGATAAATAGGTAATGTGCAGTACTCGTCGGATGTCCGAATAGCGAATATAAGTCTCACACCCCGGACTCAAGGCCCGCGAGCCGACTCGGGTCAACGATTTTACAGAGCAACGAACTTTCCTTCCTCATGAGTGAAGATATTTACATATATGGGTAGGTCAACTAATTGCATGCTGTGTGCAGGAGAAATCAAAGATAGTCTCTCCTAGCCCTCATTTGTTGGCTCAAAGAGGCACAAAGAGGACTTAAAAACGTTGAATTTAGCAATCACGTCAGACAAATGTCGTCTGCCGGGATCGGAGATCGGCCTTGCTGCCCGTGCAAAATTTCTTTCTAGACTGACAGTGCCCACAAACCGATTTGACAACGGGGATGGCGATGAGTTGATTTCTCCTTGGGGGGGGGGTTCGAAACTAATGTTTGAGATCGCAAACCAGTTTGTGACGATGAAGTTCTGCCTTCTTCCACCCGAGATCAAAGGAGATGGGGCTTGAGCGTACTTGTTACTTACGAGGATACTCGGCGAAGACTTTGACAAGCAGACAAAGGTCCGCCTCTTGCGCTATCAATTTCAAAGCGAAATTAGCAAATAATTACGAGAGTATAATCCCACTGGCATTCGCAGGCTCATTCCAACCGGTTCAGTACTCTCAAGCCAATGCCTTGGAACTCCTTGGAAGTCGTCAAGGCAGTGGCACACATCTATGAGTTTCGTGCTTAGCGCCGTTCGATGGCAGCAGCCAGAAATAAAACGCAGGCACCCTGTGTGCACGGAGCAAGTGATCATCTGCCAGGGTAGAGAGCTTGGGCTCGCCTTCCAGAGGCCCAACTTTCCGGTGCCGTGTAATACCTACCTACCTACCTACCTACCGGGATATCTCTGGGACACTTCCCCAAACTGGCGCGCGTTCCTAAGCGGACCATGCCGTGTAATATACCTACTTACCTATACCTACCGCAACGCGGTGGCGGCTTTCGTGTGAAATCATACAGCAAATGCACGGCGAGGCTTCCCGTGTCATGCATCAAGTTCAAATAGAGTAAAAAATAAACGAAATGTCATCTGGCGCCGTCATACAGATGGAATGAAGCACGCGCAATATTACTTATGCATGTTTTCGTGACGTCAGGCTCGGTAAGCCTTCAGAAAAAGCATCGGTAGAAAATCATGACGTCATCAACTTCCGTTACCTACAGTTACCCAGGGTTACCCGCACGGCGGCACAAGTTACTGGGAACCTCTGGGCACTGTGTTGGGCGGGTACTATTGTCGAGCACTGGCATCTTAAGTAGTAATAATTTTTCATTGCGCGGTTGTGAAAACCAACGGATTTCAATTGATACTTAATTTAGCATACGGCCCGGACGTGCGGGCGGATCACTACAGCTCAAAAACGATCAGGGCCATTGACTTGGCGAATAGTTCTTCCTTCCGGACGGCCAACTTATCCCCTTTTTTTTTTTAGCTGTGAAGGCTTTTGGGCTCATATCTAAGCCGCTACGAAATCTTGCACAAGCCCAACGGGTGGCCCGTCAAGCAAGGTCGATAATTATTAAACTGAATGCCAGTAATTACTGCTAGTTGGCCAAGTTACAAGTTGCGAACGATCGGATCAGGTGATCTAAACAACTCACGTCATTATTGATTTTGGATCAAATGGCTCGAAGAATGGCTTCTCCCAAGCTTCTCCGATAGAAGCTTTACTCGTTTGCCATAGGCAGAGACTCGAGAAAATTATTCTCGCCTCGAAGGATTACTGAATTAATTTGTGATTTCTAAGGAGTAACTCACGAAGTCACAAGCTGGAACTAAAACTGCGTCCTTAGCATATGTGCCTATACGACCCGTGCACCAGCACGCATGCGCGACGCGTGCACATGAGATCGCACTTTCCCTATAGTAACATGATCTCTTCGTCCCAATCAGGATGCCTCTTCCTCGCAACCACTTAGATGTTGCACCTCTAGTCTCCTCTAGTATGATCCACATCTCTCTTCTGACTTCCTCGCTCCTTCTAGCCTGATCCTCATTGTGGTCTCCGGCCGGCAAGAAAGCTCATGACGGAGGAGGACCCGGATTGATGTCTCCAAAACGGAAGTGAATAACAGAGCATATCTTCTTATGGCAATCCTCATCGCTCGGAAAACAGAGGTCATGCGGCTCGAAACGCGTGCACGCTTCTGAGGATGCCTCATATAAAACGCATGGAGAACAGCCCACCTTGATTTGTGGACATCTACTCGAATTCTCCCCCCTCACATACACACAATCATGAAGCTCACAATTGGATTATCAGCCGCCTTCGTCTCGACCGCTATGGCGCGTACGATCACGGTTAGTGCGACCTTGTCTTCCCATTTTTCGATGCTGATTTATTTCGATTGAATTAGGTTTACAACGCGTGTCCCTTCACGATTTGGTTGGCCTATTCATGCGTTTAGCTTCATTTCATCCTAATCTAACCCTGAATTACAGGCCCGGTGTATGCTACCCTATTACCACTGCACACATAATGCTGAATATCATTTCATAGCTATTCACCACCCCTGGCTTCCCACGCCCTAACCATGCGACTGGGTGCGGATGCTTCGTGCCATATTCATGCTTTCTTTTTAACCCTGTTCAGATGGGAGGCTCCCTCGTTCACCCACCAAGATGTCATCGTCGCAGATAACTGGGTGAGTGTTATCATAGATATTTGTGTTTTGGTTCGCTAAAGTTGTTTATAGAACGGACGTGTTTGGGTACGGCACAAGCTACTCATTGCCAAGCTAAATGCTGAAGATAATCTTAGGGAAGGCGTAACTGCAACTTCGCAAACAACCCTGGTCCCAACTCCTGTCTCGATGGTGGTTGCAATGGAGGGCTTCAGTGTGATGTCGACTCCGGCACTGTAAGTCGGAAAATCTTCGCTTCCCCATCTTACAATCCTGATTCTTGCACATCAGGGTGTTCCGCCCGCAACTTTGGCTGAATGGAACTTGAGCGGTGCTGGTGGTCAAGACTTCTACGATGGTACGTACATCCTGCACAAACCATCCACATACCTCAGCTGACACGAGCCTTAGTTTCTCTTGTCGATGGATACAATCTGCCGTATGTAGCTTTCTATATTTCGAACTCTTTGACTGAATCATCACAGCATGCGTCTCGACAACAACAAAGGATGCAAAGTCGGCTCTTGCCCGGTCGACCTCGGCCCAGGCTGTGGGTGGATCCGTTATAAAACAGTGGCTTTGATGCTAAACGCCTTTTCTCAGGCCCTGCTGACCAGAAGGGTCCCTTCGACGGCGTCGGATTCCCCGTCGGTTGCAGGAGTGCTTGTGAAGTGGATGCCCGTAACGGCCAGAATGGTATGACGCATCTTCCCTCAAGTCGCACTGTCTCTTACTTTCCATCAGGCGACTCCCCCAACTGCTGCACCGGAAGCCACAAGACTCCTGAGACGTGCCCGCCCTCGGGTGTCAGGAACTACGGCTACTTCAGTCAGCTCCATTTCCTGACCTGAGCATTACGGCGGATTGCTGACTAGTCTTCAGAGAATAACTGCCCCAACTCTTACGCCTATGCGTACGACGAGTCGAGTGGAACCGCCCTCTTCACTTGCCCCAGCGCCAGCCGCCCTGACTACACCGTTACCTTCTGCCCTTGAAAAAGTAATTGCGCTTGCAATCGGTTTCAGGTTAAATTATTTGGATGAGCTTTGTACAATCATTACCGTGAACGTGTTTACGGAACTAGGCTTTATTTGATGCATTTTATATGGACACCTTTTCAAATCCAGACTTAGCTCTCTCAATTTTAATCCTGCGTGAGACCATACCATCCGACGGATCATAAGCAAGCCCTTCAGACCTCATCCTAGAAGCTGGAAGATGCAAAGATTCGGCTGAGACCACCGACTACACAACGACTACCGTCAATAATACCTCGTCAGCTCGATATAAGTCTAGATAATGAGAACTAGATGAATAGGAATAATACACCGGGTTCAACGCGTTCACAAGTGGCTTTTGCTCCAATTTGAACAAGCCGAGCGGACATAGCCGAAGGTTCAATCTCCGCCCCGGCTGATGGGACGGCGCATTCTGGTCCTGTTTCCACAAATATTACGGCTGTTTCCAAGCTGCTCACGATTTCCCACCACCAAGCTCTCACGCCAAGTGCTTGCTATACTTGCAGGCAGTGCTCACTTCGTCATCAACCTCTCGTATCTGACCCGGAGAAGGTTCTTTGAACTCGCTCACCGTCTCATTCGGCCTTGGTCCCTATCTTTGAACCGTTCATCTGTTTATCTGCTCTTCCTGTCCTGAGGCTTCTAGTGGTACAGTTCCAACACAAGATAACCACCGGCTTCGCTCCTGACAAGTGCTTCCTGGATCTTCTTGAATGTGAGGTGAGCAAGGTTCTTCTGTTTGATCCTTGAAAAAACACGCATGCATACTCCGCCTGTTGCTCCACTTGAATGTTATGAGGTGCTTATATCCACTAGTTCCCTCCCCAACACACCGCAGGTGATCTAAATCCTCTCACGCTGAATAAGCCCTCCCAGGAAATCCACTTAGAACACTATCTTTCTTAGGATAAGTCAGGATAAATATATAGGCCTGTTCGACAGCAGTCCTACAATACCAATACTTGATTTTCCACAGTCTTCTTCTTTTCCAATTCCTAAACAATTGCCGAGGTCCGTGGAACTTGTGCCTTAATGTACTTTGATATGGTACTGAAGATATTTCCCAGAACAATATGCAACGCGATTAAAATACACTTCATCCATCTATTACCTCAAGTGCAACAATTCTTTGGTGTATGTGTTGGATTGATTGATTTTCGTGCACTTGAGTAGCGAGTCCACGAGATGCATTGTGAGTCCTAACATCAGTCGTTTATAGGAAACAGCCTCTGGATGAGTCGTGATATTCTGGGAGGCTTCTTGTACCTCAAACTTTCATATCTTCTAATCAAAGTAGCAGGCATTCCGGGGATCACACCGGGACAGCCGCATTACTGACTTGGGCTGCGCTATTGTTACGTGCACTGAGGGGGCTCGCCGTCTTCCTACCTTTCGACCGGAAACGTGGAAACGCTCAAGATGTTCATGGAGATAGGCTATCCGAACTGGTTCAACTGCAAATAATCACCGATGTGCGCATCGCTTGCGTCACGGTTACGGTATACGATCAGACTGGAACGTGGACTGCGTCGCGCTGTGTGTTTGCCGTTTGAGTACATCTTCATGTTGAGTGACAAATCCCTCCCCCCTCGGGCACGCCCTCCTTACATGTACAGAAGCGAAACATGGAACTCAGTAGTCGCAGGGGAATTGGTATCGCAGTCGGTCCCGTTTGCGCATCTGATGCTATCTGCGAAACCTGACTGGAGCAAAGCTGGAGGAGAAGATACACGGCCCGGGAGAGTCGGATCCCGGTGCCACGCAAATAGTAGCTGTTAACGTATTGAGCGATGGCATCTCGTTCATGCGGGCATTCGACGTATGCCAGATTTGACCCGCGAATTTCAATTACCTTTCTCACCGCCACAGCTGTAGAGATGATCTTGATACTACATCTGGAAGGTATCGGAAAACGGGTGGTGACTACTAATAGATGGTATTCACTTTACTTATTAGTATCAATCCCTGCGACAGAGACAGCAGATCCCCCTCATGATGGCGTTTCTCAACGTGAGTTTCTTCCTCGCTTGCTTTATTCTCATTAATTGAGTCCATTCAAGTCCGAAACTTACCAGGAGGTTCCAACTACTCAGAACTCGCCATTTGCTTTCGATATTAATTCTCCCAAGTCCTCTGATACCCCGCGTGTGGAAAATGCTTTCCTCTCACTCCATATCATTATCGTCGGATGTGGCCTCGGCGGTTTGGCGGCGGCACACTGTCTAGGACGAGCCGGGCACACTGTTACTGTTTTTGACAGCGCTTCTAGTATTGGAGAGGTCGGCGCAGGAATTCAGGTTAGATTCCAGAGCTGCAAGGTGATTTCTGTTTCACAACCCCACGACTGCAGATTAGTCCCAATCTCAGTCGTCTTCTCATTCGTTGGGGTGTCGGTGATGAGTTGCGAGCCGCGTCCGTGAAACCACAATCGATCACATTTCGCCGATGTATGTGCGTCTACATTTTTTTCTTACGCATCACTCTTACCTCTAATAGATAAAACTGGGAGACGAGTTGGATGGACGAAGTGGGGCGATAATATGGATCGAGATTTTGGAGCACCGTATTGCCATGTTCATGTCAGCCCCGATTTCCCCCCCCCCCCCCGCCTCAACTGGACCTAAGGCTTAACCGGTCTTCTTGCAGAGAGCTGACTTACTCGACATGCTCTTGAAACTTGCGTCGCCCTACATGACCCTGTTTTTAAACAGCAAAGTTACTTCTCTAGACCCGCAGCTCGGCCAAGTGACATTGGAATCTGGGCAACACTTCCGCGCCGATCTGATTCTTGGTGCTGATGGCGTGAAGAGCACAGTTCGCGAAGTTGTCGTTGGCCACCCAGATAAACCGATAGCCACCGGGGATGCGGCATATCGTGCCGTCATTCCAACGGCTGAAATGGCGAAAGATCCAGATCTGAAAGCACTTTTGGATCATCCGGAAATGACTGGGTGGATTGGTCCTGGCCGACACATTATGGGATATTGCATTGTACGTGTGTTCTTGTGGTTCAATTTTCTGACCGCTAATCATTTCTATTAGCGCGGTAAACGCGAATATAATATAGTGATGCTTCATCCTGACGGAGGCTCGCGGGAGGCATATAACGTGCCTGGGTGCGTCCACAAGATGAGGGCCGACTACGCGGGATGGGAGCCACGGTAAATTCGCTTAGTTAATTTCGCAGCACTAGCTGAACTTGTACAGTGTCGAGAAGCTTCTTCGACTCGTGTCGAGCACCTTGATTTGGCAGCTTCTGGATCGAGATCCCCTCGACCGCTGGATCCATCCTAGTGGGAAAGTAGCTCTGCTTGGAGACGCCTGTCACCCTATGCTGGTGTGTATTTTTTTTAAAATGCGACAACTACTTATTTATTATCCAGCCATATCGTGCTCAAGGTTCTGCTATGGCTGTGGGCATTCATGAAATTCCCATCGTCCGTTTGATAATTGATCATCTTGTCCACAGATCGAGGACGCAGCCGTACTTGGCGTACTCTTCTCACATATTACTTCTCGTAAACAAATACATCCTCTCCTCGACGCCTACCAGGCTCTACGATACCCCCGTACCACTGATACCCAACTCCAATCCCGAATGAACCAAAAAATCTTCCATCTACCAGATGGCCCAGAACAGGCAGCCCGTGATCGGTCTATGCGTGCGGCGATGCAAGACGCGCTGCGTGAGGAGCGAGGGGAAGCGTGTGCCGTCAGCTCGGAGGGGAATGCGAACGTGTGGGCGGACAAAACGAAGAATCGCATTCAATTTTCCTACGACGCAGAGGCCGAGGCAGAGCGATGGTGGAACACTTCCGGCCAGCAGCAGCTGGAAACGCTGCGCGATTTCAAGCTCTAGATCATGGCGCATTAATTCTGTTTTCGTGCCTTTTTGTATATTATGTAGCCTTGTCTTGGAATCGCACGTTGTTCCAGAAGCTGAGCGTTGAGTGATTCTTGTTCCACATCGTTCACAAGCTTATGTTAACTTTGGCAGATTGGGATAGCGCTCAAGGTGTTGATTTCTGAACACCCGCGTGACATGAGCATGGTAAACGACGCATTCATTTTACAGTTGACTAACAGGCGGTATGGCGGTCCTTTTGAGTCCTGTCGAACCTCCTGTTTTCTTCCCACTGCGGGCAAATGCCGTGACGGTTAAATGTTGGCCGCCACGGTGACGGTTGCTAGACGGTCGCCCAGCGGCTGAATTTTTACTGTATTATGTATTTGATGATGGGCCGCGAGGCGGACACATGTATGAACAAAGGTGAAGACTGTCCTCAAATAAACGGCAACCCCTCCGGACTGGGCCCACTGTGCTAAGTAGAATTGGGTAAGAGGCTGGTTGTCTTTTTGGGTGGCCTGGATAGAGAAATCCACCCCCAAATTGAACAAGAAGGGCTGCGAAGGATATTTTGAGCAGTACTGCCTTGCACTTCACGCAAAAAGGAGAACAAGTTATGATATCAAACACGTATTAACCTCATGGTGCATCACAAATGACGCAGGACATCAAGGTTTTAACCGTGAACCAACTGTCACCGTGGCGGTCAAAATCTGACCGTCATGGTGTCTGCCCGCAGTGTTCGGCACACCTAATTACCTCAGACAGTAATCTTATTCAGTTGCTGTACGCACGTTAATGACACATCAAATTTCTACAAACTATGATATCGGAAGCAGCCTTGACCGATATGCCTAACTGTGGTCTGACTGACACTGACAGCGGCGGACGGACGCGTCAACGGCTATTTAAAGCTGTGCTAATAGCGAACCACCGATGGCACCAAGTTGAGAAACCCAGCAATAATAAAGGGTGAAGATGATAATTATAGTAGTTTAGGACCGTCGCTGGGTAAACGAGGATGTTCCTCGTAGACGATGCGAATAAGTGCAGCTGCCGCCAGGGAACGAGGAGTAATACTATATTCAAACGGCTCCGGATGACTAGAAGAGTGCAGAGTCAGCCACTTGAGAAAAATTGAAGAGATTTAAATCAAATTAGAGCGTACCAGACGGTTCCCGTCCCCCATTTTACATCAGGCTCAATTTCTGACCCATCGGAGCGTTTTGCTTTGCGAATGTTGAAGACCGACAAAGTTGTCGCAATCGTCAGGTAAACAATAGCATTGGCGAAATCTTGGCCGGGACACGCTCTGCGAACATTGAGATATGTACCGAGATGAAATGGCTGCACATACCGTCTACCGAATCCAAACATGTATGTGTTGGGATCAAGCTCTGGCTTGGCCTGTAAGAATCTCTCGGGGCGGAAATCTTCTGGATCAGTGTAGTATTTGGTATCTCGGGACATATGCCTTGTAGTAAAAGCGATCAGGGCCGAAAGGCAATCCGTTGATGAAACTGGCCAGCTTACCACATGTGGGGCAATATTATGGATCCCTTCGGGATCAGATAGCCATTGTAAATGTCGTCCTCCAAAGCTCGGTGTGGGATACCTTCCGAAGCATCAGTTCACAAGCGAACACGTGGTTTGGTTCATACACAATCGTCCAACTGGATGCCATCTGAGGAGCTCCTTCATGAGAGCTTCAACGTACGGCAGGTTTTCGCGATCAGAAAAAGTCGGCAACCGGGTCGGTCCCACAACCGCGTCAATCTCAGCTTGCGCTTTATCGCGAGCTTCCGGGAACAGCAACATAATGAGGAAAAATGCGCCAAGAACCGCTGAAGCTGGATCTGATCCGCCGCCGTAAATTGCGCAGGCGGCCCATTTCAGTGCATCCTCGGTCTCAGCGTCAGGCTCCCGCCGCAAAACTGCAGACGTGAAGGATGGCATGGCGACACCTTCAGCCTGGGACATGAATAATAAGAATATTGCGCGTGGCTGAACTGACTGAATCATACTAATTGGCGTTTCACAAAGTTATGAGGACGATCAACTTGCGCGTAATTGTGCTCCTTATATAAATCTGCCGTCGCACGGAAGCCCATGCCGGGAAGCCAGCGAGGCAGTTTTTTCACTAGATCATCGGGTAAGCATCGAAGCACAAAATAGAGGTCTGATTTACAAAATGGCACAGCATCGACCAACCACCGCCCAGGATATGTCGCAATATAAAATTCTTTAGCACACGTTTCGACAATCTCAACTGGGACACAAATAATAAGAATATTGCTCGTGGCTGAAATGATGGATCATACTAAGTGGGTCATTTTTTTCCGTCTCGATCCTGTACCCATGCGACATTTGCAGGCTCAGAGCACTTGCGGTACTGGGAGAATATGTATATACATATCAGTTAGTGCTCCAAACTTTCAGGATCCTTGGCTCACAGTCGAATGTTTGATATCAAAGACGCAGGATCCTCGAGAAGGCGAGCGAGAAAGTATCGCGTCTCAATCTCCTGAATGGGTTGGAAAGGAATTATCGCGGATTTTGAACCAATGAAGCCTTTCAAAAGTAGACGCATGGCCCGGAATCTCTCGCCGTATTGCGACATGATAAGCTGCCGATCCCAACCGATCCTAAAGGTCGCATTAACGAATATCAGTTAACAGTTTTGTTTACAGACATTTCACCAGCAAACGTGAATGTTGGGCGGCCAGAATAAACTGTAGAACGTTTTTCAAGCAGATCCACGGTCGTTTGCATGTCACTAATGATGATAAAGTGCCGACCCAAAGCCGAGAGAGAGCTAATGGGGCCTTTGCGAAAGTCAAAAGGCGTTGACGAAGTAAAGTGACTGAATTGCGTACCATAGAGTTCCTTATGGTGAAGCCAGTGAACCCAGGCATTCTCCTTTGGCATGTCTAAGAGATTCCCGATGATAGGGAGACCTCGAGGGCCTGGGGGTAATGGAGGTTGGCGGCGTCGTAGAAGGCGTGATAGAACATAAGTGAGCAAGGGGACCGCAAGTGCTGCGAGAGTGGTACGGGAGGGAGAGAGCATTAGCGAGGTGCGGTGGCGGACGTCGAGAACTTGAACAGCGTCGATCCCATCTAACCTAATCTCCGCTCCCTTTGGGGCAATTGACGTGGGCGGATCAACTTCTGTTTTAGTTCATCAAGCAGATCAATGAATTGAACCAGTTCAGGTATTTGAAATTCACGGATGCAAACCAACGCCACACTCAAGCGCACACAATCTGCAGTCAGCGACAGCAACAGGTGTCATCGGTATTTACTCTTTTCCCCGAGGAGAGAGGAATATCATACGAGCTTGTTTCGGCAGACGGGGCGCTTCAGGAACATAAACAACCTGCATGGTTAAAAAATCAACCTTTTGGCGATCAACTCGGGTGACGGCTTCATTCTTTATGAGTCTCGTGCCAATTTCTGGAAATCAAGGCTCGCGCGCTCTTTGAACAGGCCGTGGCGATTGAGGCGTTCGCATTTGAAACCTCTGTGGGTCCAATATTAAGGGTGTATAAGCCGTAAGCACGGACACCCGTTCTTTGTAGTAAAGGCTATTGCCATGGGATCTTTAATATTAGGTTACTTAGCTAAAGAAAAGCTTTTTTATCTTTAAACATTGTTTTTCCTGAGAGCCGGTTTCCCTGCCTTGCGTCGCTCTTAACACTAGCTAAAAATAAGACAGCCATTACTTTTGCTGATTAGAAAAAATAAAAATAAAACTTACGCAGCGAAAATTTATTTATATAAATTTAAAAGAATTTATAGGAATTAGGAATTAGGAATTAGGAATTAGAAATCAGGAATTAGAAGTTAGGAGTTAGGAATCAGGAATAGCAGCGGTACTGTAATAGTTATCTCGTGGGATCGAACCGATCGGACTCCTCTCAGATTCTTGGGACAAACACCTGGGGCCTGATGACTTGAAAGTGGCTCAGCTAACCGAAAAACTGGAGGATAAACGTGCGGAATATGAGCGCATTCTGAGCAAGACAAAGTACCTGGCTGGGGATGTGAGTAAATAAAAATCTGGCCACGCTCGGAACGCGATATCCGAAGAACAGCAGGAAGTAAACGCTTGCGGATTTATTCCACGTTCCGTATCTTAGTCTGTTCTCTTCCTCGAAATCACTCTCTTGGAAGATGCTGAGAAGGTTAAAAATGGCTCGGTAAATTTTCCTCGTTAACTCGAGGCACTGGCTGAAAATTCCGAGAACAGCTGGGCCAACGAGCTTCTTGAACGGGATGCATGGCAGGACCTCCAAATGCCTCAATAAATGATCTCAAGCCAAAAATCCGCACATCGACGTCTCTATATATGTAAGTCATAGTTGGTAAACTTAGACATCGTTGTCCCTTTATTCCAGTGCGCTCCTGACATACCTCACTAATCTAACACGACTAGTAGTGAATCGATTCCAATTTCTATATACGCTACTCATAAATATGGTTGTATCGCGTTCCCAGATATCAAATTATTTACACTTAAAACTAAAGGTGTGTTAATGTGAGTTCCTTCGCAAACTGTACAAAAGCGCCGCCCTTTACGGCCCAGATGTAGTCGGCGAGGAAGCCGGTCCAAATTAATGCCCCGAGATTAAATCCATTCCGATGGAACTATACAATCGATAAGCGCAAGCAGCGGAAGTCGAGTAGATAGACTCACCGCTCTCCAGCAACTTTTAGGTGAATCAGTGTCCACAGCGTATAGCTGGACAGCGAGGTATATAGAGGCACCGAAGACGCTAAAGATGAAGTAGGGCAGTTGATGGTTGTTGAGGACACCCGCGCCAACGAGGCCACTCATCATGAGGGAGGCGAAGAATGCCAAAACAACTTTAACTGATGAGCCGAATAATAATGCGGTCGATTTTATCCCAGCTTTGACGTCGTCTTTTTTGTCCTGACAGGCATAGATGGTATCTGGGAACGCAATTGGGCATCTCAGAAATGAGTGGTCACGAACCTACTTACCATACCAAATAGTCCATCTACGTTACGATCAGATAAATCAAGACCGAAATACAGGTAAGACGTACGCCCAGGTGCCTGCGAAAAGAGAAATGGCGCTTCTCGGAATTGATCCAGTGAGAAACGCCCATGCCATAGCAACTCCAGCGTTCATAGAAATACCTGTCAAAGGTTAGACGCCTTGAACCGTGTATTCGGGTTGATTCTGTACCGAGCCAAGCCTGGGGCCAATCAGTTATTCGCTTCATAAGAGGGTATAGACCGGCCAACGGGAACATTGTGACAGTAGCAATCTTCCAGCTTTGGAACATTAGCATGACCACTTGCTCAAGAACTCTTTACTACGCACGCTAGCGAATTTACATCCCACACCATCCATAGCATAATTCCTAGATGGGCCCACAAGAAGGCAACAGCGGCCAGAACAGAAATCCTCCCGGAAGCTATCGGCCGAAGCTTAGTGCGTTCTAGAGACGAAGTTAGATTTGGGAGAATCCAAAATAAATCGCCATTACCGACTTGTCGATCGAACTTGCGGTCGAGAATGTCATTCCACACGCATCCAGCACCTGGAGATAATTCAGCAGAAGCAGAAGCATGCTCAAAATTCTCCCATACTAATAAATGTGTCAGAAAGCGATAAAGACTTCTACCAGAGATCGAAGCCCGCCCACCTATGCGACAAGGCTGCGCCGATAAAGCCACAGAGCAAGAGATAGCAGAATCTTGGGAAGGGTAGCATCACAGCCCGAGCGGTCATGGTAAGACCCCAGGCTAATTAAGCCTCAGCTAAAGTGGAGATCTGAGAACAATTACGCACCATAGGGCCAAAAAACGAGCATCGTCCCTGCGAAATACTTTACTCGAGTCAAGTCAACCTGAGATTGCGTCTCCTGTCAAACCATGGCTCAGCGACGGGCGACAAACTGACCCATGGCGTGAGGCTTGCAGAAATTGTCTGGGTAAGAGAGAACGGTTTGGCGGAAGGTGGCATGGTCGTCGTCGTAGTGTACATGCCGTCAATATTCTCTGTTGGAGGGAGAGGTGTATTGCGGGATTTTGCATGAGGATGTTTAAGGCGAGCGGCTGGGCACTGGTTCGTAAGACAGCTCGGTTCGTTCTGGATTGTCATCTCGGTGATATGCCAAATTGACCGAACCTGTTGATACCTGATCAGATTTCGGCCGACCAGCCGCCCACCCACAAAGTGATGCCCGTTCGCCAATCGCGGAGCCTCAAGTTTCAACCGTCGAGATAGAACAAGCCCGCTCGCTGTTTAATTTTTCTCCGGGGTAGAATTTTTGCAGCCTTCGAACGGAAGGAAGGAAGGAAGGAAGGAAGCTGTATAACCGCGGTAGATCTGATACTAGTCAGATAAATTTCAAATTCAGCGCCATATGTACGGTGTCTGATCATCATCGGAGCAGACTTAACTTTGAGCAGTGTGCATCATGCACTATCATAATCGTGGCATGAAAACCATTGGAACCGTTTAAGTTGACATCCTTATTTTGACGTGGCATTGATATTCTGGCTGTTCCTTCATCCTCATTCGGCCTTGTATGAAATACCCGAGGTGCATTGTGTGAAAGATTCTCGCGGCGCCGACACGTTTACCGATTGCGAAACTTCAACTGGGATATAGCGGCAACATGCGCTGCGGCGCGCCGTTACTCCTGGTTGAATCAATCAGCATCTCAATTTTTTTTGATGGAAATAGTATACCAATATTCTGTACTCTTTTCGGCCAACACCAACAAGTGAAGACCAGCAAAACCTGCACCGCCAAAATACGCTTGCTTAGCAGTATTTTGGTCTCGAAAATATGTGTACCAAATATAAAGCTTCTGTCTCTTTCAGGAGGGGGCTTCGTTTTCGGCTCCCCCGCCTTTGTATCGAGCGCTGGGACCTGAAAGTCAATCAGAGAGAGGAACCCCATGCCACATCGTCGTTCAACGCACAGTTGACATTTGTACCTATCTTCCACTCGACTCGGACTTCGGGTAACTTACTATTTACTGAAAACATGTTTGTCCATTTAACGATAGCCGGCGACGGCTGGACGACTGAAAGAGCGATGAATGGTGTGTAATAGCGTGTAATAAATGGCGCGTGATAAAGCGATGGTTTAAAGGACTGCGATAATAGTCAGTCGGATGAACATGCGATGACCGGCCAGTATGGTATGCGACGTGACCTACCAATCTCATCTGCACTACCAGGCGAGTCGAGATTTGACACTGGGCGGACATTTGCACGCTGTATTGCGCGTCAGGTAACCGCACTAACCATCGCTTTATCCGCGGCGTTGTTGATGTCAAGAACGACTGAGCTCGCAGGCGGTGACCTCGGCTACCCACAAACGTGTCGGATATCGGCGGGAAACGCCCTGACAGGCAGAACAGTATCTCTGGTGTCCGAGAAAGGGTTACAGCTGAGCATGCTGCAGTGGCAGCTGCACAGAGTGGAGCCGAGCCAGTGGAGGCGGCCGCAACGGATAGTACTCTTCTTCAATCTTTGATGCTTCACCTTGTCAAAATCGTCCTCCAAAAAGTCCACTTGCCGAGGACTGGCTGCAGTCCGTGTGGTTGTGCCAGGACCTGAAGGAGAAATAAAAGTAAAGAGATAACAACTTTGTTCCGACTGATGGCCGTGACAGCCAAGCGTCAACAACATCAAACGGCGGTCCTATTCTTCATTTGTTCTTTATTTGAAAACTTCTTCCTATTCAGGATTTTTGACTTTCTTGGCGGCGTTGTCGAGTGCGCCGAGGCCTGTTGAAGAAGGTAGCCACCCCAGGATGTAGCGAAGCCAGTGTGACTCAGGTGTGCAATATCATTATCAACCGAGTCTTCGCTTCGTTTCTAGCGCTGGCTTAGATCCAACTGCGGACGTTCCAGGCCAATTACACGCCGGAGGTTGCACACGCGGGGTCCTCTTAGATTCACCGGAGCTCCAACTCCAAGGGATCGTGGGAAGTTTTTAAAAGTTTGTGCCCCCACCTGATGGAGCTCGCGGCAAGGGCAATCTTCGTATGCACGCACTTATTTATGAGCACTAAAATTCCCTTTTCAGATCCGAACTCAATCTATTGCGAGGAAGTCCTGGTAAACGTAGCGCTGGTCGCACCTGCAACTAATCCAAGGACTGTAGACCGTGGTTATAAACCCGTTCGATATTTCGAGGTCGGGTATCCAGGCTGACGAATACCGGCTCTAAGACAGATACGAGCTCTCCACTATCAAATGCTTCCTAATAACTTGACTTCGCGCCGGCGTGGTTCATCCTTGCTTACCCTCAGCTTCCATGCTTCCCTGCTGTCAAGAGTCATAGTGGAATTGGATGCTGCAGCACTTAAACCGCTTGGAATGAAGAGATCGAACCGGCTCCTCGTAGGTAGGGATCAGCTCGCACAATAGGCGAGAGATCGCGGTTTCCTCTGGTTTACTCGTCAAATCAACACGACTAGCCCTGCATGTTCCGAAATGGGACCTAGTGGGGTAATATATTATCCTGATACTTATCCTGATGATGGGTCCGTGTATCGTTTCTTCACCATCACCCCACTGCAGGAGTGTAGTCTCCTTGATCCGACACGGGATTCGGATAAAGAGGACGGGTGCCTATTAAATGTTAACGTTCAGGTTAGTTGGTATTTACTGCTTCGTCGACGACACTAACTTCGCCAGTACCGCTTGCAAATCATCACACCAAAATGTAGAGGTTCTCAGCAGGGCTGCCGTATGCTAGTGGCTCCCTCGCTAAACCGTTGGAACAAGCACCAGTGTGTACCTCGCGTTGAGAAAACGAAAACCAATGATCCGTCTTCTCCTTGGCCCTGTTTCCTGGTCGTCTCCGAACTTCGGATTCGATCAATGGGTGGGTGGGTGTGGATCGATTTCCAAACTGACTCGAAAACGGGCAAAACATGCTCTTACGGCGGCGTACGCACTATCTCATCGATTGTCCAGCTGAGAAACATTTCCACCAGTCCACCACTTGAACTGGCTTCATGCTTGGCGGGTCTCCTTGGTGCTGTCGATGTCCGCTCTCTTCTATCGAACCCGAAAATTCTGAAGCCCCTTATATTGATTTATACACATCAACTTAGACTATTAATCTACTTTCTCTCTCTCGTCTCGGGGTATCTTTCGCCAGTGCTAGTTCGTCTCACCGATCTCTTCGACACCTTTTCATTCCCTTACCTTAAAACTCGCAACCACTCAACTCCCCTCAGGGTATTACTTTGATTCCCACTAATTGCACAAGAGGAATTGCGCATCGCTATTTAGCTAGGTGGCCGAACTCAAATCAAATACTCAAGGCCGTGTTCTGCTACTACTATTGGAGAGCGGTGCGTGCAAGGGCCGTGGCTCTTCCATGCTTGCGCCTACAATTTACAAAACGAACACCCAAGGTGTGGCTGACTTTCAAGCTCGCTGAGAAAGTAGTGCTTCCATAATTGAATCAAGATTCCAGCCGGCTGTCCTATATAAACTACAGCGGCGCCCCATTTGAATCAGCGCCATACTGGCAGGTCTTTCTCGCGATAAATACCTTGGTTCAACTGTCTCACGCTGATCTTCCTCCTTTTCACGATCAGAATGATGGGTCTTGACCCTCTTATGAGTGGTAGGCTCGTTACCAGGTATATGATTACCCGGAATTTGTGGCAAGTACAATATACTCAAAATCCACATTGGGCTGACGACAGTTACCGAAATTAATATTATTGTTGGAAAATCACTTTATCCGGATTGTCACTGGTTGAGCATTTCAATTTTTTCAGTCCAAGTTTCAGTGAAAAACTTCCTTTATTTTTCACGCATTTTTCACTGGAAATGTATTTGAAAAAATTAAAACTTTTACAGTACTTTTGTGACTTTACTGAAAAACCTTTGAATTTTTCACAAAAATACTGGAAAAGTTATGAATTTTCCAGGTATGTTTTCAGTGAAAAATGTGTGAAAAATAAAGAAAGTTATTAACCGAAAAACTGGGTGAAAATTGTGAAATGCTCACCCAGTGTGTACTAACCTGAAGTCTGTAAACACAGAAGGGCTATTTTCTCTAATTGTTTACAAGCTGATAACGAGTCGACATGAATGAAAGGGGACCTAGTGAAGAAATAAACTATATCCTGAGTACCTGAGCGGGAAGGAAAGAAGGAAGATCACACGACACGGTCCCGCCGGGAAATTGGTATCACGCAAAGGCCACTCAACCCCGTCGTGTGAATAATAATATGATAAGTTGATAAGTAACTGACCAAACCCGAGGCCAGCGGTGCTCGAGTCATCCCGAGCGCGAAGCCTACGTACAATGACATACATCATGCGTCGGTGCCTGGGCCATTAGTACTGTCTGAGTCGCGATGCAACGTGAGAAATGGTTGTGTTGAATTTTGGCCTTTGTTAACACGATGGCAATTGTAACTTGCTTGCAAGGCAACAGAGCTTTACTCACGCATCCGAACAAGATGACATTGGGCCAACATTGGGCATCATAAGATCGCTTATGTTGAACAATGATGAGTCGTAAGTTCACCATGATCTACCATGATGCTGGCAAAGTGGTTTCGAATCTTTCGATGGCCTCGCCGTTCATGTTGAGGCTATATACGCTATAGTTTTCTGGTATAGAGGGGCCCTTGACTGATAATAACTTGCCTGTTGCTTCGAACCTGAGCGTCTTGCCAAAAACATGAAAGAATATAGGAAAGAAATAAAGCAGATGCCGTACAAAAGCTGTGCCGCATGCACGGATCTCTCCAGGACTACGGGATCATACTACGGGAGCTCACCTCGCTCGTGTGGCCACCACTCACACCCTTCTTCTCCTCAACCACAACTTTACAAAATGTCCCATTTTGAGGAGGTGTGTCGATACGGCGATGCCCTGGAATCATGAAAGTTCAACTTGAATTCAACTTCAGGATTCATCCCGTCTTCCCGAAGGCATGCAGCGGATAGCTTACGATGCTGATAGCGAACGCTACACGTTCCGCGACCACGAGGGAAACATCTTCATGGGACCTAGAGGTGAAGATTACGGAGTACTCACTCCCGTGGACTCGGGACAGCCAGGAGATCGCCCAAATGCGTTCGCATCCGGTGAGTGCCATTGAGACGTCAATCGCTGTTGCAATAATTTAATTCGTGACCTAGAATCATCCAAGCCTGACCTTCGTATCCACGTACAAGCAACGCCCAGCTTCCAGGACATTCTTCCCGCCCACTTGATCACCTCCCCTTCCTCCGCGGAAAGCACCTCCGCACCCCCCTCAAGTGGAGCTTCGCGCTTCCGCGATGCCCTCCGAAAAACCAAGATACCCGCAATGCAAAACGTCGTAAACAGTGTCCGCCGCTCGGCCACCACGCGGAAGCCATCAAAGGCGAAGGGAAAGGGAGACGAAGATGAAGGTCTGATACGTGAATCATAGGCCTCGACGTCACCACGATCCATGAGCTCGTCGACGGCGGCGTCCGCCTGCACGTTTGTACAGAACGCCGGCGAGAAGGACTTAAAATAGGGGCAGGTTTTATCATTTCAGTGACCTACAATACTAATTATCACGAATAACACGGTTCCTTCTTCGGTCTTACCTCCTGTGCATACGCGATTCTTCTCCATTGTGAGTTGGATAGAATATGCGAAAGCGGAGAATTATGCAGATGCAGCACGGTATCTTTAAAGACCTGGTCAAACGCTTCTGCTAGGTGTTGAACACGCGCGCGTAGACAAAAAAAGACCTGCGAATAATGGATGTAATAGCGTGTCGGAATCCGGCGTCTTTCGTAGCCTATTGAATAGTACTGTGAGTATTGGGTTGTCTCCCGCCGGGCGAAAGTTTTATTATATTATTGCCATTCATAATTTTCAAGAGGTTGAATGCCCGCACAAGGAGATATCGTTGGCGAGAGGAATAAGAACAGCAAGTCCACGTTTGTATCCGATAGAGGCTTCATTTGGTGGACTCAATAAAGGACACGGGTTGTTAACTCGATCTTGGGCAGCGGGTTCATTCAAGGGGGGTCACCGTCGGATAACGTATTCTTCCAGAAGTTCTATGATCACCCCAGAGATAAATGCGACGGAAAGATGGACAAATACAAGAAGCCAACGAGAGTAGAAGATAGAACCACGAATAGAACTTTAGGGGGATTTATCAGGCGAGAAAGACGAGGTTGTAATCAACCACCGGTCACTCACTGAGGTCAATCGCCCAATCCCAGCCGAGGAAATACAGTTGAGTGTCCAATAGAGACATGAGAGTTAGCGGAGGTTAGCGGAATGAGACCGTAGGACGGGGTACATGGGATTATGATTGAGAGGAGCCCCAAGAGGATGTATCGTAGGAACAAGGACGGAGGCGACCAATCAGATCATGACGGACTTGGAGCTCGAGGATGTGGAACCTTTGGATGACTTGGGCAGGCTTAGCTTTTAACTTGAGTTTGTATGAAACTTGTGAAACTGTAAGATAGCCTAGTAATCGTTCCCGCTTAGAGGCAACAAATATTTCAGTACAAGCCTAACTGTGTTCAAGGCAAATGGTGGTCGTGGTCAAAGCTCTGAATCAAAACTCGGATGCAATTGCGTGCACAGACACGTGCGTCGTCCAGTTCTTTCCTTCCCGCACGACAACATTCAGGAGAATGCATTGGCAAGACTTATAGATCTATCAGGTCGGTGGCCCTTTCTTGTGCTTTTAACGGGCCTTCGTGTCGATTCAGGTTGGATTCAAGACCCGTTTTTCAGCAGCTTCAAGTTACTATCATATTGGTCGTTCGCTAGTCGCCTCTGAGTGCCACCTCATACGCTGTCCTTTCTTCTACTGTGTCCAATCCTCATCTGTATTCAGCTGGAAAAACCTCCCGTTGAAGTAATACGACCTGGGCTCTCACTCTCTACGCTTTCTCAGCCAACACCGGGAATCGCGTCCGGTCCCTCGGTACTATTCGACTCGTGTGTGTACATATAAGTACTTCGTGAAGTACGACGTATGCGGAAGGAGTTCTGCCCAGACTAAGTGAGATAATAGCACCCATTCTTTGCCCTCTTTCTCGAATCCGCTCAAGCATTCTTCTCCTGCGTCCGGCAGTTCTTTATGCTCCCTGGATACCGCGCCCCATCCCACGGACGTGCACCTTCCAAATCAGTTGCTCGATTTAAAATGAGCTCGTTACAGCATAGTCCTCAAGTCTCATATTTTACAAGTGAAGGGGATAATGCGTCGAAATGATAGCGTGCAATCCTCACATATCGTACATCCCGAAAAACGCATTATGCGTCCCTCCTTGGACCACGATTTACGTCGCGGCAAGAGCCAATGCCATCGTCCGCGAAGTGCGGGTGGCTTCCGGGCGTGTCGTCCGCGGGCTGGCAGAGGAAGCCGCGCGTCGAGGGCGAGCAGAAGCTGGAGGGGAAGCAGCAGACACACTTACTGGACTTGACACTTGGGAAGTAGAACCCTGACGACGGCTCGACGGAATCTTCTGTACGGATGTGGCTGCGGCCCCGAGGGAAGCAGACGTCTGCTTCGAGGGCGTGGAGGAGAGGACGAGGGGTTTGGATGTGGATGTGGATTTGGATGGGGACGTAGATTTCGACTTTGAGCTGGCATCGACGGTTACCGCGCGCTTCAAAATGGGCGAGTCGCGGACGGTAAAGGCGTGATCTGAGGCAGCGCGTCGAGTGTGCCCGGAATCAACTTCCGATCTTCGCGATGTCGATATGGTCGCGGAGCGAGATGGTGCGGCGCCTTTAGGCACTTTCGCGGCGCCGGTGGAAGAGGAAGCAGGTATCTTCGACTCGCGAGCAAGAGCTGCGGTGGGCCGCGCATTTGGATGCTTAGATGATGCGCTGAAAGTGGACGATGGGGCAGGCGACTTGCACTCTGTGGACACTAGGGTCCTTGATGTTGTGCTAGACCAGGGTGCCGAGGGTGCAGATTTCGAGCCACGGGTGACTGCAGCAGTTGAATGCGCGTTGTCTGCGGACCGTAGTGGCTTGGATTCCACACTAGACGTCTGCACCGCCTGGTCATCGTCAGAACTTCGATCGCGGTGCCAAGGTTTGCGGACGGTGGTCAACGATCGTCTCAAGTTCCGAAGCGCCGTTGGCATACTGGGCAATGTGGCGCGCCTCATTGCCTTCCGCAGGCGCGTACTTGACTCGACCTCCGGTGAGGGTAATCGGGGCTCGACAGAGGGCGAGCGTGCCTCTAGGCGACTGTAAGAAAAACCGATATAGAGGAGAGGTAAAAAACGGGCTTACGGGCAACTGGAATGCGTTGCGGGGGTTCTGGGGCATCCGCCGGATACATGTGCCCGTAATATGAGCCTGGTAGGCCCTTGTATGTTCCAGTGTTGTCTTCAAATAAATATTGGCCGGTGTCCGCATCGTAGCCTATCCGTTTCATTCCCTCGGGAAGTCGATAAGAGTCCTGCAATGACTTTCAGTGCCTGCGAGAGAAAGAGTTCTGTGCGCGAACCTCATCATACTGCGTCCATCGTCCCATGGTGGTGGAGTCGAATGAGAGGGAAAATTGAGCCTAGTGCCCCAAGGATGAGTACTAGTAGGGGCTGCGTGTGAAGTGTGAAGCTTGAGCCAGAATTTAGGGTCGTGTGCCCACACATGATGAGCGCTCGGGTTGAGCGCCCAAAAGGCAACTGAGCATGTGATCCAACGCGGCAAGCTGGAGAACCAAGCAAGAACAATCAATCACGGCCAACTGTGCGATAGCGCTCACTGTTTTCCATATCCGAGTTCAAGTGCCCGGTCAAAGCTTAAACTGAAGATCGGAAAAGGAAAGTGATCGGCGTTTTCCACGTAAGGTTACGCACAGTCCGTTTTTGATAAATACGTGCAAGTTGCGGTATCCAGGTACTGTAAGAAGAATGATGCTGAATGGTAGCAGGGAAGAGAAGGCCTAGATAGTACACACGTACTACGATGATGGTACTACGAGTATTGTACCGTTGCTGCTACGGAATAGCCAGAAATGTCTTGCCGGACACGTAGATGGATATTTGGTACCATGGACGAGCCGCGGGGATCCAGATTTCGTTGCTATTTGGACTTCTCGAAGTAATGAAAAATAATTCTAGAGGGATACAATCCGAGATAGAAACAAGAGTAGAAATTAGAGAGTCAGAAACGTGAAGAAGTGAAGAGAGACGAGCAAAGTAATAGAAAGATGGGGGTAACGCGTATATATTCTCAGACCCGACGGTCAGCGAAGCGGAAACGAGAAGACAACCCAAGTAGGGCCGGTAGTGGGATATCTAAATGAGCAAGTCAGCAGTGGTAAGAACGCTGAGGAGAAGATACACACGCGTCAGAGGCACAACACACAGAGGAATATAATAATTGAATGCAATTGGAGGTAAGAAAGCTGGCGGTGGCGAGAAGGGTTGGGCGTCCCCGACGATTCTCATGGTGGCACCGGCAGCCTCGCGCGTGTCCCTCCAATATTGCTGCGAATTTGACTTCCCCCCATCCTGGTGTGGTTGGCCGTATCAGACGCTGCGTTACCCACTTGTATGGGCTGTCGACTCGTCGATTTGTCTTGAAGAAAATCGGGATAATTGACTGAATATCAAGGTGAGCCTGTGCTTGGAGGGAATTGGAGACAAGTTACAATTTATCGGAGGGATCGCCATCGGCTGCGCGCTTTCATTTTGATTCGCACCACCAGCTTCAGCAAAGTATTTATCTGTAAAGATGATTAAATCGGCACTTGAAAAGAAAAATGGGGAGGCGTACAAGCGAATGATATCGGAGATAATAAGCGAGACCAGGGGCGACGATAATCTGGGAAAATAGACGTGAGCAGGCAGAGCTAAGAAAATCCACTGGACGTACCATCTTTGTCCCGAGTGGGAGAGCGTCCCAGGTAGGGCCTCCACGTCCTCGAGCGACACCGAACTTGATCCATCCCGCGGGGGAACGATAGAAACTCCTCCAGGTCGAGGGTAGCGCGTCTCTCATGCGGTGCAAAATTTGAGAATAATCCGCTTGGAGAAAATTTTGCTTGGTCGTGGGGGAAAGGTACAAGCGCCAGACCAAGAACAACGTAAGGAGGAGGGTAACAACGCGGATGCGTCGGTGGCGGATAATTCGGCCGGTGATGTGTGTAACAACCGATACCAGAGTGGATATGACGGAGTGGAGGACTACAAGCAGAAAGAGCAGAGACGGTGGGCCCGTGATTATCTACAGAATATAAGTGTAGGGAAAAGAGAACATGGTGGTTTGATGGAAACTCACCAGCGTTTCGATTGCCGAAAAGGAACCGCGCACAGTACGGACGATATCTACACCAGGCAGTTTGGCCATCCACGAATAGAGGTCAGGATCTAGTGCGTGCCATTTGAAGTCGTTGTGTAGCGTCCACAGATTTAGATTCTCATCTGGCCTGCAATAAACTTCGACCATGGCAAACACGCCAAGCACAATGACTGTTAACTGCATAACGCCGTGTAAGGTGAATATTATGGCGAATAGGATATTAATTGGCTGGTCGGGCCCGGGAGACAAGCTACGTTTCAGGCGGGATCCTTGGGTCATGATCGCACGGAGGGCGAGGACGGCGAGAAAATAAACGGAGGCGGCAAGGAGAGAAACTATTGCGCCGTGGATGATTTGAGACCAGGGAATTTCGGTAGTGGGCCAAACGTTGATGTGGAGAGTAATCCAGCTTTCAATTGCGTACAAAATGACCTGGTACATGGAGAGCGCTGAGGCCGTGTGCCTTGAAAGATGGAGGCCGGTCATGGACAAGCAAGCAAGGATAATGAGGATTGAGAGGGCTAAGAGTAGGATCCATGCGAATGAAGGTCTTCGCGCGCGCTTTGGGTAGCTCTGGGAACCGGCGTCAATGGGAGGGAGGGGAGGAGGTTGACCGCCGGAAATAGGCCCGCTTGGAGGCCCAAGCTGAAGGTCGATTTGCGGATGCGGGGCCGAATCATTTGAATGCAGGGTGCATGTGTGGGTGAAGAATCCTTTTGCGCCGAAGGTGCTGACGAGGCTGGCGACGACGACGATAATGTATCCGCAAAAGAGTAAACCGGACGACGCCGTGGTGTCATTCGACAGTGCACACCGGGTAGGTTCGAGGAAGACTGCAGTGGTGCGAGTCGCGCCGAGGAAACTGTCCTTGGTGGTAACGGACGAGCCAATCTTGACGACGTTGAGGCTGGAGAAGACGACGACGGTGATCTGTGCGGTGGCGACGAACCCGCCGAAGAATCCGAAGTGGCCTTTGGCGGAAGACGAGAGAGAGAGGATGCTGGAGAGCATGTTGTGGTTCGGGTGTAAAGCAGTGTCAGCCACCAACGAACAAACATGCCTACATAACGCGTTCACGTGGTCGTATCTTGCCTCCCCCCCCATCTCCCTCATTGCGCTCCTCCAGCGCATCTCGCCCAGTGAAAAAATGCACCCCCTTGTTCTAGTTCTTATTTTTCTTGCGGCAACGGGTTTCTCTTCCTCCCCTGAGCTCCAGCCGGCTTTCCCTGCAACGCTGGACTCGGCCTGGAGGCTCCTCCTCGACGCGCTACCCGCCCAGACCCCAATTCTCGTTATGTATCCCCTTTGTAGTCTTTCACAGAAGGCGTTTTACCTGGCCTCCAACCAGAGCACCCCGCGTATGCGCCCTCCTCCCTCTCGTATGTCCACAATATTTCGATATTGTTCCAGTGTTTAACCTGTTCACCCGTAGTCCTCCTCCACACTGCAACCTACACTACTCCGGTACTACAGCCTGCCCAGATTGCGGGGTATATATTCATGGCTGTCGCCGTACTTCCATACGTCGACTCCATGGCCTTGCACGCCTTCAGCACGCTCGTTCTCCGCTTCAACAGGATTGCGGCGCCAGATACTGCGCAGATGCCCCCGCCCTTATCGCCCAGCAGGCACCGCAATTCGTCCGTGACACCGTACCCGTCGCCCGACTGCAGGCGCTTGTAGCCCAACATCCCACGACGCCCGTTGGCTCCCCTCTTCGAGTGATTATTATATCAGATGACGAGGAACCGGGGCCTGAGCGCGCATCCGATCCACGCCGCGGCACAGCCCGTACGAGGCCCACCGTTCTCGCTGCCGACTCCGTCCGTAAGCAGGCGCCTGCTCCTGTCAAAGCTCGGGGCACGGCGGGTAATTGCGAATCCGCCGCCGTTCAAGCGGTCCGCACCAAGCCACCGACAACCCGTCACCCGCTGACCGTCAACAAAGCCACCGAAAGGCACCTTCAGCGTCCCGTGACGGTGGTCGAGGGTGAGACGTCAGGACTCAATAGCGCCCGCGTTGAGGCGCGTCGGCCAAAGGCAAAACACGTCCCCCAAGTACCTGCCCCCGCCCTCATCGTTGACGCAGTCCTCCATGAGGCGCCCGTCAAACCGGCGGCCAATGATGGTACATTCACTGTCGCCGCCGCCGCCACCGCCGTCGATCTCCCGCCAGTGGCGATCGTTCACCCGGATAAAGTATCCGCCAGATCTCCCCCCGCGCCTCGTCATCAACCTGCCAGGGTCGGCGGCGACGCATCGAAAACGTCGGCGTTAGGTAGCGAAGCCGTCGAGAAGCGTCGTTCGAAGGCGCGGCCCCAAGCCAACAAGGCTGTCATTCCCATCCCCATTCCTGCCCCCGTCCTTATCGTCGACGCGGTTCGCCATGCAGCGCCGCTGCCCCCCACACGCCTCCAACCCCCGAAGCGGGTACGCTTCCTCCTACCCGCCACGGAAACCGGCCAGGAGGTAGGCTCTGTCAGCCACGAGGGGGTTACAATGGTGTTGGGTGAAGCGGCCGCCTCTGCACTGCTCGACCTCCCGCGTCCCACCTCACGCGGTCGCGTTCTGGCGGCACGGTCTGTGCCAGTCGCTGTGGTCGATACGGAGTCGCATCGTCACTCTCGTCGAATACCTTCTTCCCCGGGTCCCCGCCAAGCTCTGGATTCGTCGTACAACCACCAGCCTCCCCCTATTCCAGAGGAGGAGAAGGAGGAAATGGCGACTCTGAAAGCTGCCGGAAAGCGACAAGAGGCTACTCCAGGCGCCACAAAGGACATTCCCCGGGCTCCTGCCACTGTGGCTCGCCCAGCCTCACCTGCGACTCGCCCGGAACTGCGATCTGAGGAGCAGTGCCGGGCTTACGAGCAGTGTGCCAGGCTGAGTACCGCGAAATGGCTGCCGGCCTGGATCGCTTGGGTCACGGCATAGCTCGACTTCTCGCCAGAAGGAGCGTCGCTGGGAGATCAAGACTGAAGGCGAGCGGGAGGCGCTCCGTTGGTAGGACCTATTTTAAGACAAATTGTATCCCTAGCACACGTTCTTTACACTGTAACATTAGGCAAACCGCCTGTATCTCGTACAACCTATTCCTAGATCACTCTCACTGTACAAAGTATCTCTAGATTATGCACCTTAGAAGTACATTGTACTCCAGAAATATAGATGGCGCAGCAAAAGAACAAGACGCCTCTGAGGTTTCGGAGCGCTCGACCACCCAACGGTATCTCTTCTGACTGCGCAGGCCACCGACGAAGCTGCGCATGTGGCCCAGCCAGATGGAATAACTGTAGTACCGAGGCGGTCTGTCGCGTTATTCTCGAGGATAACTAGGCGAACTGGCATCGTCGAGAGGAAGGAACTCCTCTTCCTCAGAAAGCTGTAGCTAGAACTTGGCAATGCGGAACAGTCCGAAGAGCCCCGGACATTCTTGAGTCGCGGAATGTCTGTCTGTCGTCAAGCATTCGGACGGTGGACTTTGTCGCTGGGTCTAGCTCTGCTCCGGACGCCGCCATGTCAAGGAAGCGAGGAGCGAGGACGAAGTAGGAGATGAGGAGGGACTCATCTCGGCCTCAGACTGGAAAAATGGACTGCCAGGATAAGCAAAACATATTTGAATGGTTTTATTACACGCGACAGCCGCTCCCTATTTACAGCTTCGCCCCCCGCGCGTTAAGCTTCTTCTGCAGCTTCGTCTGTTACAAGAACCCGATGTTCAGCGAATTGGAAAGAACATAAACGTCAGGAAGCACGAACCTTGACAGCATCCATGTACACATCGGTAATGACCCAGTGCTCGCGCTTCATGTCGCGCCCGTGGATCGCGAGCGCGAGATCCTTGGTCATTACGCCGTCCGCGTCGATGACCTCTACACACGCAGCCTCGAGGTCCAGGCAGAACTCGCGCAGCGGCGCGTTGTTGTCGAGCTTGGCGCGGTGCAGCAGGCCGCGCGTCCACGCAAAGATGGACGCGACGGGGTTGGTCGAGGTCTCGTTGCCCTTCTGGTATTCACGGTAGTGGCGTGTGACGGTACCTGTGAGCGAAGATTAGTGATATGCGGGCAGCTGAGGCAGGAAGGCGCACCGTGCGCGGCCTCGCTCTCGATGACCAGCCCGTCGGGTGTGATGAGCTCGCTGGTCATCATGCCGAGGCTGCCAAAGCCCTGCGCGAGGATGTCACTCTGCACGTCACCGTCGTAGTTCTTTGTTGCCCATACGAAGCCGCCGGATGACTTGATGGCCTGCGCGACCATGTCGTCGATGAGCCGGTGCTCGTAGTAGATCGCCGCGTCGTCGAAGAGGGGCTTGTAGTGCGAATCGTAGATCTCCTGGAAGATGTCCTTGAATCGGCCGTCGTATTTCTTGAGGATAGTGTTCTTTGTGGACATGAACTGCGGGGGTTTAGTTTTGGGTGGCTTGGACGAAAGAAAATTAGCCCACCAGCGGCATCTTCTTCGCCAGCGCCATCTTGAAAGAGGAGTGGGCAAAGCCGGTGATGGACTAGGGAGGAAATGAGCACTAGAAACATTTCGCGGTGCTGGGAATGTACCTCGTCGGTGTTGTACATGGTCATGGCCACACCCTTGCCGACGAAGTCGTAGACGTTCAGGGTGGTCGCGGGGGCGCCGTCCGCGGGTGTGTACACCATCTGCAGTTTGCCTGGTCCAGGCGCGATAAAATCGGTGGACCGGTACTATTTTAAATGTCAATAATGAACACGCGACATGAATTCTCGCGACTAACCTGGTCGCCAAACGCGTGCCGTCCAATAATAATGGGCTTCACCCAGCCCGGGATCGGTTTGGGGATGCGGCTCAGGATGATAGGCTCGCGGAAAACGGTGCCGCCGAGGATGTTGCGGATCTGGGCCGCGTCAGGTCAATGAAGAACGAGACAAGAGCAGCCTACGGTTCCGTTGGGACTCCTCCACATCTCCTTGAGCTTGAACTCCTCTACGCGTTGTTCATCTGGCGTGATAGTCGCGCATTTGATACCGACGCTATACTTCAAGATGGCGTTCGCCGCCTCTACCGTCACTTGGTCATTTGTCTGCAAGATATCAGCAAAAAAACTGAGCCTGGCTGGCCAGATCCCCGCACCTGGTCTCGGTATTCCAGCCCGAGATCGTAGTACTTGATGTCCAAGGCAAGATAAGGAAGAATAAGCTAATAATGACTGTCAGCGAACGGCCGTAAAATTGTCAGAAAACGGCCGCAGGATACACACCTCCTCCCTGATCTTCTTCCAGATGATGCGGGTCATCTCATCGCCGTCCAACTCAACCACTGGGTTAGCCACAACGATTTTCTTCATGTCGCTTCCTGCAAGATGAGATTAGACCTGTTCCTTCGACATCCCGCTCCCCGGCACGGTCCAGACCGGTAGACTGATAAATCACGGGGAAAACATGCGACTTACGCCTAAAGCTGGTCGCAAAGGTCCGTGACGATTGAATTCGGCTGGACAAGACCCGCAGGTTTCGGGAACGAGACAACATGGATAGGGCAGATACGACTACCTGGTCGTTTGGATTCAAGAAAGGCCACGACGTGGCGCTCACCGCGAATCAGGAAGGACTTGCGCCGAACAAGTCCTGTGACCGCCGACCACGCAACTTGATCTCTACTTCATTTGAGCTCGCCACGCTTTCCGACATCGAACAAGTCATTTAAAAGTTGCAAAACGCCTTCAAGTTCAATTTTTGTCCAAACTTAGCCTCTGGGCCTTTGTTTCGCTGCTGCGACTCTCGGAGTAGCTGCCTTGTCCGGTGTTGCGTGTACGACTCGGCAGGATTCAGCGTATACCCTACAGTGACGAAAAACGCGATCTTTCACGAGTCCAGTTGGATCCGCGTATCTACTATCCCCGCACCCGGCGCTGCGGACTGTGGTTCTCGCCACCCCTTATTTAGCCACTGAGTGTTAATTTAACTGACAGCTGCTGGCGCGTCTCCTCGGCAGGACCCTGCGCCAAATTCTGCTTACACTCTTCTCTTCTTTGCTGGTTTGAATTATCCAGGACCTAGGTAGGTAGGCAGGCAGTATTACGGCGCAAGAGCAACCGGGAACCACTGAGCAATGGCACGTCACCTCGGCACGGTTCTGGACAGTTCTGATGCTAATGCTGTGTCCTGAAGGCACTTAAATACTTGGCGTAACTGTGAATAGGATATCCAGAAAACCAAACCCGATCAACCTCCCTCCAGCCATGCCCGAAATTCTCAATATCGCAGTCTGCATTTCCGATGGGGTCACCCTCTCCGACTTCGTCACGCCCCTGGAACTCATCGTCGGCATCAACGACGTTGACCATCCTATTTTCGGTGCAGGCCTGGGCGACTCTCCGTACAGAGTTGCTGTCGAATACCTCTCGCCGACGCTCGAACCCGTGATCTCGTTCAAAGGCCCCTTCGCCCCGCATGTTAAGCCGACTCTGACGTACGCCAGTGCCATCGCGAACGGAAAGCAGTTCGATATTCTCTGGTTGCCGGCTGGTGCGCATTTCAGGTCACTGTTGAATTTGAATTGAGTTTTAAATTGAACGAACAGGCCCTATCCCGGACTTCGCTACTGGGAAAAGCGCCATCCCCAAGGAAGAAATCGCGTTCGTTAAACAGCAGGCGCCGAAGGCTAAATACATCATGTCCGTTTGCGGAGGTTCCCTCACGCTCGCGGAAGCTGGCGTTCTCTCGGGCAAACGGGCAACGACGAACAAAGCTTTCTACCGCCAAGTTGTGGTGCGTAATCGTATCCCTCCTCTCCTCACCTCGGAATAACATCGCATACACTCTGGCGCAGGCTGCGGCGCCGAAGGATATCGAGTGGGTCCCAAAGGCACGCTGGGTCATCGACGGGAATATCTGGACGAGCTCGGGCGTCACGGCAGGTAAGAAAAATTCGTCACTATTTTAAATTATATCTTGAACAGAAGTTGAACTGATGCAGGCATCGACATGGCCATGGCTTTCATCGAGCACTTGGTTGGACCGAAAATTGCACACTATATCCGTGGTGGAGCCGAGGTTATTCAAGTAGGGGCGGACGACGATCCTTTTGCGGCCTGGCACGGGCTTGTTTAGGACATGCTTAAAGTGCAAGTGCTAGTTCGGAAATGTTTCAAGTTGTATCTGAGTCTGTTTGTTTTCTCTGGCTGTAAACCGGTCTTGGGCTCAACAATAAAGAATTGGCTTTTCATTGGCAGTGAAAGTTTTCGGTAATTTTTACATTACGGCAACTCCCAAATGTCTGCACCGCTCGTCATTGATATTACTGAGTTAGCCTATTGAAAAGGCCCTCTGAGGCCCGGGCATCCCTGGTACCTGGAGCGAGACCCAATACCAAGACTTCGGGCACGGACAAACCAAAGAAGCTCCAGATGCCTCCGACTCATACATTTGTGGAACGGCATGTAAATTGTAGCGCATATCGAACCGGCGCAACACGAATGTTAAGAGATAGATGGGTGGTGGAAGACGCCAACAGAGATATTGGTTTTGTGGAAACCGATAACGGCTCGGTGTCACAGGAGGAGGAGGAGGATGTATTAACCACGGTGGTCCCATTAGGAACAGCAATCACGGAAATACCCGCAGCAGTAGGGTGGACCATCATCACCAAAAGTGTCGATTCCTGTCAAGGCCTCGTGACTTCGGCAAGGGCCGAGAAGGCCCTTGACGCGACTTGCCAAAGCTTTTGAGGTTTCCACAAGCCTTGCGCATACCTGGCCAGGACTCTCAAGCCTACTGTAACCTCCCAAGCCCCATCCAAGCCCCTACCCAGATCGACAATCCAAGCCAAACAAAGGTACAAAAACGGCACACGTACGAGGTGACGACGCATGCTGCTTGCTCTCTCCCTCCACCATCTCCCTCCCTCCACCATCTCCCTCCCTCCCTCCCTCCCTCCCTCCCTCCCTCCCTCGTTCATACCCTCCCACTCTCCTTCTTACCCACTGGCCGCCCTACTTCAATTCCTCCTCCCCGACAGGATGACGACGCGACACCGGTGGTGGACCGTGGGGCGTTTTACCTGGTTCATCCCCGCCGCTATACCTCAATCTCCTGCGTCAACTATGCTATTTTCTGTTCCCTGCTCCGCCTATTTGCACCTTCTTCGTCGCCTTTCACCCACACCCTCTTCCTCTCCTCTATCGGCACTGAAGCTTCACCTATCAGTACCTCCCCATTTCGTCCCTCGCCGTTCCAAATCTAAGCCTGAATCTGCGCACGGATCGATGGCTCTACCTCTTCGTGCTGCAGCGCGATACACGCCCATTCAGCACGATGACAAGGCGCGTTCTTCTGATTGAGGGAAGGATTCACCACTCTCTCGCTCGCTGCCCCTTTTCTCGGCCATCGTCATTCATGTCCTCAGCATCTATATACTGTCTTCTCCTACAATGCCATTAGCGGACCAATTGTGATAATCCGGTGCGCATATATGCCGTCTACAATCCCATCCTCACTACTTTGTAGCTCTCCCTGTGACTTATCTATGATTATGCACCGACCTTCCCCACGCACCTGCCTCCAACTGGCTTTCCGAGTCACTCTTTCGATCACACTCATCTCCTCACAGAGTCCGCTGGCTTTATTCGCACCAGGTTATCAGTCCCGTTACTTTCGCAACACCATGCCTGATTCAAATGTAAACTCGTCCCGCCTATTCCCGCCGCTACTGAAATTACCTCTTAGATCCTACTTATTCACTCGTTCGTTTGTGGTCTTCGCGGTGTCAAAGGTATGGCTGATCTATTTCGCCTCCTGTCGCTAACTCTCTTGTTCGCTTCAAATCAGGCCACGTACATTGCACAATGGCTTGGTGTAAATTCTCGCTGATTTTGTCGGCAAACTCATTATCACTTCGGACTACGCCTCTTTTCCGCTCAAGTCTTACTCTGTGAGCTCATGCCATTTGTACATTTACCCATAGGCATTTTTTCACTCAGCTCATAGATCAAGCATTCTCTCAACACGTCTCGGTGCCGTGTATATTATTAATTGTAAGTGCACCCCAGATTTTATTTTTGTAAATACTCTAACTTGACTTGTTTCCCTCACAGATTTCCTCCGTACGCGCTTCAAGTGTTAAGTTCTTCGCGCAATTGCACCCCACATCATACTCACCCATCTCCATTTTTTTAATACCCGTCCGTTTTGTGGTGTCTTCCCATTTGTTCATGTAAGTGTATCTATATCCCTTATATGATTGATATACTAACTCGTTTCTGTCGCAGATTCTTCTACCCGCCTAGCTACTGCCCGCGCCGAAGTAAGCTTCACGAAAAACGCACCGATACTATGCTTACTTTTCGTTCGTTTAGGGACGCCCTTGTGTGATGTCTACCGTATAATATTATATTTCACCTTCTGTTGTATTACTATTCATCTGCAATGCGATTGAATTTTATCTTCCTTGTGTGTTTCCTGGATATTATGGCATTGCCAATATGGGGCTGGGAATTGCTTGACGGCCCTTTGAAGGGCCAAAAGGCCTTCCAAGGCCGCCTAGCCTAATCAGCCCTTGGAAGGGCTAGTGAGTCTCATAGGTCACTTCCAAGGGCTTACCAGGGGTGGTTCAAGGCATGAATACCCTCGTGAGCCCTTTTGGCCCTTGCAAGGGCTTCACTAGGGGCTTCCAAGTGTTGTACATATTTGGTGATGATAGAACTGAATTGAACTGAACTGAAATTCTATTGGTTACCATACCGGACTATCTAGAGTCATGCAACGTCATGCGCGCGCGGCACTATTGAAATTGAATGGATAAGTTTTGATGGTTACGTGTGATCGGGACATTTTTTTGAAGCTTGAATTACGGATTTCAGGCCTGGTTGGGTAGCCTACATCGGTACCAGGAATATGCCGCCGGCCGGCATTCAGTCCGCAGCGGCGCAGCTTGCTCCCTTCCTCAACCTTGTTCAAGTCCTCAGCCACCATGACGCGGAACTCCGGTTCCATGTCTTCACAGAAGAGGAAAAAACCTCCCGCCTGCGACTCATGTAAATCTCGGCGAGTTCTGTGCTACCCCCAGCCAGATGGAGCACCTTGTCCTCGTTGTATAGCAAAGGGCTTCGTGTGAGGACGTGGTGTTCTTCCAGCTTGGCCGCGCTCCTCTAACATTTGAATCTCTAATTTCTAGGTGCACAACTACGCCTGTGAGGCGGGGAAGACCAAGGAAGGAGGGCAGTTTCGCAGACTCCCCGACTGGTAGTACGGGACATGGCTCACAGCTGGTTCAGTCGGGTTTTCAAACTCCGAGTCCTGAATTGGATATGAGTAACGGACTACTATCAGGAATGTTTCAGCTCGCGCCTGAACTCGTGCGCCATCTTTTCGAATGTAGGTGGGCATTTAAATACTGATTACTCGCTGACGCAGCTAAAGGCTGCGTACAACTCCCCCAAAACCGCCATCCCATTTTCAGACGCGCCTCTTTGCAATCAGCGCTCTCTTCAGTTTCCTGGCAAATAGATCTACTTCAACCTCAGACACGTGTGCTGGCGTACTGTGTCATGGCGCTCTCCTCTTCCATATCGTTCCACGAGTTTGTCATAGGACCCGGGCCCCGGCCGGAATCGTTTACAGATTCATCGGTCTTTTATCCCGGCGCAGATCTTCGGGAATATGGTGTTCGCAGGTCGGCTGTTGTCCGTGCTCTCCATATGCAAGCGTTCAAGTTTGCCTGCGACGCGTCGATTGTACTGGAGGCATCGGAAGATAATGCGGCTTCCTGCTTCATCTTAGAGGTGCTTGATACACGTACGTGGTTTATTTACATTATAATTCTCTGATATTCATCCGCACAGGAAACGAGTTAATATCTCGACCCTGGACGGGCATGTATTATTTTCTAAGCAAACACGTTACTGGGTCTAACTGGCGTCTTATTTAGGTGCCTACCTCTCCCACTTACGAACACTCGCTGCGTCATGGGGGGAACCAGAAAACGAGGGCCAGCGTCAACTGCTCTTGGCCTCTTTTCTGGTGCATCACTCCAATAGTCTGATTATTAGTGTTGAGATTTATTTTCTTAGATGCGTGAAGCCCTTTCGGCGACCTTGTTGAGACGGCCGGTTCTCGTGTTCGTCCTGCGACATATTCACTCAGTATTTGCTGATAGACTCTTTAGTACGGAAAATGACCAACTTCTGATTATCGGAGATGGGTCCCCGCCGCTTCAACAGATGTTAAACCCCGTTCATTTGGCACCTGGGAGCAATAAGAAAACAATGTCACGCAACAGGGTCTTTTCTCTCATGCGCCCTTGTGAGGCCCTAAACTTAATTTTTGTTCTTTCGACCGGTCACTAAAAATCGCTTATAAAGATATGTTCCACGTTACGCGGGTCGCTCGAGAGTTGCATGATAAGGTTACAGGCGGTACTTATCTTCTTCCCCCGTGCGTTTGAATTCTCGGTCTCATCCTCGTCCTAGATTATGCGCGACGTCGACCCCCAGCAGAGAATGCCATCATGGATATCGTATCAAGCTTGACCCTCATGCAAGCCATCCTCTCAGATGCCTTGAAACAACTCGAACTAAATGATGGGCCGCTTACCGACCCGGCTGTCCAGCCCTTCTTCCACCTTCCCCTCAAGAGCTACGTGCGTCGTAGTCCTAAAGTTGGCCTGCGCGCCTGCGCGTACGCCATGACCTATGGCTGGTCCACAATCGTCCTTGCTCTACACCAGGAGATGGAGCGCCCTACCGACGCCGACGCACCCGCACCCGAGAGTCCATGGGTCGCAGAACGCCTGGCGCTACTACGACGGCAGGTTCATGCGCTTACTCAGCAGGCGCTTGCGGAGGTGGTTCAGAGCTTGAGGCGCCTTCCATCACTCCCTCACATTTCTCACTTGGATAAGTCGCATCTCTGGCTCATAGGCTGGGCGCAGTTCTGCATAAAAGAGGCAGAAGCGGCAAGAGAAATCACCCCAGAGCGTGCGGAGGCTTTTGAGACGTGCGTGTTGTGTGCCTTTGGTTGTTTCTGCCATTCTGCCATTCATTGATTTTAGGCTGACGGCATCGCTGAAGATGATGGGGTATTCATGGGATGTGTCTACGGCGTCTGTATATATCGAACAGATGCAGTCGTATATCGCGATGCAACATACATCCGAGTCCCAGTCCCACCCTGCGACTTCTTTGGTTCCGATGGACGATTCGGTACTCTCGATGTTTTTACCGCCACTGGATCCTAGCTGGATGGGAATATTTTCTGTATAGAAACCATGGCTTTCGACTTCACGAAATAGACCAATGTATTTCTCGGATTATTATTATTGCCGAAGGGGCACTTAGGTCCTGCGGGTTCTGTTCGATGAAACATTTACTCACTACGAGCCAGCTACGAGCATATATTCTACATCTGAGGCATGTAAGCAATACGATCCCAGACTATTTCTGATGGACCGCGCGGTGGAATACATACCACCGATATCGCTTTATGCATCGTTTTCAAACTTTCACATATTAAAATTAAATAACTTTGTATGAAAATCCGCAAAAAATCCGTATACACGTGCACGTTTACATAAGGATGATACCACCCTGATCTTTACCACCACCACCGATTCTGGAAAATCTTCCTGGATCATCTGCATCTTGCCCAACTGCTAGGCAACTACACCTGGAGCGTAACTTCTTCTTGGCTTGACCTCCAATGACTTCACTTGTACTCTTTCGTCGTCGTCAGCCAACCCCTATCGATATCTGGTGGCCACTCTGCGACTCTGAGTCTGCCGGCTTATCTCTGGTCTTAAGTGACGCTGTTCATACCGCGTGAGGTTCTGGGCCAACTGGCCTCCGCTGATGCATCACTGCCAGTGAGCTGGAGTCCCGTCAAAGGACCGCAGCGCACTCTGTGAGGGCCTTGGCTGCCAGTGTCTCGGGACATGGGATGAGACTCGCAGAACACCCTGGGATAAGACTCACAGAGCACCCTCTCCCACGACATAAGGCCCGGCGAATGCTAGCTTTACGCCACTGTGCACGCGGGGGGTATCGGACTGCGAGCAATGGCTCAGGGGCCTTTCCGAGACACGCGGAACAGCGGTCCGAGATGTCTCACGCCCCTATCTTTCTTCTTCCGCTGTCCCCGATACCTTCGTCGAGGCAAGCAGTCTCAGACCTGTAGACCATCTGGACATGACTGGCTTGCCAGCATGATTTGAATGGCTAATGTAAGTGGCTGAGATCTTGCTGAGATCCTAGACGCCCTGACTGGGCAACCCCTTCTCGGTGTTCTCGGCGGAACTCCTGTGTCGGGACTTATGCCTGTCCCTGCATTCGACAATATTGTCTATATTATCGGAGTTTTATTCTTCGATGCGCTATCGACAGAGCATCAGCCAACCTCCCTACGCTTTGGATGAAGCTGTTCCCTGCCGGTGTTCGGGCCTTTGTTCGACTAGCTTCCACAGTGGATGCTATTTGGAGAACTGAGCTGGAAAATTCTCCCTCTGTTCGTCCCAGGAACTGCCATCGAGCTGGTAAAGGCTTACAATTTTGTTGGAGTTATTTTCACCTCCGCTCAAAAAAGACATATTTACTGAACATTGCCTCAAAAAGCGTCCAAAGCGAGGAACGTGGTCAGTGTAACATTTGCAGCAAATACCAGCATCGGGTGCTTGCCGCCTGCTGATGGCATCCGATTGTACATGGCCCATGTCGATCCCCACCTGACATTCGGTTGCGAAGTCTGCCTCGATACAGAGGCAGACAATTTACGCAAGTTGACGCATGTGGAGCACGAGTTCAAGTTCATTCGGAGACTCCTGGGTTTCATGGCCACTCAATCCTTGCGCCTCTATTTACAGAGGCCGGTATATTTCCTTTGACTTATTGTAGGCCGTTATTGGCCCTCGGCTCCTTGATCTACCTCTTAGATCTTCCTCCCACTCATTTGGCCAAGATCGCATATCTCGACAACCCATCTCCTCTCGCCGCCGATATGCCGTGCTGGTTGTCTGATCTACACATTGTACTTGCGTCTCTGCCGGTCCCCGTCACATTCCCTGAGGGGCCGACAATGTCGGATGATGTCGCAGAGATTAGAAAGTGTGTACTCACCGCCTGCCAACAACACCACTCGAAGATTACGAAGGAGCTCGCACCTCGAGATGCGGTTCTCCTTTTCGACATTATCGAACGGTTGGCAAAGGTTTTTGCCACTTGCGACGCGCTGAGGCCTGCTAAGGATGTATGCATTGGAATCAATGGAATGAATTACCGTTCTTTCCATACTTGATGTCTGATGTCCGGGCACCCTGGGGACTCTCTGATTTTGTGTCTCCAATTCTTTCAAGTTTGTTTTTTCTTGTGATTGGAGTATGGGATCGGGCGGAGAGTAGCTCAGGTAATCAAAGGACGGATGACTGATAGTATCCGTAGCATACATATTTGACGCGATGTATGTAGTACAGGCCCCGGTTGTTCCTTACAGCTCTTTGCGGTACAACAGGCGCGGACCGTTTTTTTTTTCCATTTTGGGCATTTTTTGATCATTTTTTGATCGAACACTCCCTCTGCTCTTAATTCTGGTCCGTTTACCCTAAAAGTAGGCTCATTCAAACGGCATTGAAAATGCGCAGACAATGACCTCCTCAAATTTCCCGTCTTGCATTGGAAGCCGCTTCTTGAGCCATGAAAGCATATTTTTGGTAACTTTTCTGAGAATTTCCCACTAGAACAGCTGTTCTGCCCTCAATTCTTCGAATTTTTCCTTGAGTATAGGCTCAATCTCTCTGTGTTAGAAATGCGCACACAATGACCTCCTCAAATTTCCCGTCTTGCAGTGGAGGCCGCTTCTTGAGCCATGAAATCGGACTTTTGGTGACTTTTCTGAGAATTTCCCACTAGAACAGCTTTTCTGCCCTCAGTTCTTTGCTCTCTTCCTTGAGTATAGGCTCAATCTCTCCACGTTTCAAATTCAAAGCGAACCGCCACCTCATATTCATTATTCTGACCCCGAATGCCCCGACTCGACACAGAAACTCCGCAACAGATCATCACATTTGATCAGTGGTTGCTAGAACGGCCGCTGCAGACTCGAAAGTTGCTCAATTGTTCCCGCCATAGGTTCATTTTCTTCCCCTGACAACTGTACACGATGACAGATCTTCATGTTCCTCAGAATGTGCCCACAGGCCAACCGTGACAGAAGTCTTCTTTGCTAACCATGCGTTTTTTGCTAAACGGCATTGAGGACCTTCTCGGATGCCCACTAACCAATATCTGTCTGGATATCACAGCTCAGGCCATTTTTCTGGATGTAATGTATACTTATATCGACTGGATGCATCCTATTTCATATTTCCCATGTATTTTCACCTGGAATGAGGGAAAAGAAAGTGATTTTATGAAGTATGTGATTAGGAATTGTGAGGAGACAGTTCGCTGCGGATTTGGAACACGAATCAAATGAGCATAGAAACAAGGGAAACGATGAGGATTCAAGACCGCAGCAACTGTTCAACTGACCAATATTGTGTCCCCAAGTGTCCTATTCGGGACCAGCATGGAATTCCGAGGAGGCGGTTCGCTTTTAATCTGAAACGCGGAGAGATTGAGCCTATAATCAAGGAAGAAGGCGAAGAACTGAGCTGTTCTAGTGGGAAATTCTCAGAAAAGTCACCAAAAATCTGATTTCATGGCTCAAGAAGCGGCCTCCAATAGGGGTGCTCAATTCTTAAACCGTGGCGTGGTGCCGTGGCATATTTGGTCGAAACAAATAAAGATTCAAACTCCGCCAGGAAACAAACCGTTTTGCACTTCCTCTTGCTTCATTTCCTAGCCTAATTTTGACTCCAAACTCGCCCTAACCACTTAGTCACTCATCTGGATCAATTTAACAAGGCCTGACAAATTTGGAGGGCCCGCAACTTGGAGGTTTTGCCACATTCATACAAATATATCTATATCTTGCAGTGAACATTGTATTGAAGGAAGATAACACTTGGGGTACCATTATTAACCTCATTGGATATATTATGGAGCTCATTTGTCTCTAAAATGTGGGTAGGAACAGTGGGGTTGAGACCAAGACGAAGCGGAGTTTGAATCTTTATTTGTTTCGACCAAATATGCCACGGCACCACGCCACGGTTTAAGAATTGAGCACCCCTAATGCAAGACGGGAAATTTGAGGAGTTCATTGTGTGCGCATTTCTAACACAGCGAGATTGAGCCTATACTCAAGGAAAAATTCGAAGAACTGAGGGCAGAACAGCTGTTCTAGTGGGAAATTCTCAGAAAAGTTACCAAAAATACGATTTCATGGCTCAAGAAGTAGCTTCCAATGCAAGACAGGAAATTTGAGGAGGTCATTGTGTGCGCATTTTCGACACGGAGAGATTGAGCCTATACCCAAGGGAAAAAGCGAAGAACTGAGGGCAGAACAGCTGTTCTAGTGGGAAATTCTCAGAAAAGTCACCAAAAATCTGATTTCATGGCTCAAGAAGCGGCCTCCACTGCAAGACGAGAAATTTGAGGATGTCATTGTGTACGCATTTCTAACACGAAGAGATTGGGCCTATACTCAAGGAAAAATCCGAGTTCTAGTGGGAAATTCTCAGAAAAGTTACCAAAAATACGATTTCATGGCTCAAGAAGCAGCTTCCAATGCAAGACGGGAAGTTTGAGGAGGTCATTGTCTGCGCATTTTCAATGCCGTTTGAATGATCCTACTTTTAGGGTAAATGGACCAGAATTGAGAGCAGAGGGAGTGTTCGATCAAAAAACGATCAAAAACGCCCAAAATGGAAAAAAAAACGGTCCGCGCCTGTTGTACCGCAAAGAGCTGTAATGGGACCGCGCCGGTAATACTACCTACCTACCTACCAGGCACTGTAATGATGATTACACCTAAAGCCCCTCCGAGCTTGGGGACCACCATTTTCCATACCAACTTATTCTTGGTGAGCCTTTCTATATATAACGGTAGGAAGCCTCGAGTATGGTGTTAAAGAGTACCCCCCAAAAGTTGCCTCAAATTGGTTCGCAATCACCTTTCCATGTCTCCCATATGATGTAATTAATATTCTTCTCCCAAGAAATTTTGCCTCTTCCCAAACAAAGATTCGACGGAGGAATGGATCAAGTTCCCAATTGATGCCGAGACCGAGTTGGTCTACAAATTCAGCGGCATTTTAGCGTGATAGGAGTCCACCCCGCTGCGCCTCTGCACAACAAGATTTTCCACAACAGAATTCATCCCCTGTATCTATTTCCCGAATACCCTCACTTCGTCACCACCCGGGTTCAATATTTCTATCCAAGTGTTTGAATGTTGACTGAATGCCGGTATGGTGCGCACCACTTAGGTACCGCTACCCCCGTCCTTCAAATCTAGCGGATCCCAAAAAAAAGATAATTCTTATCCCTCTACCAAAAGTGTTCCTTTTGACTGTCAGCTCACTTTTGCTAGAGGGATTTTCAATTAAATCAAAACTGAGTGAGCTCAGCATTTTTTGTGGCCTGATTTGGCCACATGCAGGAGAAATTATAAAATTTGGGCTGTGTCTAGGGCCAAAAATTTTCTCAGCCAATTTGGCCGCTAATTTTTTGGTAGCGGCAACTAGGTGATGCGCACCATAGACGGTATATATTTAGAACGGCATTAGGAATGATGATGACAAGCAGTGCAGATCGAATGGGCACAGTCCGCAGCTTGCTCCCTTCCTCAACCTCATTCAAGTCTTCGCTCCTCGGCCACCATGACACGGAACTCTGGTTCCATGTCTTCACAGAAGAGAAAAAAACCTCCCGCCTGCGACTCATGTAAATCTCGGCGAGTTCTGTGCCACCCCCAGCCAGATGGAGCACCTTGTCCTCGTTGTATAGAAAAGGACTTCGTGTGAGGACGTGATGTCCCTCCAGGCTCGGCCGCGCTCCTCTAACGTTGGAATCTCTAATTTCTAGATGCACAACTACGCCTGTGACTCGGGGAAGACCAAAGAGGAAGGATGGCAGTTCCGCAGACTCCCCGACTGGTAGTACGAGACATGGCTCACAGCTGGTTCAGTCGGGTTTTCAAACTCCGAGTCCTGAATTGGCTGTGAGTAACGGACTATCAGGAATGTTTCAGCTCACGCCTGAACTCGTGCGCCATCTTTTCGAATGTGGGTGGGCATTTTAAATACTGATTACTCGCTGACGCAGCTAAAGGCTTCGTACAACTCCCCCAAAACCGCCATCCCATTTTCAGACGCGCCTCTTTGCAATCAGCTCTCTCCTCAGTTTCCTGGCAAATAGATCTACTTCAACCTCAGACACGTGTACTGGCGTACTGTGTCATGGCGCTCTCCTCTTCCATATCGTTCCACGAGTCCGTAATAGGACCTGGGCCCCGACCGGAATCATTTACAGATTCCTCGGCCTTTTATCGCGGGGCAGATCTTCGGGAATATGGTGTTCGCAGGTCGGCTGTTGTTCGCGCTCTCCATATGCAAGCGTTCAAGTTTGCCTGCGACGCGTCGATTGTACTGGAGGCATCGGAAGATAACGCGGCTTCCTGCTTCATCTTAGAGGTGCTTGATACACGTACGTGGTTTATTTACATTATAATTCTGATATTCATCCGCACAGGAAATGAGTTATTTTCTAGACCCTGGGCGGGCATGTATTATTTTCTAAGCAAACACGTTACTGGGTCTAACTGGCGTCTTATTCAGTTGCTTACCTCTCCCACTTACGAACACTCGCTGCGTCATGGGGGGAACCAGAAAGCGAGGGCCCGCGCCAACCGCTCTTGGCCGCTTTTCTGGTGCGTCACTCCAATAGTCTGATTATTAGTGCTGAGATTTATTTTCTCAGATGCGTCAAGCCCTTTCGGCGACCTTGTTGAGACGGCCGGTTCTCATGTTCGTCCTGCGACATATTCACTCAGTATTTGCTGATACTCTTTAGTACGGAAAATGACCAACTTCTGATTATCGGAGATGGGTTCCCGTCGCTGCAACAGATGTTAAACCCCGTTCATTTGGAACCAGGGGGCAATAAGAAGGCAATGTCACGCAACAGGGTCTTTTCGCTCATGCGCCCTTGTGAGGCCCTAAACTTAATTTTTGTTCTTTCGACCGGTCACTAAGAATCACTTATAAAGATATGTTCCACGTTACGCGGGTTGCTCGAGAGTTGCATGATAACGTTACGGGCGGTACTTATCTTCTTCCCCCGTGTGTTTGAATTCTCGGTCTCATCCTCGTCCTAGATTATGCGCGACGTCGACCCCCAGCAGAGAATGCTATCATGGATATCGTATCAAGCCTGACCCTCATGCAAGCCATCCGTACAGATGCCTTAAAACAACTCGAACTAGACGATGGGCCGCTTACCGACCCGGCTGTCCAGCCCTTATTCAAGTTTCCGGCCATGGGTTACGCGTATCATAGTCCCGAAGCTAACCTACGCGCCTGCGCGTATGGCATGACCTGTAGCTGGTCCATAATCGTCCTTGCTCTGCACCAGGAGATGGAACGCTCTACCGACACCGACGCACCCGCACCCGAGAGTCCATGGGTCGCAGAACGCCTGGCGCTACTACGACGGCAGGTTCATGCGCTTACTCAGCAGGCGCTTGCGGAGGTGATCCAGGGCTTGAGGCGCCTTCCATCACTCCCTCACATTTCCCACTTGGATATGTCGCACCTCTGGCTCATAGGCTGGGCGCAGTTCTGCATAAAAGAGGCAGAAGCGGCAGGAGAAATCACCCCAGAGCGTGTGGAGGCTTTTGAGACGTGCGTGTTGTGTGCCTTTGGTTGTGTTCTGCCATTCATTGATTTTAGGCTGACGGCGTCGCTGAAGATGATAGGGTATTCATGGGATGTGTCTACGGCGTCTGTATATATCAAACAGATGCAGTCGTATATCGCGATGCAACATACATCCGAGTCCCAGTCCCACCCTGCGACTTCTTTGGTTCCGATGGACGATTCGGTACTCTCCGATATGTTTTTACCGCCACTGGATCCTAGCTGGATGGGAATATTTTCTGTATAGAAACCATGGCTTTCGACTTCACGAAATAGACGAATGTATTTCTCGGATTATTATTATTGCCGAAGGGGCACTTAGGTCCTGCGGGTTCTGTGTAGACTCCAACCTCGATGAAACGTTTACTCACTACGAGCATATATTCTAGATCTGAGGCATGTAAGCAGTACGGTCCCAGACTATTTCTGATGGACCGCGCGTTGGAATACATACCACCGATATCGTTTTATGCATCGTTTTCAAACTTTCACATATTAAAATTAAATAACTTTGTATGAATATCCGTATACACATGCACGTTCACATATTTGTACAAGAGATCAACTGCAAGCGGTCAGGATGATATCAGGCACTGTAATGATGACTACACCCAAAGGCCCTCCGGGCTTTGGGACCACCGTTTTCCATGTTAAAGCGTACCCCAAAAAGTTGCCTCAAATTAGTTCGCAATCACCTCTCCATGCCTCCCATATGATGTAGTTAATATTCTTTCTCAAAGCCAGTGGGTGGTACAAGCTGAAATTCCAAACAAGGATTCGACGGAGGAATAGATCGAGTTCCCATGATGCCGAGACCGAGTCTTCAGCGGCATTAATATTGGCGTGATAAGAGTTCGCCCCGTTGCGCCTCCGCACAGCAAGATGAACTTTTCCACAACGGAATTCATCCCCTCTCAAATACCCTCATTTCGTCACCACCGGGGTTCAATATTTCTAGCCAAGTGTTTGGTGGATCAATATCCCCAGACGACTGAATGCCCGCAGACGGTATATATTTAGAACAGCATTAGTAATGATGATGACAAGCGGTGCAGATCGAATGGGCACAGTCCGCAGCTTGCTCCCTTCCTCAACCTCATTCAAGTCTTCGTTCCTCAGCCACCATCGCACGAAACTCTGGTTCCATGTCTTCACAGAAGAGAAAAAAACCTCCCGCCTGCGACTCATGTAAATCTCGGCGAGTTCTGTGCCACCCCCAGTCAGATGGAGCACCTTGTCCTCGTTGCATAGAAAAGGACTTCGTGTGAGGACGTGATGTCCCTCCAGGCTCGGCCGCGCTCCTCTAACGTTGGAATCTCTAATTTCTAGATGCACAACTACGCCTGTGACTCGTGGAAGACCAAAAAAGAACGGCAGTTTCGCAGACTCTCCGACTGGTAGTATGGGACATGGCTCACAGCTGGTTCAGTCGGGTTTTCAAACTCCGAGTCCTGAATTGGCTGTGAGTAACGGACTATCAGGAATGTTTCAGCTCGCACCTGAACTCGTGCGCCATCTTTTCGAATGTAGGTGGGCATTTTAAATGCTGATTACTCGCTGACGCAGCTAAAGGCTTCGTACAACTCCCCCAAAACCGCCATCCCATTTTCAGACGCGCCTCTTTGCAATCAGCTCTCTCCTCAGTTTCCTGGCAAATAGATCTACTTCAACCTCAGACACGTGTGCTAGCATACTGTGTCATGGCGCTCTCCTCTTCCATATCGTTCCATGAGTCCGTAATAGGACCTGGGTCCCGACCGGAATCATTCACGGATTCCTCGGTCTTTTTTCGCGGCGCAGATCTTCGGGAATATGGTGTTCGCAGGTCGGCTGTTGTTCGCGCTCTCCATATGCAAGCGTTCAAGCTCGCCTGCGACACGTCGATTGTACTGGAGGCATCGGAAGATAACGCGGCTTCCTGCTTCATCTTAGAGGTGCTTGATACACGTACGTGGTTTATTTATATTATACTTCTCTGATATTCATCCGTACAGGAAACGAGTTATTTTCTAGACCCTGGGCGGGCATGTATTATTTTCTAAGCAAACACGTTACTGGTCTAACTGGCGTCTTATTTAGTTGCTTACCTCTCCCACTTACGAACAGTCGCTGCGTCATGGGGGGAACCAGAAAGCGAGGGCCCGCGCCAACCGCTCTTAGCCTCTTTTCTGGTGCGTCACTCCAATAGTCTGATTATTAGTGTTGAAATTTATTTTTTCAGATGGGCGAAGCCCTTTCGGCGACTTTATTGAGACGGCCGGTTCTTGTGTTCGTCCTGCGACATATTCACTCAGTATTTGCTGATAGACTCTTTAGTACAGAAAATGACCAACTTCTGATTATCGGAGATGGGTTCCCGTCGCTGCAACAGATGTTAAACCCCGTTCATTTGGAACCTGGGGGAAATAAGAAGATATTGGCACGCAGGAGGGTCTTTTCGCTTATGTGCCCTTGTGAGGCTTTCAACTTTTTTCTTTCCACCTTCGTTAAGAATCACTTATAAAGATATGTTCCACGTTACGCGGATCGCTCGAGAGTTGCATGATAAGGTTACGGGCGGTACTTATCTTCTTCCCCCGTGTGTTTGAATTCTCGATCTCATCCACCTTCTAGATTATGCGCGACGTCGACCCCCAACAGAGAATGCCATCATGGATATCGTATCAAGCTTGACCCTCATGCAAGCCATCCGCTCAGATGCCTTAAAACATCTCGAACTAGACGATGGGCCGCTTACCGACCCGGCTGTCCAGCCTTTCTTCAACCTTCCGGCCAAGGGTTATGCGTATCATAGTCCCGAAGTTAACCTGCGCGCCTGCGCGTACGGCATGACCAGTGGCTGGACCACAATCGTCCTTGCTTTGCATCAGGAGATGGAACGCCCTGCCGACGCCGACGCACCCGCACCCGAGAGTCCATGGGTCGCAGAACGCCTGGCGCTACTACGACGGCAGGTTCATGCGCTTACTCAGCAGGCGCTTGCGGAGGTAATCCAGGGCTTGGGGCGCCTTCCATCACTCCCTCACATTTCCCACTTGGGTATGTCGCACATCTGGATCGTGGGCTGGGTGCAATTCAGCATCAACGAAGCAGAAGCAGCAGGCGAAATCACACCAGAGCATGTGGAGATTTTTGAGACGTGCGTTTCATGTACCTTTCATTGTATTCTGCCGTTCATTGATTTTTAGCCTAACGGCGTCGCTGAAGATGATTGGGTATTCATGGGATATACCTGCGGCGTCTGCATATATCGAACGGATGCAGTCGTACATCGCGATGCAACGCGCATCCGAGTCCCAGCCTGCGACTTCTCTGGTTCCGATGGACGATTCGGTATTCTCCGATATGTTTCTAACGCCACTGGATCCTAGCTGGATGGGGGTATTCTCTGTATAGTGTTTCGAATTCACGAAATAGACTAATGCATCTCTCGGATTATTATTATTGGCGAAGGTCCTGCGGGATCCAACCTCGATGAAACACTCGTTACCATATATTCTAGATCTGACACATTGTAACTAGTACGAGCACAGACTATTCCTGATGTAGCGCGCGTTGGAATACATACCACCGACCTCTAAAACTAGATAACTTTGTACGGTCCCTACTACACTTGCACGTTCACATATTTGTACAAGAGATTAGCTGCAAGCGGCCAGGATAATATCAAACATTGTAATTGACGACTACACCCAAAGCTCCTCCAGACTTTGGGACCACCCTTTTCCATACCAACTCATCGGTCTCGGCATCCATTGGAAACTCGATCCATTCCTCCGTCGAATCCCTCTTTGGGAAGAGGCAATATTTCAGTTTGTACGGACAAAACCAGCCACTGGCTTTGGGAGAAAGAATGTCAATTACATCATATGGGAGACATTATGGAGAGGTGATTGCGAACCAATTTGAAGCAACTTTTTGGGATACGCTTTAACACAATGTATCACCACACTCGAGGCTTCCTGTTCACCGATGTCGTTATAACATCCACCACATTCATACAGAAAGGCTCACCAAGAAATTCTTTGGCCGGTCTATCTTGGGCACAAATTCAATGACATTTGATGTAATAGGAGTCCACTCCGTTATTCTGCCGTTGCGCCTCCCCACAACAAAATCAAATTTCCCACAACAGAATTCATCCCCTCCGAAAGGTATTTCTTTTTTGAATACTTACCCTTACTTCGTCACCACCCGGGCTCAATATTTGAAATTTCTAGCCAAGTGTTTGGATCAATATCTGCCCAGACTTCTCGTCTTCTTCTGTAACCTCCATCACCGATCACTGTCCCACGATTCCGTCGAGGTAGACCAGCGGCGAACGAGAGAGTATAGGTAGAAAATGGCATCACAGAACTCACAGAGTTCTACCAGGCAGCCCACGAGCGCAGGAATCGTGAAAATCCCGGCGAGAAGCAAACCACCGGACAAAATAACTGACCATCCATTAACAGCAGGCCCAAACCGATCGTCCACCTCAGTCAACCGTCCAGCACCGTACCCGAGACCCGCACCAAAAGCGACGAGCCCCTCCCTTCAATCCAGGAACAGCGCAGAAGAACCTGACCCGACCACCCCAACAAAAAACCGCCCCGCCGGCACCAACATAATCAACGCTATAAGAGGACTCGTGGGCAAGTCGCCCAGCAAACAATCCACCCCGGGAGACCTCTTCAGCCCGCACCCCGAAGATGGTGCTCAACCCATGGCCTCCGACTCCCAACAGTCGACCCCGACTCCCGCTAACCGAGCTCGTCCGCAGCTTGCTCCCATCCTCAACATCATTCAAGGCTTCGCTCTTCGGCCGCCATGACGCGGAACTCTGGTTCCCTGCCCTCGCAGAAGAGAAAAAAACCTCCCGCCTGCGACTCGTGTAAATCTCGGCGAGTTCTGTGCCACCCCCAGCCAGATGGAGCACCTTGTCCTCGTTGTATAGAAAAGGGCTTCGTGTGAGGACGTGATGTTCCTTCCAGCTTGGCCGCGCTCCTCTAATAATCTCTAATTTCTAGGTGCACAACTACGCCTGTGACTCAGGGAAGACCAAAGAAGAACGGCAGTTTCGCAGATTCCCCGGCGACTGGTAGTATGGGACATGGCTCACAGCTGGTTCAGCCGGGTTTTCAAACTCCGAGTCCTGAATTGGCTATAAGTAACGGACTATCAGGAATGTCTCGGCTCGCGCCTGAACTCGTGCGCCATCTTTTCGAATGTAAGATGGACTTCATAAATACTGATTACTCGCTGACGCGGCTCAAGGTTTCGCACAACTCCCCCAAAACAGCCATCCCATTTTTAGACGCGCCTCTTTGCAATCAGCGCTCTCCTCAGTGTCGTGGCAAATCGATCGACTTCAACCTCAGACGCGTGTGTTGGCGTACTGCGTCATGGCGCTCTCCTCTTCCATATCGTTCCACAAGCTTGTAATAGGACCTGGGTCCCAACCGGAATCATTCACGGATTCTTCGGTCTTTTATCGCGGCGCAGACCTTCGAGAATATGGCGTTCGCAGGTCGGCTGTTTTCCGCGCTCTCCATATGCAAGCGTTCAAGCTCGCCTGCGACGCGTCTATTGTATTGGAAGCATCAGAGGATAACGCGGCTTCCTGTTTCCTTTTAGAGCTGCTTGATACTCGTATGTGCTTATTTGCATTTCTTAAAATTATCTGATATTTATGTGCACAGGAAACGAGTTAACTTCTCGGCCCTGGGCGGGTACATATTATTTCTAACCAGACACGTTGCCAGGTCTAACTGGCATTTATTTAGGTGCTTACCTCTCCCATGTCCGAACACTCGCTGCGTCATGGGAGGAACCTGTCAGCGAAGGCCCGCGCCAACCGCTCTTGGCCTCTTTTCTGGTGCGTCACTCCAATGGTCTGATTATTGGTGCTGAGATTTATTTTTTTAGATGGGTGAAGCCCTTTCGGCGACGGTGTTGAGACGACCGGTTCTCGTGTTCGTCCTGCGACATATTCGCTCAGTATTCGCTGACAGACTCTTTAGTACGGAAAATGACCAACTTCTGATTATCGGAGATGGACCCCCGCCGCTTCAACAGATTTTGAACCCCGTTCATTTGGCACCTGGGGGCAATACGAAGGCAATGTCACGCAACAGGGTCTTTTCGCTCATGCGCCCTTGTGAGGCCCTAAACTTATTTTTGTTCTCGACCGGCCACTAAAAATCACTTATAAAGATATGTTCCACGTTACGCGGGTCGCTCGAGAGTTGCATGATAAGGTTACGGGCAGTACTTATCTTCTTCCCCGTGTGTTTGAATTCTCGGTCTCATCCTTGTCCTAGATTATGCGCGACGTCGACCCCCAGCAGAGAATGCCATCATGGATATCGTATCAAGCTTGACCCTCATGCAAGCCATCCGTACAGATGCCTTAAAACAACTCGAACTAGACGATGGGCCGCTTCCCGACCCGGCTGTCCAGCCCTTCTTCCACCTTCCCCTCAAGAGTTACGTGTATCGTAGCCCTGAAGTTAACCTGCGTGCCTGCGCGTACGCCATGACCTGTAGCTGGTCCACGATTGTCCTTGCTCTGCACCAGGAGATGGAAGGAGTATATACCAGAAGAATGGGAGTGGGACTCGCCCTGATGCCATCATTTAGCGAGTCCCATTATCGAGTTTATTGCCGGACTCTGCCATCATTCCGGCACGCTCCCGGCGCACTGGGGGAAGGCTCCCCCAGACCCCTCCCCTTCGCTAGCGCTGCCTTTTCCGCTGGCGCGGAGCCTTTTCGCTGGCGCGAGACCTCTTCCGCTGGCGCGGGGCCTTTTTAATTTAATTTAATTTAATTTTCTGCGGCTAATTCCAAATTTTCGGCACGCAGCGGCAATTGAGAGATTTTTAAGGACTGATTGCGGCAACGGCTGGGGTTTTCCACCCCAGACCCCGACCGCTGGCGCGGAGCCTGGCGCTCGCCGCTATGGCCCGCTGCGCGGAGCGTTGTCGCTCGCCGCGAGGGCCCACTGCGTGGTGCTGGCGCCTTCGGCGCCGGTGTGCGGAGTTTTAAATTATATGATTGATTCGCGTGCGAGTCCCATTTTTCACCTCTTTCTTGGCGCCGAGTCCCATTCTTGATGTGTCGGCTAACGCTAAGCGGCCATTAGCCGAGTCCCATCGGGATTGCACGAGTCCCACTCCCATTCTTTTGGTCTACCCTCAGATGGAACGCCCTACTGACGCCGACGCACCTGTACCCGAGAGTCCATGGGTCGCAGAACGCCTGGCACTACTACGACGGCAGGTTCATGCGCTTACTCAGCAGGCGCTTGCGGAGGTGGTCCAGGGCTTGAGGCGCCTTCCATCACTCCCTCACCTTTCCCACTTGGGTATGTCGCACCTCTGGCTCATGGGCTGGGCGCAATTCTGCATAAAAGAGGCAGCAGCAGCAGGAGAAATCACCCCAGAGCATGCGGAGGCTTTTGAGACGTGCGTGTTGTGTGCCTTTGGTTGTGTTCTGCCATTCATTGATTTTAGGCTGACGGCGTCGCTGAAGATGATGGGGTATTCATGGGATGTGTCTACGGCGTCTGTATATATCGAACAGATGCAGTCGTATATCGCGATGCAACGTACATCCGAGTTCCAGTCCCACCCTGCGACTTCTTTGGTTCCGATGGACGATTCGGTACTCTCCGATATGTTTCTGCCGCCACTGGATCCTAGCTGGATGGGGGTATTTTCTGTATAGAGACCATGGCTTTCGATTTCACGAATAGACGAATGTATCCTTTGGATTATTATTATTGCCGACGGGGCACTTAAGTCCTGCGGAATCTGTGTAGACTCCAACCTCGATGAAACACCCACTCACTACGAACATATATTCTAGATCTGACGCATTGTAAGTAGTACGGTCACAGACTATTCCTGATGGACCGCGCGTTGGAATACATACTACCGATATCGCTTTATGTATCGTTTGCAAACTTTCACATATTAAGACTAGATAACTTTGTATGAATATCCGTATACACGTACACGTTCGCATTTGTGCAAGAGATTAACTACAATCGGCCAGGATGATATCAGGCACTGTAATGACGATTACGCCCAGGCTTTGGGACCACCGTTGTCCATACCAACACATTCTTGGTGAGCCTTTTTATATAAATGTGTGGATGTTATAACTGTACCTGTGAACAGGAAGCCTCGAGTATAGTGATACATTGTGTTAAAGCGTACCCCAAAAAGTTGCCTCAAATTGGTTCACAATCAGGCGGAGAGCGAGGCGCGGGCGTGAGCACCTCTCCAATATGATGTAATTAATATTCCTTCTCCCAAAGCCAGTGGCTGGCTTTATCCGTACAAGCCGAAATTTTGCCTCTCCCAAACAAGGATTCGATGGAGGAATGGATCGAGTTCCAAATTGATGCCGTATGACGGTGTTTATTGGACAAAAATGTTGTGCAGCTCTGTGCAACTCTGTTTTGGCTGTGCAATTCTGTGTACCTCTGTGCAACCTTGTGCAACCTTGTGCAACTGCTGTGCAACCTCAATGCAACTCTGTGCAGCTCCATTACAAGCCCTGTGCACCCTCGACCACATCAATTGCATAGTGATGCATAAAGAGGCACAATTCCGACCACACAAGAACAATGCATAGCACTGCATTACATCACATTACGAGTCCTTAGTTTACTAAGACTCGTTTTAGCAATCCATGCCTCACTTTTACTTTGACTAGCCGTGGGATTACCGTTGTACCGGGCCACTGATCGTTGACTCATCTGCTGTGGGTTAGATCTTTCGGCTGTAAAAGGGAGCATGCGCTAGGAGGTAAGGTAGGTAGGTAGGTAGGTAGGTACTAGGTAGGTATTTGCACACGAGCCTGCGCTCCGCCAGCCCCGCGATGTAGTAGTGAGGATATCTTGGGACGGTCGTAGTTAACACCGTTTGTCCATAGCTTATATCAGCATCTTGCTTGGTTTCTGTCATTCACGCGTCTTAGCTAGTGCACAGCGAGCCTCGTCCCAGATCTGCTCAGGGTGGACCACTCCAGCGAAGATCTTCTCACAGCTGGCCCAATTGTGGGTCCCAAATCGGAGCATGCCGAGGCGCAGAGCACCCCCGGCCTTGACGTCCGCCGCGACCGTGTCGAGTAGCACCTCCGCCCACGCGTCGTATTCCGCGTCCATGTCCACCTTGCGCGCGCCCACACGGGCGGCTGAGCCTCGTGCAAGATCGACAGTGCCTGGCTGCTCGTAGCTGGAGATGCGGAGTACACGGCGCTCTCGTGCATGTGGTACGCGCCGCGCACGAGCTTCACACCGAGCGCGTAGGTGCATCTGTGCGTCGTGCAGCGCATGCACAAGGTGCACGGGCGTGCGGCGGAGGTACGCCGGGAGCGTCGCGTAGGAGCAGCGGCGGGCCGCGGCGGTCGAGCGTGTTGAAGCGGTGTATGGAGGATGTATTCGAGGTCGCGCCGCGCTGCACTCCCTCGGTCAGCGGCGAAGTTGAAGTCGTAGGATAAATTTATAGCCTAGCTAGGCAGCGCTGATAGAGCTGAGTGATAGGTGTATCATTGTTCAGTTATCAAGGTGATATATAAACCGGCACCTATTTATATGAAATGATGTGATAAATCAAATCCCTGTCATTGGCTCCGCCGATTTGGGTGTTGTTGATGATATGATTGACGTCTGATGATAGGATAGGATATTCGTCTATATAACTCAGCCACTAATAGGTGGTGTGCAGTAAGATTTCGGGATGCCAGTGAAAAGTTCAAGGTATGAATCTAGCATCCTAAGTCGCCGATAGGTGTATTGACTATGTTTTGCAGACGCAAGCGTGTGGCGTCTGCGGGCACTCGGAGTCTATTGCAAGCGCAGGCTTGACTATATGCGGGGCGCAGGGCTGGATGGTGCCCTTGCGTGGCTTGGCATCGGGAGACTTCAGATTGGGGTTGGCAAGGGCAAGGGTGGTGGCAGCGGGGGTGGCCATAGCAAGTGAGGGTGAATGAAGCGGCATCAGAGCCGAGCACACATGCATTTTGCGTGCCATTATCCAGTCAATTTCGCATCGCCTGATTTTGCGACCTACCAGTGGCTGCCAGTGATAGTATGATATGATGATACATTCTCTTGATGATTGACTGTCACTCTCCAGTCAATTCACATCGCGAGCGGTGATAGTATGATATCCTGATACATACTAGTCATTTAATAACACTCGTTTTGGGGCTCGACATGGAATATAAGGAGCCTGTCCGTAACAATAGCGAAAACAAGGCCCATCCAGCTGCAGTTCTGACTCGGGTGTGGGGCCACCGCAGTCGCCGTGCGTTGGACTCGTCATATGGGCATGGACGAACACTGATTGGGCGAGTCCACCGAAGATCTGCGCATGCAGCGGCGACATTTAGCCATGCAAGTATATCCAGTCCGAGTGCAGTTTTGTCTGATTGTGAAGTCGAGAGTCGGCGAGGGTTGTGCACCCGGCGCGCGCCGCCAATCTACTGTGTGCACCAACGCCACGCGATGTGTGGAGCGCAGCATCGCGCGCAGGGCTAAATCCGGGCGGTTGGCAGTGCATCCGGTGCGCAGGGCATACGGCGCGATTTGCGTTCAACGCAGCACTTGCCCCCTGTCCGCAGCGAGTTAAATCACCACAGAGCGGGGCGGCGTCCGCTCCACACCCGCGATGTCGCTTGCAGCAGCGGTCGCCGAATCGCGCGCAGCAGTGATGGGTAGCATCTTCAATAGTGCGTTTGATAGCCAGGAAATAGATAAGATATTTTCGAAACTCCAGAGCTTGACAATATAACGCCGGCCAGGATTTGCTTCAAGTCTGGCCTAGGCTCTTGGCATTAGAGCCCTAGAAAATCGCAGTAGGAGCAATTCTCCTAGAAGGTCTTAAAGGCTATAGCTTGAAGAGAGACTGCCGCTGCTGAGTCACGTTATTAGTGAGGTGCGTTCAAACTCCGATCAGCTCCGATTGAACGGCACTTTCGGCATGCACCGTTTGCTCTCAACTCCCATGATCTCCTACAAGCTGCTGAATCTCAACCTCTGGGCTGGATATTTCTTGCGACATTGTATAACACTTCTCCTCTTCAGACCTTGCTACATCTCATACATGTGGATAAAACTCTAGGGAAGCTGCAATAATATGCCTACCGCGAGTTCTGCGGAAACACGACTTGGAGTCCTCGATGACGCAGACGCACAATATTGTGCTATTAGGCGCATTAAATACCTTCATTACAAGGTAGTGAGCGACTTGCATTTTTGTCACGATCACCGGCGTCGTGCGGCGAGAATCGGGCAGCCACTCAAAAATAAGAAGACATCAAATAATGCTCCATTAAATAATCAAACCAAGCTCATCAACGCTCAAGTTCGTCATACACATGTGTCCTCAGCAAATAAAACAAAGTTCATTGACAGATAAGCAATGCGGCCACCCCAAGTGGACCGGGACCCGCATCTGCACATAATGATAAAAGGAGCCTCATTAATAACCACGGAGGCTCCCTTCTGCGGGCTTTTTTTGGGGGGTAACTCCAGGCGGTCAAATATGTAATGCAGGCATACACCATTGTGCTAGTCGGCACGTTGAATGCATCTTGTCAAGGTCACATCAGTTATTTGTTCGGGCTTTGGTTTTTCTATGTGACCGCCGTCCCGATTAGGCAAGTGTCACCGGCCTTTGGTTGCCGGGTCACCGATCGGTTTGCGCTCTCTGTGCGCGCCTCTGGGCTCCCGATCGCCCGATCGTCACGCTCCGTCCTCCCTGAGTCACCGCTAGATTGGCTGGAGCGGTCACCGTTTGAACCTACTTCGGACTTTCAAAATTGTCGGAGTTTCAAATCGCGGCATATTCCGGTAGGCGTCGCGACCTTCAAACGCGGTCGTCTCTGGTCACACTGGACTATATTTTGAAGCATTCATGCACCCTCATTGTTGTAAGAGCATTTAACTTCGCTCTATGCTTCAGAAATACCCTTTGACTACTTGATTTTCATTGTTTTCTGCCCCAGTATTTCTGTATAACACTAAAGCAATGAGCAATGCCCCCATTGTCGCAAACACATGCTGGAAATAATGCAATTAAATGTATAACAGCTCTTCATCACTCATCACTAGTTTCTGTTATGCAGTGTTCAAAGTTCCTTCATCTCACTCCATGGCACTTCTGCATAATTATCTGCATGGTTCACGGTTCGATTTCAACTATGAATCAACATATATCACATGGAATTCTTTCTGGAGGCCTTGCCCTTGTAGTTGAAGCAATATTTCTGGCCCATAAACAACGGAAATGTAATTACCATATTCGGTCTCGGGCGTTGTGCTTCTGATGGAAAGTAACAAGTGAAAACAAGCGCTCGAATGTCCTAGAATCCCCTTCCAAGACAGGAGATCGGGCCTTCTTCGCATTTTCCACCATTTAACAAGTTCACGGGGTCTAATGGGTGTCAATGGGCTGCAAAACATAGTGGGAAACTCATGTATTGAATTTGTCCCACGGTTCGTTCACAAGGACCCGCATGTGATGGAAGTTAACCCGGTGTAGCTAGAAAAGAAGGAAATGAGTATAGGACAAACTAAACTAAGGCCCTGACCAATTTAAATTCCTTGTTGCACATAGCGGAGAATTTTTACCGTTGAGATTATTTGTTTCAGGAGTGAGCACTTTCTGGATGGACTGTTTCCTTCTTTCCCACATGCTACAAACCCACAGAACTTTTTATTATCACTTTAAAAACCACCTGAATCATGAGAAATTATCCTCGAAGCGGTGGCCAGGCAGGTTATATCTATTTCGGTCACCTCACTCACTGTGAGTATGAAGTTGATCAGCACATTCGACTTCTGGGTGATATAAATAATGGGAGACTCGGGGAAAAGAGATACTACACATCAGGACCCCCTTTCACTTGCTCTTCGGAAACTTGGCAGACTTTGCTCTGCTCGCAATTGGCGCTTTTCGCTTGGCGGGAATGGTACTCGATGATGTCGCTTCAGCACCATCACCATTTCCCTTTGATCAAAGGTGAGTATTTTATAAGTGTATAGAATACCATGCATACTGATGTCAAATTATCACTACCGTCGATTGGGCCTGTTGTGCCAACCGTGGCCTCAGCTGCTGCCTATAAAATGGTACAAGTTAGATAGTCCAATAATATTCATAAGAACGTGCAGTCACCTTGCGCTGCTCGGTCAAATGTTTTGCCAGAGCGTAAGGGGGATTAATATGATTTCATCACCCACCGCACTCCGTTTTGCAAGATGATTTCTGAGTGCCTCCAATTCGCTAATTGAAGCCTCTGGAGACTTTGAATTGATGCTTGTTTCGGTCTCAATCCATTCCGGGATTTCTCGAAAGCGCTCCCAAAATTTCCGTGACTGGAATAAGTTAGCCTGATGCGATCTAAGTCAAATGGCTTCTTCACCTTCGCCGTAGACCGTCATTTAGCCTTGAATTATTGTTCGACAAGTCGCAGGGGCGGCTTCTGTCCCGGAATTGGACCTTCTGTGGCTTCACCTACACTCCACGCCTTCCAGACTTCAGTGAGAGTCATCTCATTAGAGACTTCGAGGGCTTCCATACACCGAACAATGACTGAGGATCGTGGATGAGTGGGAAAATTTCGGGCCATGCAACATATTTCTGGCCGAAAATCGGTGGCCAGACAAGATTTGCAGCTCCTATTGACCGTCAGAGTTATCAAAATTTGGCGGCCAAAAAATGGAAGCACTAAATCCAGTTGAGTTCGTGGTCTAGGAGCATACTTTCGGGCAAGTGAGGCACAGAAAAACGCCCAGAGAGAGCAGTCGTCAGCTTCATACAATCCCGTGTCTTCACAAGCGCGCGTTTCTGCATCAATAGTTGAGGGGGGGTCCGGGATTTGTGCATGGGTGTGAACAATGAATGGATTGTCATCAGATTGTAAGAAGGAAAGTGTTTGAGCATTTGAGATTTCGGCTGGTGGATATAAGATTGAATCAATCAATATGAACAGGATGGGGCCACACCTGAACGCACATAAGCCTCGTTGGAATAGCCTTTGGCTGGAGAAAAGTCCGCGGTTCTTCGTTCAAACTTCTGCTCCATTCGCTCGAGGATCCGAGTTTGTTGTACTAGTTGAACCCAGACCTCTTCATGGGATAAGCGCAGCGCTTCGTTCTGAATTCTTGCGAGATCAAGTGGCTCTTTTTCGCTGTCCTTCAATCGTTTCAAGTCCACGGGAAATATTGAGGACATCCAGTTGCGCACATCGGGGTTTTGAAGCGCAGGAAGTTTGAATAATGCGGACTTGATATATTGCTGCGGCACACTGAAAATGAAACTATAAGAATGAGACCTAAAATGGAGAGGCAGGTCTACTTGAAACATGTATGGACGAAGCTCAATAACCATTTGCCATTAGTTTGATGCCCCAGTGAGGTTTTTTGTACCTTGAATAAAGAGTGCTAGTTCAATTTCAACCACACAATGGTTAAATATTGCTTACCTTCGATCTTTTCAAGAATGCTCTCTGCATTCGGACACTTGCGAGAGAGGAAGGCTTCCGGGTCACGAACATGACACCATAATTTTCGTGTACCTTGTAGCCATGTGTTCCGAGGTTCGCCTGCCGAAACAGTTAAATGAAATATTGCAGACGTGGTAAAATAAATCCATCTTACATTTTTCGGAAGCGCAGGAGCATAAGTGTCCATGTACGTCCCTCGAGACCAGCCCAGTTTGGCTGTGTCGGAGCTGTCAACCCTTGAAATTCATTAGATCAATACGGAAGGGCTGGATGGCGATGACGCTAACCCCATTTTTTCTTGAAGATAGCCGAGCATGTGGCGGGGAAGATGCTGTTTTATGTTCGACTCGAAATTGGACTTCTTGTAGGCCATACAATACAGACTATAAAGGCTGTTCTCGTTGTACGGGACAACGGGATCGGCACCGAACAGAAGACGAATCTATATTTCATTGGGCAGAATGTTCAGGAAGGACAGAACGGGACACATACATTCTGCCAGCTCTTATTGCTCTTCCAATTTGGCAGGCCGGTCACAATCGAGCTGTGACCTGACCCTAAGGAGTCGCACGGGGTCTCCACGAGCTCTACAGAGACGCCCGGCATCTATCCGGTACTACCGCGTGAGCCGGGGATCTATCACACACGGCCGGCATCTATCACCTCAAAACACATTTCCAGATGTACTCAGCCTTTTAACTATGTTAGATTGTCATGCGCTCCTGATTTTATCCCGCCCCTCACGCAGGTTTTTTTAAACAAGTTGTTCACTTATCGCCGTCGGTCGTCTCGGTTGAGTGGCCAAGGATCCGCAGCACACATATTTTTTATTGCGCTCATTCTCATCAACACCTACTCAAGTTCCAGCGGATGGATAAAAAAAGGTCAACGGAGGAGCTGAAAGTTCGATTCCTGCTGATGGCATTCCAGATAATATTCTTTTTTGCCTCTTTCTCCCATCCACACCTAAATCGCAGGCAGAGTATTCCTCCAAAACTGCTACAAACCCTTGCCCAGAAGAACTGAATTTATTGTTCGTAGTTATATGCAGTTGATGGGAACTCATGAATGATGCCACAGATTCACTCAGGACAACTGGAACAAATGTTGATATATCTAATCGCAGGCAATAAGGACTCGTACTGCCATGCGTAGCAATGGCCCTAAAGCCAAGTCACATGCTGCACAAGGTTGCACAACCGCACAAGATTGCACAACGTAATGCACAACATTGCATCAAACTTTGAAAAGCCCCTGTCTACTCTGCAAATTTTGTCAAGAACTTATCTTTGGTCCTCCTTGTGACTGCCGATCCTCACAGAGCGTGATCGCATCTTCTCTGTCCCTCTCTATGAGTTTTCCTCTCGATGCCCGTGGGGCCTGCACCCAATGCCCCTGTACAACGGCAATTTTTTTCCCTGGCGGACAATTGACCACGCAGGCAAGCACCACTCACCCCCCTTTTTGTCTCAGGACTGATGTCAAGGCAACCACAGCCTTCAAACGAACAAGATATTTGTGCCCACCCAGATTATGTTGTTAGAGAAAAGGTTACTCGGGTCAATCATGGCCAATGCCTTCCTCATCCTTCAGAGCAAATGGTGAGGGAACCAGTTGCTTACGACCTCCTCAAACGCAATCTCGCCGACATCGTGTCATTCTTGGCGGAAAATGTGCGTTTTTTTTGTCATTATCTCCACTCATATCTGATGGTTGAGTTCAGATCTCTGTCCATGGTCCAGACTTGGTAGAAAAATTGAGTGCCCGTATTCGATTTCTCCCTGGTAATGAGAAGTGCCCGTTTGCACCATACGGTGGGGTTGTTGTCAACATGGGTGGCTGCTCTGACGCCCACGCGGACGAGCTGGATGATGAGGACCATTGCATGGTCATACCCTTCACCAAGAATTGTGTGGGGGGTGCTCTGGTTCTTCACGAGGCGGGAACGGTACTGGATCTCCATGCTGGAGATATGGTGCTCTTCTTACCTGCGTGGTTGACCCACTTCAACCTCCATTTCCAGGGAATTTGTGCTTCACTGGTTTTTCACACTGACATGTCTCTCAAGTTGTGGGATAGGGTCAATGGATGGGATGGCCAGTATGGTGTACAGAAGGAAGGGGAGGGCACTGGGCAGTAAACTACTATTATTACCTCTTTTGGCCTAGAATCGGGAGAATTTCAACCTAATTTGCCATATTGGGAATATTTTTGTGCAGCTCTGTGCAGCTCTGTGCAGCTCTGTGCAGCTTTGTGCAACCTCTATGCAAGTACTTGTGCGACGTAATGCAAATGCCTGTGCAGTCTTGTGCAATTATATGTTATGATGTCCTATGCTGCCTTGTGCAGTCTTGTGCAATTTTCAAAGCAACTGTAATATTTGAACCACAATGGAGTTGCATTGAATTGCACAACGACTGCATTGAGTTGCACAGCGACTGCATTGAGTTGCACGACCTAGCACAGAGTTGCACAGAGCTGCATAGAGTTGCATAGCCAAAACAGAGTTGCACAGAGCTGCACAACATTTTTGTCCAGTAAACACAGTCATAATGCCGAGACCGAGTTGGTCCAAATTCAGCGGCATTCAAGTTTGGCGTGATAGGAGTCCACCCCATTGCGCCTCCGCACAACAAGATGGACTTTTCCACAACGGAATTCATCCCCTCTCGAATACCCTCACTTCGTTACCACTCAGGTTCAATATTTCTAGCCAAGTGTTTGGTGGATCACTGGTCACTGAACGTTATTTAGAACAGCCTTAGTAATGATGATGACAAGCGGTGCAGATCCGAGTCGAATGGGCACAGTCCGCAGCTTGCTCCCTTCCTCAACCTCACTCAAGTCTTCGCTCCTCGACCACCATGGCGCGGAACTCTGGTTCTATGCCTTCACAGAAGATAAAAAAACCTCCCGCCTGCGACTCATGTAAATTTCGGCGAGTTCTGTGCCATCCCCAGCCAGATGGAGCACCTTGTCCTCGTTGTATAGAAAAGGACTTCGTGTGAGGACGTGATGTTCCTCCAGGCTCGGCCGCGCTCCTCTAACGTTGGAATCTCTAATTTCTAGATGCACAACTACGCCTGTGACTCGGGGAAGACCAAAGAGGAAGGATGGCAGTTTCGCAGACTCCCCGACTGGTAGTATGGGACATGGCTCACAGCTGGTTCAGTCGGGTTTTCAAACTCCGAGTCCTGAATTGGCTGTGAGTAACGGACCACCAGGAATGTTTCAGCTCGCGCCTGAACTCGTGCGCCATCTTTTCGAATGTAGGTGGGCATTTTAAATACTGATTACTCGCTGACGCAGCTAAAGCCTTCGTACAACTCCCCCAAAACCGCCATCCCATTTTCAGACGCGCCTCTTTGCAATCGGCGCTCTCCTCAGTTTCCTGGCAAATAGATCTACTTCAACCTCAGACACGTGTACTGGCGTACTGCGTCATGGCGCTCTCCTCTTCCATATCGTTCCATGAGTCCGTAATTGGACTTGGGCCCCGACCGAAATCATTTACAGATTCCTCGGTCTTTTATCGCGGCGCAGATCTTCGAGAATACGGTGTTCGCAGGTCGGCTGTTGTCCGCGCTCTCCATATGCAAGCGTTTAAGTTTGCCTGCGACGCATCGATTGTACTGGAGGCATCGGAAGATAATGCTGCTTCCTGCTTCATCTTAGAGGTGCTTGATACACGTACGTGGTTTATTTACATTATAATTCTCTGATATTCATCCGCACAGGAAACGAGTTAATTTCTCGACCCTGGGGGGGCATGTATTATTTTCTAAGCAAACACGTTGCCAGGTCTAACTGGCATTTATTTAGGTGCTTACCTCTCCCACGTCCGAACACTCGCTGCGTCATGGGAGGAACCTGTCAGCGAAGGCCCGCGCCAACCGCTCTTGGCCTCTTTTCTGGTGCGTCACTCCAATGGTCTGATTATTGGTGCTGAGATTTATTTTTTAGATGGGTGAAGCCCTTTCGGCGACGGTGTTGAGACGACCGGTTCTCGTGTTCGTCCTGCGACATATTCGCTCAGTATTCGCTGACAGACTCTTTAGTACGGAAAATGACCAACTTCTGATTATCGGAGATGGGTTCCCGCCGCTTCAACAGATGTTAAACCCCGATCATTTGGCACCTGGGGGAAATAAGAAGATATTGGCACGCAGGAGGGTCTTTTCGCTTATGTGTCCTTGTGAGGCTTTCAACTTTTTTCTTTCCACATTCGCTAAGAATCACTTACGAAGTTATGTTCCACGTTACGCGGGTTGCTCGAGAGTTGCATGAGAAGGTTACCGGTGGTACTTGTCGTTTTTTTTCCCGTCTGTTTGACCTCTTGGTCTCATCCCCATCCTAGATTATGCGCGACGTCGACCCCCAGCAGAGAACGCTATCATAGATATCCTGTCGAGCTTGACCGCTATGCAAACCATCCGCTCAGATGCCTTGGCACAACTCGAACTAGAGGACTGGTCGAATGTCGATCCGGCTGTCCTGCCCTTCTTCAGCCTTCCGGCCAAGGGTTACGCGTATCATAGTCCCGAAGTCAACCTGCGCGCCTGCGCGTACGGCATGACTTGTGGCTGGTCCACAATCGTCCTTGCTCTGCACCAGGAGATGGAACGCCCTACTGACGCCGACGCACCTGCACCCGAGAGTCCATGGGTCGCAGAACGCCTGGCGCTACTACGACGGCAGGTTCATGCGCTTACTCAGCAGGCGCTTGCGGAGGTGATCCAGGGCTTGAGGCGCCTTCCATCACTCCCTCACATTTCCCACTTGGGTATGTCGCACATCTGGATCGTGGGCTGGGTGCAATTCAGCATCAACGAAGCAGAAGCAGCAGGCGAAATCACACCAGAGCACGTGGAGATTTTTGAGACGTGCGTCTCATGTACCTTTGATTGTATTCTGCTGTTCATTGATTTTTAGCCTAACGGCGTCGCTGAAGATGATTGGGTATTCATGGGATATACCTGCGGCGTCTGCATATATCGAACGGATGCAGTCGTACATCGCGATGCAACGCGCATCCGAGTCCCAGCCTGCGACTTCTCTGGTTCCGATGGATGATTCGGTATTCTCCGATATGTTTCTAACGCCACTGGATCCTAGCTGGATGGGGGTATTCTCTGTATAGTGTTTCGAATTCACGAAATAGACTAATGCATCTCTCGGATTATTATTATTGGCGAAGGTCCTGCGGGATCCAACCTCGATGAAACACTCGTTACCATATATTCTATATCTGACACATTGTAACTAGTACGAGCACAGACTATTCCTGATGTAGCGCGCGTTGGAATACATACCACCGACCTCTAAAACTAGATAACTTTGTACGGTCCCTACTACACTTGCACGTTCACATATTTGTACAAGAGATTAGCTGCAAGCGGCCAGGATGATATCAAACATTGTAATTGACGACTACCCCCAAAGCTCCTCCAGACTTTGGGACCACCCTTTTCCATACCAGCTCATCGGTCTCGGCATCCATTGGGAACTCGATCCATTCCTCCGTCGAATCCCTCTTTGGGAAGAGGCAATATTTCAGTTTGTACGGACAAGCCAGCCACTGGCTTTGGGAGAAAGAATGTCAATTACATCATATGGGAGACATTATGGAGAGGTGATTGCGAACCAATTTGAAGCAACTCTTTGGGATACGCTTTAACACAATGTATCACCATACTTGAGGCTTCCTGTTCACCGATGTCGTTATAACATCCACCACATTCATACAGAAAGGCTCACCAAGAAATTCTTTGGCCGGTCTATCTTGGGCACAAATTCATTATTCAATGACATTTGATGTAATAGGAGTCCACTCCGTTATTCTGCCGTTGCGCCTCCCACAACAAGATCGATTTTCCCACAACAGAATTCATCCCCTCCGGTATTTCTTTTTTGAATACTTACCCTTACTTCGTCACCACCCGGGCTCAATATTTGAAATTTCTAGCCAAGTGTTTGGATCAATATCTGCCCAGACTTCTCGTCTTCCGGTGGCAATGGAGTATTTGAGAATGATATTTTCCTCTCGAGGATCGGTCATGTATGGACCGAGGTTTTGGAGAGAAAGCACAACTGCAGCCTAAGCACCAGTGTGAACACTGTTAATTGTGAATTCGGCTCACCTTGTACGAATGGAACAACAGCATAAAACGTCCGTTCCACCGGCGGATCATACGATAATGTCAATCGGGGGACTGGATTTTTCGCAGAAGATTTGGAAGAGGACTGTCTTTCAAGTCGAGTCAAAGATTGCATATCGATGTCAAGAACAAAGAACGGTGTGTTCGCGTTTGTTGCTTTCGGACTCGGAACGTGAGTGCTTTGATTTTTAATCATTTAGTGCCACATAAAAAAAAAGTCACAGGTATGAACGAAATAAAATGGCATGTGGTCGACAGCTGCACTTGCACCTTCTGGCTGTAGATTGTAGTTCAGCAGAGTTGAACATTTCAACACTGATCGCGGGCTGCCGGACCGAACTTCCCGTTACATAAGAAATACGTGACGCAGCAATCAGGCTGTTGAACGCAACTGGACTCCTGCTCTCGTCTTCGCTTGCTCGTATGGCCCCCGCTCGCGGTCGGAAGAACAAGAAACGACGACGCCAAACACAGGATGAGGGAAAAGACCCAGTTGCTCCCACCCCAGACGAATGGCAGATTATGAAGCCCTGTCGTACGTTCACTGGTGCGTAAAGTGTGGCACACAGTGTTTCTAGCGCTGAGAGCTGCTTGACAGCGGAAATCCAAGGCGATCCAGACGGAGTTGTATTTAGAGTAGGCGATACGTGAGGCGTTCTTGTTTCGACTCTTTCTTTAACCTCATGTCTTGGTTCATAGGGCGGCAATCCTTCCAGCTGGGACGATAGTAGGGACGGTAGTGCCATTGGAAAACTATTGGATAGCCAAGATAATGGAGATCCGTCAAATATCCTATGTTGATGACACCCCCAAAAGATCCCAAAGTCCACACTCCTCCAAGGTACGGCCACATTTGTATTGATTCGCCCCGCAGCAGTTGTCGAACCACAATTTTGAACTACAGTGTGAGCCGAGGGATGCGCATACCTGGGTTCGGGTCATCTGGTTCTACTCTCCTAGCGAGATCCCCCGGCAAGTCAAGCTCTTGTGAGTTGAATGAATTTTGAACATGATTCGATATCGATCGATCTCTCAGCGATGCAGGTCATTGTTCCCCGTACGAGAGAATTTGGTCTGACCACTCTCAAATCATATCGTCCACGACGTTTGATTGTGAGCCATTTTTCGTTCGTACTCAACTTGTCGTCTAAATCCGATCCATCTCAGGCGCAGTCCCTGTCATGAAGTTCCGGGAAGACGACCCAGACCAGAAGCCCATTGGCGATAGAGAATTCTTCACTCGTTATTTCCTTCAGACCAGCACCAGCTCCTTCAACCTCATGACCTGCACCTTGAAAACGTCCGCCCATTTAGAGGGCTCGGCCGGTTGCTTGTGCGGCCGACCATACGATCTCACTGCCAACAGCTCAATGCGTGTTATGCATTTCTGTCCCCGTCCCCACTGTCGCCGCTCTTACCACACTTCCTGCCTACTCGAAAACGGAAGCTGGGGCCATAAATCTCATCCCCTCATCTGTCTTTCCTCGTCTCCTGACATCGATGAGATCCCTACTTTCGCACCGCATATTCTCGCTCCCGATGAACCGTCTGAAAAAGGCACCTTGCTCACCAAAGATTGTTGTCTCCCGGACACCATCCCACTATTTCCTGATGGCCTCCTCAATCTTGCATCACAGCCCATAGTTCGCGGCCTCGCCTCTCTGGGTATTGCAGGCAATACCGCTGCCGTCGTCGCTGCGCGTCGCCTCGTATACACTGCGCTCAAAAGTGGTAGACCTGTTCCAGAGGATTGGGCGGCGAACATGCCGATGGACGTTCAACTTGCTATAGTCGAGGATTCTCTGCCGGTGCTGCAGCTTGATGAGACGGGTGAGCCGTTGATACTGACATGCCCCAATTGCACAGGGCCGATCTAGACTTTCCCGACTCCATGTGTAACATAGACCATGATTAGACTCGGATCCAGCCCTACGTTGAGGAACAAGACAGCGGAGCCTTAATTGAAGACGGAATCCGAAAAAAAAAAAAAAAAAAAAGTTAATAATGGTTCCTCGAACGTAGGGACTGGGAGAACTTAGTACGGAAAACGGTCAATAGAAATCACGTGAGGATTCAATACGACTTAGAAAAATTTCGCCGTTCTGGATTTTTTGACCTCCACAGAATAAAATTCTGAATAGCAGGAAAGTTAAAGGAAGTATTAAAACCTGTGTTTACATGTTCAGATCTTTGGCAATTGTCTCTGTAGTTGTGCAAGCAAGAAAACAGTGAGAAGCGGGATGACGGACCGGTCATCACAGCCACCCACAGCCACCCATCACCGTATTGCCGGGAGATACCGGTGCAGTTTGTCTTCTCCACTACTTTCCCTCAGCGCATTTGGGAAATTAATAAAGTTGTGTGTGCTTTTAAAAGCTGTTTTAGACCTCCCTGTTTTTTTGGTTGGCTAGACTTTCACTTGAACAATTTATAGGATGTGGTTACTTCCGTAGCTTCAAGTGAGGCTACCCTACTGTATATGGAATAATTCAATGAAAGGTGGTGTTCTACTGTGCAAACAGAACATCTAAGAATTTTCGAAGACCCTGAAAATATTTCTATTCCTCTTATTTTGGCAGATGTAAGCTTGACATCAAATATCAAAATCTGGCTGTTTTGTGTTCTGTCTAAAGTATTATACATTTGGAGAAGTTTAGACTACATGGGAGGCCTATTTAAATACCTATTCAACTTTCCTACAACTCAGAATTTTATTCTGTGGAGGTCAAAAATCCAGAACGGCGAAATTTTTCTAAGTCGTATTGAATCCTCACGTGATTTCTATTGACCGTTTTCCGTACTAAGTTCTCCCAGCCGCTACGTTCGAGTACAACATAACACATTTTTTCTATCTTTCTCAATTTTTATCCAAATGCCTTGAAAAAAATTGTACAGCCTCCTCTATATATTTATTCAACGTAGCGGCTGGTTACGAGCCTAGACCATGATCTATAATTCCTTAATTATGTAGCAGCTTTTGGCTGAGAGCTAGTGTCTTATAATGTATTAAAGTCGCATGCTTCCGATGTCTTTTCCCCCGTAACTGTTGATCCTTCTTCACTTTTTTGGTGCGTTTTCCCATTGTCCAAATGACACGTGATCGCGCCTCTCTCGATTTTTTCTTCTTCTTTTTCACTTTTAACCCTTTGATTTTTCTGAATCGTTCTCTCTTTCGAGGGCTGTAGGCCGTCATGTCTTGGATGTGTCGAACTTTCAGTGTTTAACGGACAGAAAAGACGAAGGTTTGTCGACATCGTCGACATGTAGTATAGTGCCCACGGTATGCCAGGGGTCGCCAGTGTGGACACCGGCGACCGTCTCATGGAGCCATGGCATCTACATAATGTCAATCCCTGGAGATCCTCCGAGCCACTGTCAAACTCTCGAGGCTGCGCTGGCCCCGCGCCACTGGATATTGTGCTTCTTTCAACGGCGTCTCAATGCAATCATGATGCTTGCTCCACCCCGTCATAAAGGTCGGGAACGACTTCTATTTCCCTGTTCTGTCCGGCACACCAACACCACACTCACAAATGCATTCAACAAACTTCGTACTATTCTTCTCTGCGCTGGCGCTTGTTCTGGCCCGTCCGGCGGCCCCGACTGCAGCCGTCGCCAGATCCACAACAATTACCGACGACCAAATGTCATGTTTGGTGTCCTGTGCGGTCGGTGCGCTTAATTCAACGTCCTGTGGGCCGTAAGCCTCTCCTCATTACGCCATCTTCCGAAGTTTTAAATCCTCTTTAACGCAGATACGACCCAAATCCCACCAGTAAATTCACAGCATGCATTTGCGGGCTCCCCGACGCAGCAGGCCTGCTCTCCGCGTCCGCAACACAGTGTCTGGCCCAATGTCAAATCTCGCGCGAGGCCGGGGATGGAATGAACCTCAACGCGGAGCTGCAAGAGGCTTGTATGCAGCCAGGTGCGTTATTCACCATCTGTCGCCGCCCAAGATAACGTATGCATGGCCTTTAGGATTCTCATTCAACAGTTCTGCGTTCCCCTCGGGCAGCGCGCCAGACGATTCCCGGGGAAACACCATTGCGCAAAAGTCAAACTCGGCGCTCACCAAGGCTGACCACCTACTTCGTTCCAAACCGATGCTCTTGGCAATATTCGTGCTTGGGTCTTTGCTGTCGCACTAGTTCGATGCCTTGTCTATTTGTACATACAAAACGCGACATGTCCTCCAAAATTTATTCTCATCTACAAGATGGAAGAACTGCAGGTCCGCGGGAACTTTTCCGAAAACCTGCTCGTTACTTTTTGAGGGGAATGCGGAGAGAGGCCGAGACGACGACGCTAGGGTAGCAACTAAACACTGAGTTAGTACTCAGCCAGACTCTCATCGCCGCTCTATATCAGCCCGTCTGCTTGCAACCAAGTAGGCTGGTGAAATTGTCGATCGCAATTCCTGACCGAGATGTCTGAATCGTAGTCAAGTCTAAGTCGTACAATTGATAGTCTACATGGAATAGTAATGTGATACAGTCTGCTACTTATGTGTACAGTCTAATGAACGTTTGGATATGATACAACTAAATTTATCGGCCTTCGTCGTCCCGAGTTAGCCGAGTGAACGGGTCGACCAACTCTCCCAGGCGACGCTCCTTCTGGCGAAGTCGAGCGATGCCATGACCCAAGCTTTCCAGGCCGGCAGCCATTTCGCGGTAGTCAGGCTGGCACTGCTCGTCCGACCGCGGTTCCGGGCGAGCTGCAGGTGGGGCTTGGCGAGCCACAGTGGCAGGAGCCCGTAGAATCTTCTCTGCAGCGCCAAGAGCCACCTCCCGTCGCTTCCCTGCAGTCGCCGATTTTTCCTTCTCCTCTTCCGGGACGAGGCGAGGCTGTCGGTTGGGTAATGAGCGCAGAGTGTCGTGGGGAGGCTGAGAAGGTACGCGGCGGGAAAGACGATGCGACCGGGAGGACGCTTCCGTATTAACCAGAGCGACTGGTACGGACGGCGCCGCCAGAACACGACCGCGTGGGGTGGAACGCGGGAGGTCGAGCAGTACGGAGGCGGCCGCTTCAGAAGGCGGCGCCGCGGCAGCCCAGGGAATGTTCTCTATGGCGTCTGGAGTAACCTCCCGTCGCACCCGTGCAGCCTTCTCAGTCGCGGTTATTTCCTTCTCTTTCGGGCCAGGGGGAGGATGGCGGTGGTACGACGAACCCAGAGCTTCGTGGGGACCCGGGGAAGAAGGTATTCGACGAGAGTGGCGATGCGACCTGGTGGACGCCTCCGTATCGACCGGAGCAATTGGCACGGACGGTGCCGCCTGAACACGACCGCGCGAGGTGGGACGCGGGAGGTCGACTCGCAGTACGGAGTCGGCTGCTTCACCCAACACCATCGTAACCTCGTCGTCCGCGAAGCCCTCCTCGTAGCTGACAGAGCCCACTTCCTGGCCGGTTTCCGTGGCGGGTAGGAGGAAGCGTACCCGCTTCGGGGGTTCGAGGAGTGTGGGGGGCAGCGGCACCCGAACCGTGTCGGCGATAAGGACGGGGGCGGGGATGGAGATGACGGCTTTGTTGGCTTGAGACTGCCTTCGAACGACGCTTCTCGACGGCTTCGCTACCTAACGCCGACGTTGTCGATGCGTCGCCGCCGACCCTGGCGGGTTGATGACGGAGCGCGGGGGGAGATCTGGCGGATACTTTATCCGGGTGAGCGATCGCCACTGGCGGGAGATCAACGGCGGTGGCGGCGGCGGCGACAGTGGATGTACCATCATTGGCCGCCGGTTTGACGGGCGCCTCATGGCGGACTGCGTCAACGATGAGGGCAGGGGCAGGTACTTGGGGGACGTGTTTTGCCTTCGGCCGACGCGGCTCAATGCGGGCGCTATTGAGTCCTGGCGTCTCACCCTCAACCACCGTCACGGGACGCTGAAGGTGCCTTTCGGTGGCTTTGTCGACAGGAAGCGGGTGACGAATTGTCAGTGGCTTGGTGCGGACCGCTTGAACGGCGGCGGATTCGCAATTACCCACCGTGCCCCGAGCTTTGACAGGAGCAGTCGCCTGCTTACGAACAGAATCGGCAGCGAGAACGGTGGGCCTCGTACGCGCTGTGCCGCGGGGTGGATGGGATGGGCCCTCAGACCCCGGTTCCTCGTCATCTGATATAATAATCACTCGAAGAGGGGAGCCAACGGGCGTAGTGAGATGTTGGGCTACAGGCGCCTGCAGTCGGGCGACGGGTACGGTGTCACGGACGAATTGCGGTGCCTGCTGGGCGATAATGGCGGGGGCATCCTGTGCGGTATCTGACGCCGCGGATGTGTGAACATTTACATGTACAAGATTACCGATGGTGCGGAAGGCGATTAACCAGAAGCATGCAATTACGGCGACGGCCGTGAAGAGGTACCCTGCAATCTGGGCAGGCTGTAGTACCGGAGTAGTGTAGGTTGCAGTGTGGAGGAGGACTACGGGTGAACAGGTTAAACACTGGAACAATATCGAAATATTGTGGACATACGAGAGGGAGGAGGGCGCATACGCGGGGTGCTCTGGTTGGAGGCCAGGTAAAACGCCTTCTGTGAAAGACTACAAAGGGGATACATAACGAGAATTGGGGTCTGGGCGGGTAGCGCGTCGAGGAGGAGCCTCCAGGCCGAGTCCAGCGTTGCAGGGAAAGCCGGCTGGAGCTCAGGGGAGGAAGAGAAACCCGTTGCCGCAAGAAAAATAAGAACTAGAACAAGGGGGTGCATTTTTTCACTGGGCGAGATGCGCTGGAGGAGCGCAATGAGGGAGATGGGGGGGGAGGCAAGATACGACCACGTGAACGCGTTATGTAGGCATGTTTGTTCGTTGGTGGCTGACACTGCTTTACACCCGAACCACAACATGCTCTCCAGCATCCTCTCTCTCTCGTCTTCCGCCAAAGGCCACTTCGGATTCTTCGGCGGGTTCGTCGCCACCGCACAGATCACCGTCGTCGTCTTCTCCAGCCTCAACGTCGTCAAGATTGGCTCGTCCGTTACCACCAAGGACAGTTTCCTCGGCGCGACTCGCACCACTGCAGTCTTCCTCGAACCTACCCGGTGTGCACTGTCGAATGACACCACGGCGTCGTCCGGTTTACTCTTTTGCGGATACATTATCGTCGTCGTCGCCAGCCTCGTCAGCACCTTCGGCGCAAAAGGATTCTTCACCCACACATGCACCCTGCATTCAAATGATTCGGCCCCGCATCCGCAAATCGACCTTCAGCTTGGGCCTCCAAGCGGGCCTATTTCCGGCGGTCAACCTCCTCCCCTCCCTCCCATTGACGCCGGTTCCCAGAGCTACCCAAAGCGCGCGCGAAGACCTTCATTCACATGGATCCTACTCTTAGCCCTCTCAATCCTCATTATCCTTGCTTGCTTGTCCATGACCGGCCTCCATCTTTCAAGGCACACGGCCTCAGCGCTCTCCATGTACCAGGTCATTTTGTACGCAATTGAAAGCTGGATTACTCTCCACATCAACGTTTGGCCCACTACCGAAATTCCCTGGTCTCAAATCATCCACGGCGCAATAGTTTCTCTCCTTGCCGCCTCCGTTTATTTTCTCGCCGTCCTCGCCCTCCGTGCGATCATGACCCAAGGATCCCGCCTGAAACGTAGCTTGTCTCCCGGGCCCGACCAGCCAATTAATATCCTATTCGCCATAATATTCACCTTACACGGCGTTATGCAGTTAACAGTCATTGTGCTTGGCGTGTTTGCCATGGTCGAAGTTTATTGCAGGCCAGATGAGAATCTAAATCTGTGGACGCTACACAACGACTTCAAATGGCACGCACTAGATCCTGACCTCTATTCGTGGATGGCCAAACTGCCTGGTGTAGATATCGTCCGTACTGTGCGCGGTTCCTTTTCGGCAATCGAAACGCTGGTGAGTTTCCATCAAACCACCATGTTCTCTTTTCCCTACACTTATATTCTGTAAATAATCACGGGCCCACCGTCTCTGTTCTTTCTGCTTGTAGTCCTCCACTCCGTCATATCCACTCTGGTATCGGTTGTTACACGCATCACCGGCCGAATTATCCGCCACCGACGCATCCGCGTTGTTACCCTCCTCCTTACGTTGTTCTTGGTCTGGCGCTTGTACCTCTCCCCCACGACCAAGCAAAATTTTCTCCAAGCGGATTATTCTCAAATTTTGCACCGCATGAGAGACGCGCTACCCTCGACCTGGAGGAGTTTCTATCGTTCCCCCGCGGGATGGATCAAGTTCGGTGTCGCTCGAGGACGTGGAGGCCCTACCTGGGACGCTCTCCCGCTCGGGACAAAGATGGTACGTCCAGTGGATTTTCTTAGCTCTGCCTGCTCACGTCTATTTTCCCAGATTATCGTCGCCCCTGGTCTCGCTTATTATCTCCGATATCATTCGCTTGTACGCCTCTCCATTTTTCTCTTCAAGTACCGATTTAATCATCTTTACAGATAAATACTTTGCTGAAGCTGGTGGTGCGAATCAAAATGAAAGCGCGCAGCCGATGGCGATCCCTCCGATAAATTGTAACTTGTCTCAAATTCCCTTCGAGCAAAGGCTCACCTTTATATTCAGCCAATCATCCCGAATTTCTTCCCCTCTTCGCTCTCCATCGACCCGGTTGAGAATCGGCGAGCGGCAAAAGACAAATCGACGAGTCGACAGCCCGTAGAAGTGGGTAACGTAGTGTCTGATACGGCCGACCACTTAAGATAGGGAACAATCGAATTCGCAGCAATATTGGAGGGACACGCGCGAGGCTGCCGGTGCGGCCATGAGAATCGTGGGGGACGCCCACCCCTTCTCGCCACCGCCAGCTTTCTTGCCTCCAATTGCGTGCAACTATTATATTCCTCTGTGTGTGGTGCCTTTGACGCGTGTGTATTTTCTCCTCTGCGCTCTTACCACTGCTGACTTGCTCATTTATTACAGTGCCGGCCCTGCTTGGGTTGTCTTCTCTTCGAGTCTGTAGTCCGCTCCGCCGACCGTCGGGTCTGAGGATATATACCTGTTATTCCTCTTACCTATCTTTGCATTCCACATATCTCTCCTCATTTTTTTTGGCTTCTTTACATAATTTGTATCTTTACTCCATCTCGGATTGGATGATACCGTCCAGGTTTTATTTCTCAGTGCCCTTGGAAAGACTGCAAAGCGTTCAACACGTAGTAGAAATACTACAGCGAAATATTACGTGCTGCTTCTTCCAATGGCTGAGGAACAAAATCTCAGTAGTCAGTAAGATCAATACTTCCTAATATTTCGAACTCAAAGCTCATGCCACTATGCCCGATTTTGCTGTCCATCGACTTTCAATGTGGACTCATCGTATAACGAGGGCGCTCACTTTTTATGGGATTTGTTTTGACTACAAAATGTTGCCGAAGTTTCCGATCACGTTCCATCTCGCTTCCGATCATTAATTCCAGCTTTGACCTACTCCCATTCAGATTCTCCAAGACGTCCACAAGAACAACGCCTGCGATTCTTCAAACTTTTAATCTATACCATCTATACCTGACTGCTGCTCATGAATCTTGCTTGTCCTTGCTTGGTCCTCCCATTCCGCGCGGTTCAGCCACGTGTCCATTCCATATGTACAATCTCAGTTCACTCCCACACTGACAATCCTGAAATGGAAGAAATTGATATTCTTATCATGCAGCAACGATTCAAAGGCAGCCTTCAAGCTTCACAAAGACCACCAACTCGTCTTCCTCACATTCGACTGCATCAACTCTGAAACATGGGACGATGGACGCAGTACGACGAGGTAGTTCCGCGTACAGGACTATATCTTTCGCAAGCGCTGAAATTGTTCATAGGACTCATATCGACTTCCTGAAGGAATGCGACGGATAGGTTACGACGCGGACACTGGGCAGTATATCTTTGCAGACCGCGGTGGCGGTGGAACCTATAGGGGTGAATCTGGCTCATTTTACGGTCCTATGACTCCTGCCGGTGCCTCAGCAACCCCACAGGGCGTTGCAGACAGTGGTAAGTCGATTTTGAGCTCTTCTCGAAGCTACTTCGTCTCATAATCCTCGAGAAACCCCAGAAGAGGTGAAGGCACCAACGCGCCTGCAGAGGGCCATGAGGCGCGCGACGCTTCCCAGCATGCCGACGACTCTTCAGAACTTGAAGAAATCGATCTCCACGACCCGCAGACCTTGGCAGCGCGATCCAAGTTCTGACGATGACAACGAGGTTGCGGCGGTGCAGACTGCGGAATCCAAGACAGCGCACACTCCCAGTCTAATCCATGCTACTCTAGTACCATCAACTGTCGGTCCAGCACCGAAGCCGCCATCCCCCACAGCTCTTCATCACGAGTCGAAAGCTACCCCCCCTTCGGCAGGTGGTCCGGAACCGCTTCCGATTGCAGCACTTTTCCGTTCCGCGACCACCTCGACATCGCGAAGACCACAGTTCGATCCCGCGCAGACTTGGCGGAGACCGCTATTTGAGCCCGCAAATACTCGGCGAAGTGTCTCTGAGTCGAAATCCCCATCCCCACCGACACCTAAACCCATCGTCGCCTCCTCCACGCCCGCGCAGAAGACGGCTTCTCCCTCGACCGATGTTGAGAAAGTACCAGAGACCGATGTCGCGCAACCACCAGAGACCGCACCAGTCGAGACTGCACCTGCTTCGCGAACACCCCTTCTCGATCTCGCTCATACATGGCGCGCTGTGTCAGGACGCGCTGAAGCAGTCATTCGGCGCAATTCGAGGACGCGCGGCGCGGCGCCGCCCGCGGGTACGCAACTGCCTGAGACCGCAGGATCCAATCCCCCCATCACTGACACTGCACCTACCGCTCCGCCTGTCGCCGACTCCGAGTCTGCGCCCCCAGATGAAACGGCCGCCCCCTCCACTGATGCTGCAAAACTACCAGAGACCGCAACAGCCGAGACCACACCGGCTTCGCGAACCCCACTTCTCGATCTCGCTCACACATGGCGCGCTGTGTCAGGACGCGCCGAAGCAGTCATTCGGCGTAATTCGAAGACACGCGGTGCGGCGTCGCCTGCGAGTACGCAACTGCCTGCGACCACAGAATCCAAGCCCCCCATCGCCGACTCTACACCTCCGCCTGTCGCCGACTCTGAGTCTGCGCCCCCAGATGAAACGGCCGCCCCGTCCACTGATGATGCGAAGCCGCCAGAGACCGCACCAGTCGAGACTGCACCTCCTTCGCGAACACCACTTCTCGATCTCGCTCATACATGGCGTGCTGTGTCAGGACGCGCTGAAGCAGCCATTCGGCGCAATTCGAGAACGCGCGGCGCGGCGCCGCCCGCGGGTACGCAACTGCCTGAGACCGGCGCAGAATCCACTCCCCCCATCACCGACTCTGCGCCGTTGACGAGACCAGCTCCGGGCGCCGCCGACGTCGAGCCTACGTCCCCAGAGCCAACGGCTTCGCCCTCAACCGCGGTTGCGCAGCCATCGGAGCCCGCGCCATTATCTCGTTCAGTGTCCGCGTCAGCAACAGGAAGACCACTCGTTGATCTCGCTCATACATGGCGTGCGGTGTCAAGCCGTGCTGAAACACTGCTTCGGCGTGATTCGAAGACGCCTGGCGCAGCTTCGGCCGCGGGTGCACAACCGCCTGAGACCACAGAATCCAAACCCCCTATCGCCGATTCTGCACCCTCGACCAAGACAGCTCCGCCTGTTGCCGACTCCGACTCTGCGCCCCCTGAGCAAACGGCTCCCCCCTCGACTGCGGATGTGCAACCATCTCAGCCCCCGCCATTATCTCGTCCAGCGTCCACATCGCCAGCGGGAAAACAAGCGCGTGATCTCGCGCGCAAATGGCGTGCCACTGCTGCACACGCAATCCATCGCCGCCATTCGTCGACGCCTGTTTTGTCCTCCAATGATGCCGGGAAACCACCTGAGACCCCAGCGTCTGACCCCCCTCCCGCCGACTCCGAGTCTGAGCCCTCAAAGACGGCTTTGCCCCCGACCGCTGAACCGGCTCCGACCGCAGCACCACCCTCCTCTTCAGCGTTCACATCAGCAGCGCTACGACCGCTGCTTGATCGCGCGCGCACCTGGCGCGCCACATCTGCACACGCAGCCGATGGGGGGGAACCATCTGAGGCAAGAGTATCCCGCTCTGCGTCTACATCTGCCGCGCAAAGACCACAGTTCGACCCCGCACATACCTGGCGGAGACCGCTATTTGATCCCGCGCGCGGCCGGCGTGCTTCCTCAGAGCATACCCCAGCTACCCGCGACTCGCCTGCTGTAGTCATCGATGCCAGGTCCAAGCCTAAGCCTGCTTCCAAATCCGCACCGAAACCTCCTACCAAATCGCGATCGCCGGCTCCATCCGCAGCCCCATCTATACCCCCAGCCGTACCCTCGAAAACGACGTCCCTCGAAGCCGTCGCGGCATCGGCCACGCAGGACATCCCGTCGAGCCACAGTCAGCGTCCAAGATCTGTTTCCCCAGCCCCAATCCCGGTCGATGTATCTCCGGCCACACCTCAACCGTCTCCTCCAGGTCCAGAGCCTGCCGCGGACGATACCCCTGCAAGCCCCCCGCCGGTTGCCGACGATGCTGAAGTCGCTCACCCCGAGGAGGATCTTCCTCCTCCCCTTCCAGAAAAGCCCGCTGCAACTCCTGCGGTGTAGGATATGCTTATACCCGGCCACGCTCGACACTCACGAAGACTGATCTCATTATTCCCATTTCGGCTGTTTATCAAAAGTGGGGACGAATAAATATAATATTCAATTTTGCTGTCGTGGACTCGTGCCCTATCCTTTGCCCTATATCTCAATCACGCACCAGCTGGTACACCAGTTTCTCCGCCGAAATGGGCCGCGTCGTAACATCGTCGACCTCCACAAAGGCGGCGCGATCTCCGAGCTTGCCCGTGCCAATCAGCCTGAACGCATCTTCGACAACACGCTCCAGCCCACCAGGCATAAGCCGCACGGGATTCGTTAGGATTGGGAAGCGCGTCGCGTCCTTGGGATGCCCTGCCGACAGGTACTCGAAGAAGCCCACGCTGAACGCGCGATGTGCCGCCGAGGCAGCCATTGTCGCACCTGCAACCAACAAAACCATCAGTACCTGAAGAAACAAATAACGCGCCTCTCATTCCGGTGGACATACCATTATACTCGATGTCGTGCCCCAGCCCCTCCCACACCGCGCCATACAGCGGCGTCACGTCTGCGCGCACGCCGTCCTTACTCCACGCCGCGGCGCGTATGACGGCGATGCGCCCCCCGCGCGGGCCGAACGTCTGCGAGATGTTCGCCGTGGTCGCGTCCTCCGAGATGCAGTCCAGCGCGCCGTCGATGCCGCCCGACGCCTTCAGGACGTCGGCGACCCACGTCGGGGAGCGGTAGTCGAAGACGGCCGTGGCGCCGAGAGAGAGGAGTAGCGCGTGGTTGCGCGGACTGGCGGTGGCGTAGATGCGCGTTGCGGCGGGGAGGGCGGCGCGCAGGAGCTGGATCCCGAAGAGCCCGAGGGAGGTCGCGCCGGCGTAGACAAGGATCGCGCGCGACGAGTCCGCGTCGGCTGTCAGCGTCGGGGCAAAGGGGCTTGGGAAGGGAGCGGGCAGCCCTATGCGGACGAAGATCATCTGCAGTGGTGTCAGCTCCTGAGGTGTCTGTATCTCATTTAATACACACCTGGGCGGCGGTGAGGGCACAGAGCGGCAATGTCGATGCTTCGGTGAATGAGACGCTCTCCGGGATGCGGGCAGCCAGATCCTGCTCTAGGATCGCGTATTCGGCGAAGCCACCTGGACGCTGGGTCTTTGTCGTCGCGCCCTGCAGGAAGCCCGCTACGCGGTCGCCGACCTTCCACCGTCCGCCCGACCCAACCTGGTCCACGACGCCCGCGACGTCTGACCCGACGACGCGGCCGGGCTGGGCTACCTGGTGCGTGGTATACAGCGCATCGACGGGATTCAGCGCAAAGGCGTGGACTTTGATTCTGCGTTGCACAGCGTCAGTACATACTACTCCAGCGTTGAGTAATTCACGCACCTGATCTCATTGGGACCTGGCTCGGGAATAGGAATGGTGTCGACTGTCGCGGTTTTACCGGGGGCTAGAACGAGCGCGCGCATGGTGTTTGAGCTGGGCATTGGAGTAGGGCGAGTAGGCGGCCTGTTGTGTCTTTAGCACTTAGCTGTTAGCGCCTTTTATATGCAGATTATGATTGATCCCAAATTAGCTGGGAGCAACGGCTGAATAATTAATTGGCTTGCAACGCCCGAAGCCCGCCTCGTCACTGTCCCCACCGAATCTGTCCTCTGCCGTCGGCCCCGTCGCTGGGCTGATCTTGTCGCCGACACCGAAGAGGCTTAACAATCATGTTGATGGCGGCGTTGACTTATAAAGCCAGCGCCCTAACTTGCGATCATGGCCGGGAGGATCGATAGCGAAGCAAGGCTCTAAATAATATGTATGCAGATAGTGGAGCTATGTGGTTCGCGGAATATATTCGTGAAAGGTCTATGTGGTCGTTAATATTCTAAGTAGAGTCGGTAAGTATCGAGATACTTCCAATGCGCGCCGTCCGAACCCAGTACCCTCGCATGGGGGAGTGCTCTATCCGCTATCGAAACTGAAGCTACGCACACCCCGTCACCGCTGCCGCGAGATCCAGTGACGAAACAGCGCGTATGCAAGCAGGGTGAGGGCGAGGATGCCTACGGCAATTACCTTGAAGCCAACGGCGGAGGTTTCGTGTTCGACCTGAGGTGGTAGAGGTTAACGCGGTGATAAATGATTGGGTGGAAAGGGGGAGATGCGAGAGGGAAGGCAGCAAAAAAGGAAAGACCGACGCACGACAGATGTAAAAGGCGACAGGATCGGGATGGTGAAGTGTGCGGGTACGCGCGCGCGAGGTGTAGCCGCAACGCGTGGCGCGTTCAGGTATGGCAGGGCAAGCGCGAGAAGTAAGAGCGTGCCCAGCAGCGCCAGCTGGTCGAGGTCGTCAAAAGCTGCAAAAATTGCAGAGAGCTGGAACGTACGACGAGCGCCTCAAGCCGCGCATACCGTGCCTCATGCATCGCCTTGTCCTGCTCCCGCCGATCGTCGTGCACGCTCGTGAGGGTACGCAGCTCCCTGTGGTGCTCGACGCGGGCGGCGAGAAGTGTCTCGGCCGAGAGGGCGCGCGCTGCCCAGTACTGCTCGGCGGTGGAGCGAGGCTGCAGGATGGAGATAGACTGCGTGCTCGGAGTGTGGTGCGATGGCACCACAGACTGGCTGCGGTACGTTGCCGGTGCAGGACGTCTGGAGGGCAGCGTAGCAAGAACGGGGCGAATTGCTACTGAGTTTTCGGGGCGAGTAGTTATTGCATTAATATTGCTCGTCCCGTTGCCAGAGGCTGTCGAGACATTGACGTTTGTGGAAGGAGCGTCAACAGTGCTAGATGAGGACTTTTGCTTTTGCGGTGATTTCCTCAGCCTGTTCATGGGGGCTGTGGCATGGGTGCTGCCAAAGGAAGGAGGAGGAAGAGAACCAACCAAGAGGTGCCAGCATAACACACCCAAAGAAAGACGCGATCACGTGGAAGGGTGAAGCGAGCGTGAACACAACGCGAGCCGGAAGTGACAAAGAATGCGGCGTAATTGAACTGAACTTCTGTTGTGTTGAAGAGAGTATCGGAAGTAATAAGCCTGGCAAAAAACACGCTTTGAGAAACTTATTGATATCCTGGAATACTAGTATTGGCGATAGGCTAAAGACGAGAGCTCTGAGCTGCCAGTGGGAAGAGGAGAAGATGAAGAGTAAGAGAATCTTGTGTGGTGGGAGACTGGGAGTTGCCCACCGAGGACCCTCGGGCCTATTTACACCTGGCCGAATAAATCGCTTTGACCGACCTGGATCATGCAATAGTACGAAAAGCTGGAGCACAGAGTCAGGCTTTGCAAAATAATGCCACATATTGAAGACTCACCGCTCCCTCTCCTGATGCTTTTGCTGTTTTAATATTGCCTCTGCCTCCAACCTCCAATCGAATTTTCCGAGTCGAAATCCACCGACGATATCTTCAGCACGTAACTGACACGGTATTATGCTCCATGTAAAGCGATCGTGTGAGAATGGAACAGACTTTTCAATGGGAAGCGTTACAACATCTCCTATCGCATGGACGAAGCCGGCGCGATCTCCCTTGAAAACATACGGAGAGAGTATGTTGCCTCTCCCATTTGGAGTGATTTAATGAGTCATTAGGATCCCACTGCGCAGTACGGATGGTGTGATTAGCACAACGAGTTTCTTGCACTGTCCCGAGCTACCTGAGCTAGTGGATGAATGAACAGGACACCCAACCAAAGTACATTCATAGGGAATTGGAGATCTGCGTGATTTCCTGTGCATTGTGAACGGAAAGACAGTCAACCACCCGCAGCTGCTCTCTCACAATAGGGGATCTCCCACTGTCCCGACAAGCGTGACATACCTCGACAACACGACGGTGAAAAGCGGTTTAGCTGAGCTCTCCGAGCGTTGTGATAGTGGCCGAAAAAAAAGTCCGTCGGCGCCACAAATGGTCCGTCGGGGGTGCTAGCTTCGAATGTCCTGACGATTAATGAATATACGGTGGCGGCGTCGAGGACGTCGGGCGACCAAACAGGATTTCTGACGTAAAATAAGGGAGAAACTTGCCGAGAAAGTACATATAAGTTCGACGGTCCCTCTGGGGGGGGAGACGGACATAACCGAGACGTGTTCCACTAGTGAGCGGTTGTCAATGGTTAGTCGACCACAGAAAAAACGATGGGGTATTCTACAACTTCAAGTTATTCGATGAATTTCGATGATCCGACTGCCAGTGGCGGGAAGGGCCTACTGGAAGACTCAGGGCTCAGAACTCGCTATATCCGTCTTGGAGCGGTGGTAATATCGGCGTATGAGTCAAGACAAGAAGAGTTTGGGAACCGTTCAGAAAGGAGTGTTTGTTCTGGCTACACGTTGTTGTCCTTGGACCTCCAAACGAAACAACGCGTTGCCAGCCTGCCAGCGCTTGCCATCATCACTTACTATGAAAGTTGCTGTTGTCGGCTCGGGCGTCTCTGGACTTGGAGCTACATGGGTGAGCTCATTTCTCTGCATTGTTGCGGGTCGCATCTAAACCTTCAACTTGTCGTGCAGCTTTTGAATGAATACAGCGACCACGAAGTCCATCTTTATGAGGCGGACGACCGTCCTGGTGGGCATGCAAATACTGTCAGATTCACTCCGCCCGGCAAACAGTCCGAAGACGGCGTGGACGTCGACACGTAGGTTCATTCTAGTACGCTGAATTCTGCGCGCTCAATCAAATTGAATTCAGCGGTTTTGTACATATGGATCTCGTTCCGGGCGAAAAGAAGCTAAAACCTCATTTTTACAGATCGTTTTTAACCCCAGCACATACCCAAATTTCATCAAATTCCTCAACCTAAAGGGCCTCCAGATTCTCCCGACTGAAATGACCTTTAGCGTCTCCCGCGACGGTGGTCTGTTCGAATGGGCGGGCAGCAACCTCATGACAATATTCTGTCAACCGTACCGGCTGCTAGATCCTGACATGTGGCGCCTCATCTACGATGTTCTTCGCTTCAACGCCTGCGCGAGAAGTCTCATTACCGGAGAGTTTTCTGCAGATTGTTCAATCGGCGAATATCTCGACGCGGAGGGCTATTCTGACTCTTTCAAGGATAACTACTTGATTGTGAGCCACTGTCCAGTTTGTTGTTTGTTCTGAAACGCGGTATAGCCCATGACAGCATGTATATGGAGCACCCCGCCAGACAAATGTGCCATGGACTTTCCCGCTAAAACCTTGGTGGGTTCAGCTTACTTGTCGGCGCGACGTGTCCTGGTGTTCACCGTGTTTAGATACAATTCTTGAACAATCACCACTTGCTTCAGATCACAGGCAAGCCTTCGTGGTTGACCCTCAAGGGCGGCAGGTTCGTGATATACCTCATTTTTGCCTTCTATTGACGTCGCTTTTAGCCGCATGTACGTCAACAAAATCCTAGAAAAACTACCGGCCCACCAACTCCACCTTTCTACGCCTGTGAAATCGGTCACCACTGGCCCTGAGAGTAGCACGGTACGACTGACCAAACGCGACGGAAGTCTGGAAATCTATGACCATGTCATCTTCGCATGCCACTCGGATACTGCGCTGTCTATTCTCGAAGCCGGAGACGGTATTACAAAGGACGAAAAAGATATTTTGAGCATGTTCCAATGGAGTCGGAATGAAGCAGTTTTGCATTCGGACGTCAAAGTATTCATTTGGTGCTTCATCGCTACATGTCTCTCACAGCAATGTTCTAGCTCATGCCTCAGAGCCGTTTGGCTTGGTCGTGCTGGAATTATCTCACGCAATCTGTATTGGATTCTCGGGGTCAACGAAAGGCCAACTCAGACCAAGTTTCCTTGTATGCCCGCTTCTTGTTTCATTTATGTCCCGCTCATCGTTTTCAGGACATGTAAGCTCATTCCCCTTCCCTCTGTCCATTTACCGACTTTTTCACAGATGGAATGAACGATTTGCAACATATTCCTGAATCCAAGTACGGGCCCGTCCTAGTGACACTCAACCCTCCATTCGAGCCGAGGGAAGGCCTGCTCGCTGGGCGGTACCAGTACGACCACCCCGTCTTGGACGCTCAGGTAAGCTCGAAAGATAAGTATGATGTGCGACTGTTCACCACCCCCAGGCTGTCCGTGCCCAAAAAAGCATGTCCAAAATTCAGCGCAAACGTTCCATTTCCTTCGCTGGCGCGTACCTTAAATATGGATTCCATGAAGACGGATTCGCGTCCGGCTTGGACGCGGCCAGCCATCTCATCCCGAGCGCTGAGAAGCTGCCGTTTAAAATCGATCTGGACGTGGACAGGACGCCGCAGAGCGTGTGGCTTTTGGTCAAGTTTTTTAAATTGTTCGAGGCTACGGGTGCAAGAAGCTTTGTGGGGTGCGTGGGCACTTGGTTTTTGACCTCTGTGTGGTGGTTCATCTGGCGTATTTCCGGTTGGGGTGAACAGTTGCGGATCCAGAAGAATAAGGCGGACTAGTAATTTTGTGGCATTTCTGGAATTACATATAGTGACATACAATTACTGCTGAATGCTTAACAGGCTGGACAAAACGTAGAAGACGCAGGACCAAATATTCCAATGACAACATAAAACTTAAGCCTCGGGAACTGGAGAATGATGAGCAATTACACAACTTCAGAATGATAATTAACGGTAACCCGAACCAGATCCGCTCTCGGGTGGGTATCGAAGATGCACTTCAAGCTGTACGACCTGGACTGGTTGTCCACGGTCGTTTTGTGAGCTCGGGTTGGCCTGCGAATAATTTACACGATAACTGGGATTATTAGAGCGATGGTGATCGGGGACCTGTGTGTTCTGGGCGTCATAATAGTTATGGGAGCTCGGATGAACCAAATCAAATGATGAAGGTCCCGCCTGTCTCTGCGAAGATTGCGGACTTGAACAATGGGTGCAGCAAGTCGCAGGTGTGTATTGGTGGCCATGCTGCGAACACCCGCACGTAAACTGAGTACGGGGATCGTAGTAAGGTGTGACGTCGGCGGGAAGGGGAGGAGGTGGGAGGTGGTGACAATGTGTCCCAGTTTCCGGATGCCGCGTTTGGGGGGCATATGTGGGAGCAGCAGCGTGCGCAACATGACGGATTGGATCTGAGGAGGCATGCTGATCATCTCTCTGAAGCGGCTGCAAACGAGGCCGAACGTGCTCGCATGGGGCGGAATGGGTTTCAACAATCCGAGGTGCCGAATGAGCTGGAGTACGATTCGTTGATGGGGTCTCTTGTACCCATTCCCGGGTAGGTGCCGGTAATGTTGCATTCACCCGCTCAGACCGGTTGTCGGCTTGGGGCTTTCGCCATTGCACCGGTTGCGATGTATTGTCTGCAGAAGCCTTTTTGGAGCCATGATTCGTTTGTTGCTCTCTGATAAACAACGGTCAAACACCGATCGACGAGGAAGAGCAGCTGCTGACCGGTGTTCACAGTGGTTCAAATTTCGAGCGCTGTCTGAAGGCCGGGTTGTGGAAGGCGGTAGGGTTCGATCCGAATGCTGTCTTTGTGAGGGAGGAGAGGCGTGTTGATTCTGAGCAGGTTTGGGAGGAGTCGGACCATAACTTCCATTTAAATCAGACGGATAATCGACGAGTGTAGTCCTTTTGGTAGATTCCGTGGGTGGCCTGACCGATCTCGATGGATGAGCAGAAGCGGCGCCTGAAGTATTGGCACCGTAGGCAGACGGAAGCCAAGTTTGGTCAACTTTTGGCTTGGCCGCTTTTTCCGCCACTTTTAGCTCTAGAAGCTGCAAATTAATGGCAGATATGAACCAGAGCGGTGGTCCAGACCGTGATGTGCCTTGCGTAATTCATATTCCATTTGAGCCTTCTCTGCTGGACTCTATCCGCAGGAAACTGTCATTAACCTCGAATATATTGAGAGAAATAATGAATTATACCTGGACGTTCTTGAGAAACTGCTTTGCCTTCGACTTGAATTCCTTGGCTGTACCTCTATGGGCAAGAGAACCATAGAATGTGTTGGTAATTTCGTCAACATCTTCTCGATTTGCGACGAGCCTAGAGTGTAGATTTGAGCTGTTGTACTGAGTAGCGAGAGAAGATGGAAATGGTACTGCGCATGGGCGTTCAGCAACTTCAAACGTTCTTGGGCGGGAAGCAAGCCCCCAGCCCGCTCGTCGCGAAGAACTTCGAATGCATCGTGCAGGTTGATTCTGCCTTTCTCATACTTGGCTCGCCCAGTTTGTTTTTTTAGAGCCTCGTAGGTGTACGCCGCGGCCTGCGCTGAGGATTCAGTGGCCATTTTCAGCGCGACCGCTTCCATTGGCAAGTAATAGTCTGAAGCAGAAGGCAAGATTGCTGTATCGAATTCAAGTAAGTATATCTAAGAACACGTTGCAAGTGTTCGGCCACATACCATTGGTCTGCCTCCATCTATCTGCTATCGGCGCAAGTGGCGTCTTGTCACGATCTTACAGATTTGCTTGTTTATGGAAAGGCGGCTAACAGCGAGGATGCTCCGCGTTCGAAAGCAATACTCATTAGTCCCGGGATAGGTTTCGGTCGTGCGAGTAGTTAGCGCCAGTTCGCGGCAGTCCGGTTTCCAGTTCCAAGGTTAAGATATTCATAACCAGCTGGTGTGCGGCTGGCGCTTCTTAACTGAAGTGGGAAATCGTCATTTTCCGCGATGTGCGGTGGATTGGCGCCGAATAAGGGTCGAAGTGGCCAGGGACGGGCGACCGCGTGAAAGATATCCACAGCATGGCAGATGCGTGATATCCAAGTTACCGGAGGGGGAATCCCTTCTTGAGCTTGACTGTGTCGATTTAAGGTAGCAATTTGGGGATAATACGCCGTGGCATGCGACTCAGTTGCGAAGCTATACCACAGCAGAGCCTGAGTAGGAAATCCACCACCTGGAGTATTTTATGAGGCCTCGAATTTTCGCGACTGAAACATGCAATCGCGATAAAGAATGAGGCGCTGCCCCTCAAAAAATCGTGGAAGCCCGACAGTGCAGGGAGGGTCGGGGAACGAGACGAACGAGAGGTGGTCAGAGACGAAAAGAGAACCCGGAATAGATTACACAGCGCAAAGGAAATATTCGGCAAATCCCCTGCACTGCCTGAGCGCTACCTCAGCACTTCAAGCTTCAAAACTGTCAAAAGGCCTGAGATCCGCTGGCGAACGGAACCAAGACGATAGTTCGAGATATTCGCGGCGCAGATGTATATAAGCTGTAGGAGGACAACATGAGGAGTTGATGTAGTCAACTTGAAGGGCAACGTCACGGTCATCAGACGTGACTTCAAGTTGATCGCCGCTCGACAGGATGTGACCTTACGCTTCCCTAGAGCTTACCACTTCCTCGCGTTCGTGCATCCGTATACGAAGGACTCCAGAGGTTGTTTTGAAAATTTTGCTTACTTATTCTTTTTAAATTCTAGAATTTTGAACAGAGAGCCAAATTGGCCGGCGTAAATTCGGCCTTCAATCAACCTTCAATGCGCCCATCAAGTCCCGCCGTGCGTTTCAACCTTGTGACCGTTGGGGGACCGGTTTGCGCCCGCCGCCCGGTCCGCATAAATTTCGTCGGTAGTCACACGCCAGCGCCACTAGACGTTTGCATGGACTTGAAAAGACGGCGTGGCTCGTTTTTGCCGCTTGCGATCTGCACGACACTTTTCACGCAAAATAACCGTGCCCTGAATGGCCCTCCTACCTCTCCTACCTCTCCTTGCCCTCTTCATCGCCTGCTCCGCGCGCAAATGCACCGATCCTCCCCATAACGCTGTCATCGTGAAAGTCAACACCACCGCTCCTGGGGAGTTCTCGAATGTGGGTGCAGCGGTGAACTCGCTGCCTGCGGACAATACGTCGCAGGTTGTCTTCATATATCCCGGGGTTTATGAGGGACAAGTGAATGTGTCTAGGGCGGGGCCAGTTACCGTGCGTCGTCTCCTTTGATTCCAGAGGCAAGTAAAATCTGACGTCTGGCATTATCATTTAGATCATGGGCTATACTCGCGACTCCTTGGACTACTCCCACAATACAGTTACACTAACGCACAGCGCGGCGAAAAGCACTGCGGGAAGCGACGATTTGAGCGGAACGCTCCGTGTAGTCTCAAATAATGTTTCATTATACAACCTCGACATACGAAATACGTTTGGTGTTGCCGACGTCGACGGACAAGCAATTGCGCTCAGCAACTTTGGTGATCGGGTTGGAGTGTATGCATGTCGACTTTATTCGTATCAGGCGAGTCGTGTATCATTTGCTTCTTTGGTGTTTAAGACTAATGAGGGATTGGTTTTTAAAAAATAGGACACTCTGTACACGAATCAAGGCAACCACATTTATCTTCGGTCCTACATCGAGGTAAGTCTGCCCAAGAGAACCCTGAACTTGAGCTAATAATTCTCCTTGAACATGAAGGGCGCCGTTGATTTCATATTCGGTCGTCACTCACAAGCCTACTTCGAGAGTAACACAATTGCCAGCATTGGGCAGGGTTATGTCACCGCTAGCGGCCGCCAACTGAACGATTCCGGAATATGTGTGTCGTAGGACTATTATGTTGGCCACTCCCAACCTTTACCACTCCCAGATCTTTTCAACCACAACAAAATCGTCCTGGGTCGGGGCGCATTTGCGAATGCGACAGGAAACGTGTTCCTCGGAAGACCTTGGGGTGGTATGTCACATATCAATCTTCTGAGTCAACATAACTGAACAATTCCTTCAGCTTTCGCTCGGTCAGCAAACATTACCTGATCTTTCGTCTGAGTGAGATTAACAGAAACATATATCTCCCCCCGTTAGCGTCGTATTTAAAAACACAGAAGTAACCTCACCGGCAAGTCACCAACTGCTCCAATACAATTGTACTGACTTCTGACTCGACCTTCTAGCTCGACCCGCGAATATGGTCCATCTGGAACGTCGGAGACGAGAGAACCAGCGATATCCTCTTTGCTGAATACAACTCATTCGGATCCGGCGTGGCCCATGCAACGCGGCCAGACTTCGCAACAATGCTGACTCGGTCGCAAGCTGCGGGATTTACTATTCCGTCCGTTCTCGGCGCGGATTATTTAAAATGGGTCGATAAAGAGTATTTGCTTCCCGGATCTAGGGTATAATTCTGGCTTGAAAACAAAAATCTGTTTTTGCCATGCACGTTGAATCCTGCTGTTTTCTTTCTTCTTCTTCTGTGAATGGAAGAAATATTGAGCAACCCTGCCCATCTCAATCGTCTGCCCTTGGTCTGCCCTTCACATTCTGAGGCTCCGATCGGTGACTCAATGAGCTACAATCCGCATATGCCTACGTAGGTGAGCAACCGAAAGAAACTAGACGGCCATACATACCGTTCAGATGAAGGAAATGCGCGTCGACAACTTGGTGCTCTTGAGGCGTGTGGGGACACGTGATCGTATAGCCCCATCCTTGACCACCATACGGATCCGAATCCGGGCAGGGCTGTTAAGACTGTACCTTCGCACAACCATGGCTGAATCTACCCCCAGGATTCACTTCATCCCAATCGAATCTGATCCATCCATCTTCACACAGCTGATTCGCGCACTTGGGGTTCATTCTCTCGAATTCCAAGAGGTCCTGTCTCTGGACCCCGCTGACCTCCTTCCTTCCGGAAGCCTCGCGCTCCCTCAGCCCATCTATGCCTTGATACTACTGTACCCAACGACAAGAGAATACGAGGCCGAGCTCGCCGCTGCGAAAAAGCGCGCCCACACCGAGGGGACACAATACACGGGGAGCGGTGCCACCGAGCCGGTGATCTGGTTCGAGCAGACGATTCACAATGCCTGCGGGCTGTACGCCATCCTGCATGCGGTCTCGAACCTAGGGGCTGCAGAAAAATACATTGGTGCGCTTTTACTCTCTCAAGTCGAATTCAAGCAAATTTTGACAAGCTAAATATATAGAGCCAGGATCCCTGCTGGCCACTCTTCTCGCCTCGTGCGTTCCTATGGAACCCAAGGAGCGCGCGCGGGCGCTGGAGACCTCAGCTGGGATTGCAGATGTTTTCCGCAATGCCGCTACACAGGGTAGCACCGCGGTGCCTGCCGCTGAGGATGAAGTCGATTTCCATTATGTCTGTCTCATCAAGTCGCCTCTGGATGGACATCTGTACGAGATGGATGGCGATAGGAATGGACCCATGGACCGCCAGTCTAGTGCTGAGGATCCCGATGAATTGACTGCACTTCTGAGCGTCGCCAAGTCGTTCATCAAGGACGGAAATCCGCATTTTCAGCTGATGGCCTTGGTCGCCCCTTGAAGCCAGTTTCGCAAGAAAAAAAATGTATACTAGGACCTACTGCCATGTAGATGTACAGGCACATCGTTATTGCCCGATATCGAGAAGGTTAGCGCTTGCTGAAGTCAATGCATGAACCGGCTGGCAGAGCAACTGGTACTTAGGATACTTGGGCGGAGAGCCATCCCCTCTCCCACCGCTAGCCTCCGATACAAATGCTATCAGCAGGCGCGCACCAGTGGCAGCACTATAGGGTCTAGATCTTAGTCCTTATAACTTGAGCTGTGGATCAAAATTTCCGGCAGAAAAACAACATCTCGCTTACGACCTAACCCCGAATCGAACGGGTGTCCTGCAGCACTTAATCAAATTCAGCTCTTGTACTGAATGCAGGCGCGTACCAACGCTATCAGGTCTTTGTATCCACAAAACGAACTTGGATAACTTACATGTGGTTCAATTTTTGCCGCACAAAAAAAATCGCTCTCTGTAGCCTACAACCCAACCAGGTGCCCTCTCCACTTTTGTAAATATCAGAACCGGAGGCAAATATGCACCAGCACTATCAGGTTCCATTCCCTATAGCTCGAACTTGGGTAGGTGTGGTTGAATTTTGGAATATCCAAAAAAACAAACATTGTGCACTCCAAAGAGAACCGGGGCCTGCTGTAGGGTTTCTTTTCAATAATTGAATTTAGGGAGGCGTGATTCAAAAAGAATGACATTCGTCGCCTCCATCGCCCAATGTCAATTCGAACAGGGTGTCCTGCCGTACTGCTACTTATTCAAATCAGGTGCGCGCCAGACCTATCAGGTCTTCCTCGTCATAAATCAAGTTTGGGTAGTTATGGTTCAATTTCAGCCACACATAAAACACGGAAAGTTCGACCTCACAACTCGACGCTGAATATTAATCGAATGGATGTCCTGCAAATTGCAATATCTTGTTTCGGAATACGAAGGGCAGGTGCGCCATCATATTAATATTCAGTCCTACCTAATAGTTGAACTCTGCGTTTATGTACCTGTGGTTCAACTTCTTGTGTAAAGACCGGGGCGACTCGGAACAGTTGACACAGATCGAACCATTCGTTATTGAATCTTCCAAAGTACCAAAGTGCTTGCGACATATTTTCGGTATTTTGTGTATGAGTCTATCTTACCGAAGTGCTTGCCTCCGCAATCGTATACAGACTGGAAACAAGTCTATCTTCCAAGCTACTGAAGTAATCAGATACAGGACACAGCACCGTGACACAAAAATATGATACTGACACTTCAAGATCGTCTGCGTGCTGGGCTCCTATCCTGTCCCTCGAAAATGTTTCAACACACAATTGCGGAAGCAGTTTACATCCACGGGGGCAACCTATTTAAAGTCTTGGTCAGCCCCTGAACAGTCAAAGCCTCCACTCCAGCCACTACTTACCACACCAGAATACGAAATGTCTTCAACCTCCACCTAATCGGATGTCTATCGAGACCGCATCCGTGTCGCTATACAGTGACTCCAGCCCCATTATTGTAACTGCTGCAGTCACGACAACCACATCCTACTTTCCTGCACCAGTCCCGCCGCCCTTCGCAGCGTCGCTGGGCTCCGACGAGCCCCTCCCGCGCCCGAAACGAAGCGCTCCGCCTGTCCGACCTGCAGCCGAGATGCACCGGAGGAAAGGAATAAAAGCGAAAGGCCTTGCGAAGAGGCTCCGGCGGGCGGTTCAATGCCTGGAACATCGGCAGCCGGACCCAGTAGATCGATCACCGGTCTACGGACCCAGTTCTCTGCGAGGATTGGGCCTACTAGGAAAGAGATCTCTTATGTGAGTGTGCATGTTCAAGTCGCAAGCGAATAGGAACATCTTACAGCGTCAGCATAGTCTGATCCCCCTCATCTTTTCTTCTTCCTCACATATCTCTCCATCTATCCATTTTATGTCAGCATATGCATGTGCACCGGACACGTTAGGAAAATAGACGCAAAAGTAGCTCGTACTTACGTTTTGAACATAAACACAGTCACACTGATGTCTCTGTTTCTCGCTCTTGGTTTTGAATTACCTCAGTTGTCTTTGGGATTACTCGGTAGTTGACAAGCCTGAATTTTTGAGTGGGTTGTAGGAGAGCCAGTTACTTCATATACTCCAAGCTGCCCTGAGAGTCTGAGACTGAATCGGGCGTAGACCTGATGGTCTAGAATAGTGCGCGGAATTCTCTTTCTAGAAAGACCGTTACATCGGTGGTGGTTTGACGGATGCTTCAGTATTTCTAACTCGTTCCTCGTTTACTGGTGGTGGTTGGGTGTTACGATGGAAGCCGTTAGCTGCCGAAGCTATTAAAAGTTTAAACTCCGACTGTCAATCATCCCGTCTCTCTCAGGCTCCAATTGCAACCTTGACCGAGATTCTGCCGAGACGCAGAAGATTTCGAACGGACCGTGGCGGGAAGAGATGCGCCCCATGTTGGCCCCATGACTATCACTGGCCTCCACCATATGGTTCCACATTTACGGGACGTCGCTCTCCCTTGCGCTTTGCTGGAATCTTTCCAATGCGCCTAGTTTCCGTCCTGCCATGGCTCTGTGGCCTCTTCAGCTTGAGCCTCGCTCAAAGCAACAGCACCCAATGGCCCGTACACGATGATGGCTTTACAGACCGGCTGAAATGGGACCATTACAGTTTCATGATCGACGGGCAGCGCACTTTTGTCTGGAGTGGCGAATTTCATCCTTGGAGAATCCCAGTCCCGGAGGTTTGGCAAGATATATTGCAGAAGATCAAGTCGGCAGGTTTCAACGCGGTGTCCATATATCTGTGAGTCTTTGGTTTCTCCATGTCTTAATTATTGTTAAATTAGCTGGGATAGGCATTGGGGGTTCCACGCGCCCAATCCTGAAACCGTGGACATGGAAACTGGTTCACGGAATATTGACCGCTTGCTCAAAATGTGTCAAGACGCTGGACTTTTCGTCACTTTGAGGAATGGACCTTACGTGAAGTAAGTCCTCCCCTACTTCTGAGTCATACAGACACGGCGCTCACCGAAATGTACAGCGCCGAAACGACTGCAGGCGGATTTGCTTTGTGGACCATCGATGGTTCTTACGGAGCCCTCCGAAATAATGACCCTCGATACACAGCTGCATGGGAGCCTTTCGTGAGCGCCAGTAATGAGATTTCTGGCAAACACCAGTTCGCAGTGGGAGGTTCCGTCGTAAGCAATGCGGTCCTTGGATGGGTTTCGTCGTTGAAATAACACTGCGCCGCTAGATAATGCAACAACTCGAGAACGAAATTGGCGGGCAAAGACTATCGAACGGGGAAATTAATCACGTCGTAGCGGATTACATGGTTGAGCTCGAAGACAACGCTCGCGACCATCACGTAACAAGTCCTCTCTTGACCAACGCCCCAAACATGCAAAGTGAGCTTTTTGCGCAGTACAGTACCCATTCCTCTTGTTGATTCTTTCGGCAGCCCTATCCTGGAGCAAAGATTTTCGTCCAGGTCTTGGTGCTCAAGATTTGTACGGCGTCGACAGCTATCCTGCTTGCTGGTCTTGTAATCTCTCGGAGTGCGGGACGATTCGCGAGTTCACGACAGTCAAGTGGGTGCCTGCTCATCACCAATCTCCTAATCCTCACTTATTTCAACCCAGTTATTTCCCTCATTTCGAACTGGTTTCCCCGACGCAGCCGTCCTTCATCCCCGAGTTCCAAGGTGGTTCATACAACCCTTGGGCGGGACCTCAAGGCAAGTCCACGCATGGACCCAGATATTTATCCTCGCTTGTGTCTTATCGAGTTTATCTTTCAGGTGGCTGCGGCGGTCCTGGGACCCTGCTGGACGTCGACTTTGTGAACGTGTTCTATCGTGATTTGGCCGCCCAGAGAATTACCATGATTTCGCTATATATGCTTTATGGTTAGGACAGTCTGAGTTCATTAATACTGCATGCTCACGTTCGGCGATTTCATGTAGGTGGTACAAATTGGGGCGGTCTGGTGAGTGACACCCCCCTCAATTGAGTATGCTCTTCATCCTCGCTTTTCTTCTCAGGCTACAAACCTCGTATCGACGTCATACGACTATTCTGCCCCAATCCGAGAGACCCGTGAACTTCAAGACAAATACTCTGAGACGAAACTAGTCGGGCTTTTCTTCCGTACCGCTCACGACCTCACAAAAACCGACCGGCGCAACCTCACTTCCTCGCTCAGCAGTAACCCTCTCGTCGGGGCCTCTGAATTGCGAAATCCCGACACGGGTGCAGCATTCTACGCCGTACGCCACATCGACTCTGCGGACAAAACTATCAGCGACTTCACGTTGAACGTTACCACCAAGTCTGGCTCCTTCGTTATTCCTAAATTCAGCAATCCTATTCGCCTAGCGGGACGACAGAGCAAATTCGTAGTCACCGATTTCACATTCGGCCACAACACCCTTCTCTACTCTACAGCAGAACCTCTCTCCCATTCGGTGGTCGATGGGGAATCTGTACTCACTCTTTGGGTACCTGATGGCGAGTCTGGCGAGTTCGCCATTCTCGGAGGATCCAAAAAGCGGAGCGTCATCTCCGGCACGGGTGGATCCTTCCACCAGGTCGGCGATAACCTCGTGGTTGCGTGGAAATCGCAGGCCAAAGCGCAGGGGGTCCTTCAGTTCGACAACTTCCGCGTCCTATTACTCTCTAGGACCCTTGCATATAAGTTCTGGGCACCGACGTTGACCAACAATCCCATCGTTTCTGCGAATGATGTTGTCTTCGTTACTGGGCCTTATCTTGTTCGGACAATCGCCTACCATGGCTCGACTGCCGTCGTCACTGGTGACATCAGCAATTCCACAATATTGGAGGTTTGGGCTCCTTCTAATATTCACGCTATCAGTTGGAATGGCAAGGATGTCAAGGCGCAGAGGACCTCGTACGGAACATTGAAAGCCACTCTGGCAAAACCATCCTTTACAGCCGAATCGCTCCAGAGCTCGTTGAAATTGGGAGACTGGAAGCACTCGGACTCCGTCCCCGAGTCCGCTCCCTCTTATGATGACTCGCATTGGGTCGTCGCAGACAAAACCAGTTCACCGAACCCACGGAAACTGACTACGCCTGTCTCGCTTTACGCCGATGACTATGGTTTCCATACCGGCGTTCAGATTTTCCGTGGCCGTTTCGATGGGAAGGAGGCCAGTGGTGCATCGCTGCATCTGCAGGGAGGAACCGCATTTGGATGGTCTGCGTGGCTCAATGGCGTTTATCTGGGCAGCTTCCCTGGCGTCCCAGGCGTGCCCGACGGTACGCTCGATCTGAGCTTTGCCGGCGTTGCCCTCAGCGACTCGGGGAACGTGCTCACGATTGCCATGGACCACTCCGGCCACGACCAGAGAGGTGACGCTCTTCTCCCTCGAGGCATCCTCGATTTCACGCTCCACTCTGGTTCCAACGCAAGCGTATCAATCAAGGAATGGCGTCTTGCTGGCAACGCCGGCGGAGAATCGAACATTGACCCAATGCGCGGTGTCATACATGAAGGTGGCCTTCACGCTGAACGGCTTGGGTGGCACCTTCCTGGGTTCGATGATAGCCAGTGGGATGCGAAGGATGTGAGCGAGGGTGTTCCCGGTGGTCGCATGGGTTTCTTCAGGACAACCACCGAGTTCGACATTCCCGTTGGCTACGACGCCTATGTTCAAGTCGTACTGACTGCCCCGAAAGGGAGCCTGCTTCGTGCGCTTCTCTATGTTAACGGGTTGGTGGTCACTTTTCTTGCTTGCTGTGATTATTGAAAATAATCGACAGTTATCAATATGGTAAATTCGTGCCTCAGATCGGTAACGCCGTGGTAAGCCTGCTCTGGTACTATCGCTTTCCTTTGCTTATTCCGCGACAGGCATTCCCAGTCCCTCCGGGCATTCTGAACTATCGTGGCTCTAACACGATAGGGCTGAATGTGTGGTCACAGTCAAACGATACCGCCACTGTCACCGCCGAGTGGGACGTCGTTGGCGTCTACGAGAGTTCCTTTGGTAACTTCGACGGGACTTACCTCCAGCCTGGTTGGACGGAAGACCGATTACAGTGGGCTTGATTAAAATGCGGCGACCGGATATAACTAGCTTTTCCTTTGGATTAGCATCCTTCGACAATGAAAAACGATTCTTCAACTTTTTATTTCTCTACGATGTCGAGCGCAGTGTCTGTGAAGCTTGAACCCCGTGCACTAGCTTAATACTTCCGGAGGTTTGTGGCCAATTTTCTCTCCGATTTTTCTGAGAAATAGGATCTTCTTCATGACCTCCAGTGTTCGTGACGTTAACAGTATTCAATTTTGCCAACACAGCTGAACTCCTCTGCACTCAGATCAGTATCTTCGCAAAATATTTGCATCATCGACGTAATATTTTCTGGCGGTACTGGCTGACTTCGCGGCAGATTCCGCCGCTGTGCAAAAAACGTGGGACCTCTATGAGATGTTGTGACCTTTTTGGGGGTCTATTCGTTTATGTTGTCTGATCGCCAAGCTGTCTTGGGGAAGTCATCATTGACTGACGCTCGGCGGTGATAAAATCGCTGGCTCGATGGATGATATTCCACTTGGGTTTTTGAAATTTGCTCGGCGTGTTCAGAACCATCCAAGTTCCTCAAGCCAAAGACATACGCCATTCCTTTTTCGAGGGCCAACAACGATAACAAGACAACATGGCAGCTAATCAGATTAATCAGACCTGAGTAAAACTGAACAGTAAAATGTTTAAGTTGTTTGATGGGTCTGATTCTTCGGTGATTCACTGATTGACTCTTCTTGATAGTTTATCAGATCTGTATGGACTGGTTCATGTCAAATGAACCGAGAAGCTTGACGTTTTTTCGGGCGAACCACCAAATACATCGTCTGGGCCAGCTCGTATTCGCCGTATATGCCCGTGTCACTTTTCCCCGGCAGGCGAATTTCAAATTCAAGGCAGATGAAGTGGTGCGCATGTGCTTTGTGCCTTGAAGGAAGTTCTTCGGAGCGCCGACTAATTTTTATCACGGCGGGTTTAAAATCCTGGTGAAGTAAACGCCCGGCGAAATTGAAAGGCGCGCTCGATTCTGACGTAATAAGCGAACGTCTCGGTTGATTCTTGACTCGCGTCTTGGATGATTGTTTGGCCTCTGTTAAATACTTCAACCTACTAGTGGGATCCCTGTCATTTGATTATAATCGCTCCTGCAAAAATATTACACGTTCTTGAGAGCGCGGATTTTAATCATATCTAAGGACGAAAAGCGCCCGGCAGACTTCTCGTCCCGAGGCATTCGCGACAACCTTTTGAATGGCGTGCAACCCGGCCACGTGTTCGTGGAGTCCGTAGATATTTTACTAATTACTTATAAGTGGTAAAATAAATCCCCCATCCCGCCTGCATTTTGCTACCGAATCGGGAAGCATGAATGACTACCCCTATCCTGACAAATTGCGACGTATCGCTTTGACCTTTAGCGCGTGATCGTCCCTAGATAAGATAACTGATAAGGTCACGCTCAAGAAACAAACAATCAAACAAATATTGACCACCGTCTTTCCACCTCAAGCGTAGTCTTCAGACTCTTCAAGAACGTTCCCTCCATTCCTTTTAGCTGTTTTGAGTCCAGGATTTGCTCTCCGTCGCGTCAGGCATGGCCTTTGTATCTGCACTGTCAGCACTTCCCATCTCTTGAATTCCGACGCATACTAGATTAGTATGAGTCGGTGGCCCCCACTCAACCACCGCCAACTTTTCTTACACGAATTTCCTATTCGTTGGAGAGACTCTCCCATCGTTCGCCATCCTAACCTTTGCGACTCCCGACCTTCAAGGAGCTCTAATCGTCGAGGTCCCGACTCTTTCTAACAAAATCCAAAGTTCTTCCTGCTCAGCTTGAGCTCCTTTCAACTCGAAATTTCGGGCGCTCCGGGCTAGAATTCTACCGAATCCACCAGGGACTCCACCTCGCAGTTGTACTCCGCACTCGATGGGCTTCTCACCTCCGCGGAGGCTCCGAGTCAGCATCAAGTCAGCATCAGCCTCTTGGCTCTGTTTAAATCCACTGCATTCGCCCAATCTAGACTCCGATGTGTGCTGACAAGCGTGTCTCGGGTAAGAGCTTGGAATCCCATCGCCGACCGCGTTGGAGCATGATGTAAACGAGGAACGTCCGAGCTTGGCGAGCATTAATATTCTTTTTTGCGCATAATCCAGGTTCGTAATCTTATCGCCCTTCGCACCGTTCTATCTAGGTAATCCGCTGCTGTATGGCTAGGCACCCTGCAGCTCCCGACGAGTAATATTTCCTCCACCGCGAATCCCCGTCGTGTGTTACGTGTCACTGCGGCCCTGCCTCTCAACTAATTACGCGGCAGCGTGCAGAAAAACATGCAATAAACGATGCATATATGTACCCTTTCTGACAGATGCTGCGTACCTCACGGTCCGTCGAGGTTCGCAAGCGCTCTAATCGATGAAGGACCTGCCCATCTTATCTCTTCCCTCCGCGCTCCCACCTTCATTTGCGCCGTACATCACATGGATGCATGAATACTCCAAGCACAACCACATGCGCTTATGCCCAACAACGCCGCTTCTTCGAACGGAGCACCGCTCCCCTTGGCGCCCGACGACGCAAATGGTGCCGTGATTGTCCAGTACGAGCGGCCCTGTTGTGCCCGCGGCGGATCTGCATAACGTGAAGCTTCCGACGTGCCTCAGCCATTCGGACGCCGCCGTAACCCCCATCGTTTTGGAGGCCGTGTCGTTCAAACAATATTCGTCGTCGCAGCTCCTCTCTGTTGAGGATGGACGGACCATGAAATGCAGCGCCTTCTCCGCTCCTTCTCACTCCTGTACCCGTCTTCTCTGGAATCCTCGTATGGGGGATCACCCGCCAGCGCTTCCTGCCAAGCTCTACATCCGCGTATTGACGCTTCATTAATGCGATCTCCGACCCTTTTTGTGTGTGCGCCCTCGCTTCTCGCCTCTCCGTTCGCGATCCGGTTCTTACCGCCGGCGGACCTTTCCTGGATTTCTGTATCTCCCCTCTGCGCCAGGCCTTCAACCACGGCAGATTAGTTCTGGCGGAAACACACAGTGCCTATCAAACGCCATAGGACTGCGGTAGCTAAGATTTCACGCCCTCGGCCGCGATATATCAGCGCAAGAGGAGAGCCTCGGCCCGGGCTATCTGATACTGTCCGTGCACCCCCTTCGAGGCAGAAATTTCATCCGAAAAACATGTTCCGCATAGAAACGATGGACGCCTCAGGGAATCGTCGTGGACGGGCTCGAGGTTTCTCTATGTTCGGCCGACCTCGTGTTCTCTGCGCGACATAGACGGAAACATGCCGGGCGCACGTGCGATGTGGGCGACCATAACGGCAGCGGCAACGGCAAATGCAATTAAACTCATGGAGAAGCAGGCGCCCTGGTCGGCCATAGCACAAGGAAGCGAAGAATAGGAGTTGTATGTGCGTGTTTCCTATTTCGGAGCAGACGCGATGGTCACGGGACGGCCGGAATGAAAGGGACAATCAGTTTCAGAGTTTGGCCGGTTTCCATCCTTGCCTCCTCCCTTCACCTGGCAAGCCCTTAAGAGTGCTGCAGCCTCCACCCTCCCTTTCTCTGTGTCCCCTCGCCGCTGCACCCACCGCCACTCCTTATTACGATGCTCTTCCAACTCCCCACCTCCGCCGTCCTCCTCGCCCTCGCAGTTCTCGCAGAGGCATCCTCCTCTCATGGCCACGGCGCCCACCTCGCTAACATGCGGCGCCGCCAACTCAACCCCCGTGGCCCCCAGGTCCCCGACGCCATTCCCGCCCGCGCGTCCCTGGGTCGCAGGTCCTGTCGGAAGCCGGCCTCGCACAGCAGCGCCGCACCCGCAGCTACCCACCCTGCGACTCCCGTTGCCAACTTAGGTGATAACCCCACCGACCCCCCCGCCGACAAACCCACTCCCCCTTCCACCCCCACCACGTCTACCAAGAAGACGGCCGAGGCCACCCACAAACCTGATGCCCCTCAGACAGGCGGTGTGGCCGCCGGCAACTTTGTACCCGTCAAACCCGCAGACTGGCCCACCGCCACCCAGGCGAAGGCCGTTCCTACTGCCGTCCGCACCTCTGCGGCTGACCCGTACCTGATGGAGCTCTCCAAGGCCATCGACAACTCCCAGAACCCCCAATTCACGAAAGTCCATGTTGGGCAAATGACCTACTAGTGAGTCTTGTTCCATTACTGGCGCTGGTGGCCTTTTTTTACCGCGTTTTACCACCTAACTTGACTGATCGCATCTTCTCTTTTTATAGCGGCCAAGGCCTTGGTGCCTGTGGAGACGTATACGACGACCAGTCTTACACTGCTGCTGTCTCAAAGCTCATGTATGACAGCTGGCCCGGAGCCGATGGTGCCCAGAACAGGTATGCGGCACTCAAATTTTCCGTTATAATTCCCTAACTGCTCTCCTTTTTTTCCCCATAGAAACCCGATCTGTGGCCCCTTCGTACCAGGCCGTAAGACCATCAACAACGCGGGCACTTTCTCATCCGCCGTTACGTCCTCCTTGGGCTATGTCCTCGTCGGCGGCGATGGCCTCCTCAACTGCGTCGGCTCCACCAACCCGAGAGTGCAGTGCCACGTGCCCCTTACCGCCACAGTAACTCACGGCGGCAAGAGTATCCAGGTCAGTCGCAGGCTTTGTTGGCCGCAAGCTTAGTCCCTAACGCAATTTTTTTTCTAGGTCAAAATCGTTGATAGGTGTGAAGATTGTGCCGAAGACGACATCGATCTCACGCCTGCCGCGTTCGCCGCCATCGCGGACCCCGCGCTCGGCCGCACCGACGTCAAGTGGCAGTTCAATAACTGGTAGAATCAACGCACGGACAGGGCCACTGCTGCCGGCAGCATTGCGTTCCGCCGTGTAGGTCGCATCTAGCATGCGACCCCCGGCTGCATCAGGATGCAGCCGTCTGTCGTATCTGGATGCGACCGCGTTTCTTCTGGGTTTATCGGGCTCCGTTTCGCATGATAGATATTTCGGCCCTCAGACTGGAGGACGGCCTGCGCCAGCGTTTGCTGTGCTCCAGCTAGATGCGCTGCAGTGCCAGCAGTGCATGCGCGTTCTGATCGTTATTTGCTACTACTCGCGCTCTCTATGTTTAACTGCCAACTGCAATACACGTGTACAAATTTAAACGTCTGATTCGAAGATTGTTTTTTTAGGAACGACTGTCTCCGAACAGACGGTTGCTAAGATCCACAGTTGGTTTTTTCGTGTCCGCATGCGCAATCCTGCGCAATCGCGTCAGGATGACGGACTGCGGATTCATGACGCGTCGGAAATTGGAATAGTGGCGCCGCGCCGTCGGGCTTCTTCGCGATCGGGTGCTGGAGCGCCACGCGGGACATGGAGCTTCAACAGAATCCTAGGATGCCGAGACCGCTCGATCGCGTATTCGAAGAGGTCATTTCCAAACAGGACGAGGGCAGTGGAAGAAGAAGCGAGCAGTTGATATCGATGGATTATGGTCCAGAAGATCGCGAAGGATCTAGACGGCAAAGACAGAGGTAGAGTTATATATACGAAGGCGAATTGGGGCCGCATGAGCTTAGGAGTGCAGATCGGGCGTGGTGCGTATGTACGATGAGTCCGATTCCGGACCAGGACGCATATATAGGAGCGCGTTCGGGAAAGGTCGACTGTGTCGACTCTGACGATTGTTTCGCGGGAGGTGCGAAGATGATGTCTTGGTTCTTTGGGGAGTTTCTTGGCACAAGGATTCCTCGATTCTCGAGTGAGTGGATTCCGAGTCGCAATCGACGATGGATTTGCCATGCTGAGATGGCGGAGGAGGTAATACCGATGGCGGAGTTATTAAAGGAAGGGGGCAAAGAGACCAAGAAGTTTTTTTTTTTGCCTTAGCTTGACCTTCGGATTCGTTGGGGATGACAAGCGCAGATGAAGAAATGTCAGAGATGACCGCGATCGAGATAAGCATGCTCAGACCGCCACCGTGTTGCTAGAGACGTCCCTGCTCGAAATTTTCATCGGGAATATTCCGGACAGCGTCCGCGAGACTCCTGCGTGGATTCGAGTTAATCGGTGATGATGGCGGAAAGCACCGACGCGAAGCAGTAGAAGATCACCGATGTAAGGGACGACCGTAATGGCTTAATTAGAAGGTGCAAGCGCTGCAAGGAAGACGACGTTTAGGGATAAATAAGATTATGAGGGCATCGCATTTACTAACAGGAAGCACACTCAGGGGCCTAGGAAGGTCGGAAGTGATTTTGGAGGTAGAGATGAATACGATGAGGTTGTATGATTGCGCAGAAACATAGGGCGGAAATCGAAGAAAGCGTCGAATGTGAAATCCTCGTGGACGCATGACTATGGCAGTCAACGTTGCATTGGCTCTATAACCAGAGCGTAGGCATGTCCTGACCGATCTTCCAGCGCGCGGGTGATGAACGCGGACTTGGAGCCGCCGCCGCCGCCGCCCGCCTGCGGGGTAAAGTGTGTCGATTGGATGTTCTCCGGGGGATCATACTTCGGCGCGTCGGCGATAGCACCATGCGCAACAGCGTTGCCTGTAAGACCGCGAAGCGGCGCGTCGGTACGCCGACTTAGGAGGATGCGTATACGCCGCTCACTGGCCTCGAAATTGGAGGGCGCCTCTGCGCCTGGTAAGGCATGCACACCTTCAACGACGATGCATGGAGCTCCCGGGAGCATATGCGGATCGCCGTGCCCTTCTCCGATTCCGCTCTGGATGTTGCCGAGGAGGGCCTGATGACGCGGATGCGCTCCTCACTGGCAGGTACTCGCACCGTATGGCGCAATCCATTTGCGAAGCAATCCGCCGCGTCCTGAGCGCTCCTCCGGATGAGACCTTGACGCTCCTGAGAGTTTCTCGAGAAGGTGCCCTCGTGGCGCGTTTGACTGGTATTCTGTCAAACGAGGACCGTATATCCAATCTGTCGACTCGCGAAGCACGCTTGGGAAGACTCGGTCCCGGGAGATATGGCCAGGCAGAGTGGAATACAGGTCTAGGGTTGTGCTAAAGACGACTTGAATTTAATAACGGAGAAGTTCGGGACATGCAAGTAAGAAACTTCAGACCTGGATTGCTGAGCCTCGAGAGCCGACCATCATGGACGGAAATGCCGTTTCGTCCCAAGCGGCCTGCATGCGCCTGTCCTTTTGCAGATATTGATACTAATTCTAAGTTGAACCCTTTCGAAGCACGCACCGTACAGCAGAGTGAGCCCGATGGTGAGTCCAATGTTTTTGTACCATTTTTTGACGTTTCCCAATGGCCCCGATGTGGCTAAAGCTACGATTTGGGACTTCAGGGTGCGAATCCCAGTTGTCATGCAGCATAAAGACAGAGTTTTGTACGCGCATCCAGTCGTCCCTACATCGTCCACGGTCCGCAGTTCGAAGGACTGGTTCAAGAAAATTTAGGCATTGGGGAGGGGGCGAATTTACGATATCAAATTCTTTCCAGTACAAGTTGAAATAGGAGTATGGACTGGGACTCCTGGCTCCAGAAGCAGTTCGAGCTTGGTCGTCGTCCGCAAGAACTTGAAAGCCACATAACCACGCTCCGTGGCAGTAGCCCAAGGTGTACCGGGAATATATGAATTCCTGAGAAATTGACGCGTGAAAAGACCAAGGTACCAAGGACTTGCGAATCTGTAGGTCGATGGCACTTCCGGATTGCTTCCGGAGATGAAAAACTGGGAAAGCGGGCTGTCACGTCACAGTCACACTGCTTCCTCAAGCTCGCCGGGCGACCTTACCCAAACCTTACCTATTCCTTAGAATAATATATCACCAATCCATTTACCAACATTCACGGATAGTCGCCCGACTCCATTCGAATTGAATCTTGGATGTATCCCCGTGGCAGGCATCCCAATCAGTTTCGGATTCGGTTCTAGTCGCTCGTTGACTAAACTTGAGCCAGCTTTGGAACGCCTGCGGTCCGAGCTGGTTCGAGTCACTGGCAGGTGGCTTCTTTCATTTAAAAATGCGTCTCGCTCCTCCCTTTCATTTTGCATGCTAAAATCTGGTTTGGTCATTTGAAGCTGTCCATAAGTGGGCGATTCCATTGCGACATTGAAACTTGGTTTCTAATAACTCATCCCAGCGACATCTTCCAAGCTGACCAAGGCCGTACCTGGAAATTCCGTCTTTTTTTCGTACGCTTGTATGATCACTCCGTTCTTATTTATTTCTCTCTGTACTCATGAGTCGTCAGGTTAATACAATGGCTGGAAACGCTGGCTACCGTATGCCGCCAGAACCGTCCACTCCAGGGCCATTCCTGGAGCTTCAGACATCTATCTGGAGCGGAATCTATACCGTCTGGCCGTTTTTACATCGCCCGGACAACTCGCCCATTTGCGCGACCTTTGTTGGCAACGGACTGTACAATTTGTTAAAGATTCCCGGTCCAGAGACGGGGAAGGCTTTTATTCGTATTCTCCGAACAGAATACCACGATGTCATGGATATCCTCATGCGCTTCGTGACGAGGTCGAGAACCGAAACTCAACTCACGGCGTTGAAGGCTCGGATTACCCCTTGTCGCTGCGGGTTTCCGCACTCAGAAGTATCACATACTCCGAACGCGCCATTTGACGAAATGACGCCGCAATATTCCAGGTCTTGTCGTGGATGGTATGGAACGCTAAAGTCGGCGAAGTCATTGGCGTCTCGACCAAGTCCTCCGGAGGCGCACGGAAGTGGCCATCGAGTATCACGGCACTTTTCCCTGGAGGCCCAGAGGCATCGATTATGTGCTTCAGCCAGCTATACAAAAAAACCAAAGCAGCCACCATACTTGACCTGATCGCTTATATGTTCCCTCACTCCCCCTCCCTCGCCGTCGTCGTCGCAAAGAATCCCGCGTTCTGGAAGGCATCTGTTGGAGCACTTGAATTGGCTGTAGAGGAATTATACACGCATCGCCGCGCCACGCAGCTGACGTGCAACCACGACTCTAACGAGATCGCGACGATCAAAGCATTCTCGGATTGTGTTTGCAAATTCGATCGGACATACACCAGTATCCTCTCCTTCTCCCGTACCGCACCCTCCTCCGGCTTCGCAGCCAACGCCAAAAAGATACATGATCTGCTCTACGGCTGCTTGCTCATTCTCGAAAACATGCCAGGCCAAGCAAGCCTGTGTGTAACTGTGGCTAGCACGGGCGAGTTGGTCTCCCTGTGTCTTCCACCGCAGCAACGAATGGACTGGTCGCCAACAGATCCGACTCTACCCTGCAGTCCTCCACCCGAAATAACTCGTTGCTTCGCCAACGTATATGCATCCACGGGCCCTGTCGCGCATGCGGCCCACTGCTGTAGTCCCACCTGTTCGGAAACCAGCGAGTCGAGCAATCAGAAGCTCCGCTATTGTGGGCGGTGTCGAGTCGTCCGTTATTGCTCCGATACATGCCAGAAGGCGGCCTGGAAACGGCACAAAACCGTGTGCAAGGACCTCGAAACGATAAACAAGAAAGTCTTGCCACTACTTTCGCCCCGGCCACCTGCTCATAAAGTTCCAACTGCCAAACTTTTCCAGGAATTCGAGCGTGAGGTTAAGAAGGCTGGATTTTCTGAGGCTCGTATGGAGGAGGTATGGGCAGAGCTTGCGGAGTTTTTCCCTGGTGCCGCTAACTGCATATGCTGCGAAGAACTAGCCATTGGCACTCCGGAGGACGGCGAATTTTGATGACAGAACTAAGATGGAACCGTGAGTAGCTAGCTGTGACTGCGGGGGTGTGGATATCTGAAATCTCGAAGTGCCCTCATGGGATATGATTTCTTGAAGATCGGGAGTTCTTGTTCATCGCGTCAAGTGCATTTTTTGCACATCAATTCCATCCGATTTGGCGGATTGTAATTACAGAAGATGTACATGTACAAAATAGAGTTCAAAGAGCTCGGTTGTGGTTCGACATGATTGCTTGGAATTGGGCTAACGGCAATGCGATTTGTTCGCTCATTCTGAAAACATTCAATTTAAGTGAAGCAAAATAACTTGAAGAAGGGCATGAACAGACCGCTTCTCATTCTTCGGCGTGGAGGGATGTAGAGCCCAGGTGAATAGAAAATGCCCCTCCAAGGATCCACCTCACAAGCAAAGGGCGTGTTGTCGGTGTCAAGGCTGTCATCCTCGCTCAATACTGCAAGAGCCGCCTTCATGATGAATAACGGAGTCGGCGGGGTTTTCATGATACAACGGCGGAGAGGACAGAATTTGGAGCGATGCAGAACATAAGCGGGGTCCGAGGGATCTAGTCCATCTTTCGTGTCTTCTTCGGAGGGGGGAGCGACACAAAACCAGAGCTGCAGGCAGGCAAGGTCGAACGCGTGGCCGCATGACGTGACGCTATCCCGATGTAACTATCGAGGTTACCCAAGGAGCAGATCAGACGTACTATGGTTGACGGAGGAGACCCAAGCAGATGTGATATTGAAGGGATCCCCTGATGTCGTTGCACTGGAAGGAGTGTGGGTTGTTAATTGTACCAAGTCTCGGGTTACATTTATGAACCTGAAGATGTGATTTGCAAGGGACGGGTTCTATTGTGCTTATTTCTTGTTGGACGGGTACCATTGCTTGTGCATTCGATTGTTCATGCGGCGGTTCTTGCGGTAGATATTTGACCCCACTCAGAGCTTTGTGACAGATGCGTCGTCGTTCAAGTCGCCCCTGTAATCGGTCAGGAAAAACAACGTCAAGAACAAGAACACGTACAATGATATATTGGCCCAGAAATATTGGCATGACAAACGTCACCTGCATGTGTTGCGCCGGTGAGAAGTGAATACAGATCGAGAGAACCCAAAACGCACGAGTCTCTCTTGCAATGGTAAAAAGAAGACGAGGGGCAGGATGTATCTGAACACTGGGCCAAGCATAGGTTTGGCTACGAAGTTAAGAGGCGTATATAGATCTCCATTCTCGTAAAGGACGAGGTTGAAACCAAAGAAGAATGCTGTGCCGAGCTGCGAAAGTTTGACCAGTACATCTTTCGCTACCCGACGCCGACATCCGAATTTATGGAGAAACCAGACCAATAAGCGGAGAAGAAGATCATTGAGAAAAGTCACAAGTAGACAAATCGCTGCGAGGGTGAGAATGGTCGCAGGGTCGCCGCCCCGGGTTAGGTAGAAATCGATGTCGACGAACTTGAGGGCTTCTTGGGTCCTTGACACAGAGACTATATAGTGGCTCATGTCCTCGTGACTAGTAGCGATATCGAACGTATGCCACGCCTGTATTGGTCCAGATGAGGCAGCGAGTTGACAGTTTCTGATGCACAAAAGCGGTCGCTCGGCCCGAAGATCCGACGACGCGGATCATTCCTTTTTCGACTTCGACAACTGCCGGCAAACTGCCGGCTGTCAACGACCAGAGGCAAGAATTCACAAATAATTTCAGCCATTGAAATCTCTAGAAAGAAGTCTTCATAATTTGCGAAGCATGGCGGGCCCAAGCCTGACCAGCCTACCAAGAAGATCCCGGGCGTTTGAGATAGAAATAATAATAAAAATAATCTTTTGGAGCCTGGGATGCCCCCCGAAAGCTCTGATGACAACCACTCAATTTTCTCTCAGCTTAAATTTCCTCAAATTTTTTTACGAGAATCTGGGACTGTTCTAAATCTAGGCATCTGCCGTGTTAATTACCACAGGCAGAGATTGCCAAAAAGGCGGTCAACCGGAACCCAACACTCGCCGTTGTTTTACAGGCCGCGTTGGAACTGACCATGAGTCGCCAATTCATCGAGACGGAAATCGCATTTTCAGTTGATGGCCTTAGTGGTTTCCAAAAAAACGCAAACAAATGTATGCAAGTTAGGATATGTCGTTGAATTTAGCCACACCCCCAAAAAAATGCTTTCGACAACTCGTACGACCCCATCCCGAATCGAACGGGCGCTCCGCCCAATTCAACAGAGGCAGGTACGCACCAGCGCCATCAGGTCTACCTCCTTATACAGTGCACTTGGGTGTAGGAGTGGTTCAATTTAACCACCCCGAAAGAGGCGGTCAATGACCCAACCCCGGATAGAACGGGTATTGTTACTATCACTTTCCACTGAACGCAGGTGCACACCAGCGCTATCAGGTCTTTGTGGTTCAATTTTGGCCATGCTAAAAAAAAAACCATGTCCAAGCGGTGAATGAATGACCCAACCCTGATCCAAACCCGGTTCCCAACTCGAGGCAGGTGCGCACCAGCGCTATCAGGTCTTATTCCTTATCATTTGAGCTAGGGTAGGTGTGGTTGAATTTTCGACCCGAAAGCAAAAATCGCTAGCACACCTCTCCACGACCCAACCCCGAATCGAACGGGTGCCCTGCAGCATCCCAACAAAGGATTTTGCTGAACGCAGGTGCGCACCAGCGCTATCAGGCCTTCCTCTCAATATTCGAACTTGGGTAGGTGTGGTTGAAATTTCTAGTCACGCCAAAAAAAAAAGCAGTCAATGACCCAACCCCGAATCAAATGTACGGGTGTCCTACTGTAATCAACCACTTACACCTAACAGGATGCAGGCACGCACCAGCGCTATCGGGTTTTTACACCTATGAATTGAACTCGGGCAGGTGTGGTTGAATTTTCGAGTTGCTAGAAAAAAAAGTACTCGAAACGTCGCCAATGATCCAGCCCCGAATCGAACAGGTGACCCGCGGTCAACATTCCCCCAGCAAATTGGAGGCAGGTGCGCACCAGCGCTATCAGGTCTTTACTCCGATAGGTCGAACTCGGGTAATTGTGGTTCAATTTAGCCCCACTAAAAAAGTGTTGAAGACCTTCTGGTACATGACCCAACCCCGAATCGAACGGGTGTCCTACTGTCATGGGTTACCAGTACTACAGGATGTAGGTGCGCACCAGCGCTATCAGGTCTTTATACCTATAAATTGAACTTGGGGAGGTGTGGTTCAATTTTGGCCATGCCAAAAAAAAAAACCCTGTAGGAGCGGTGGCCCATGACCCAACCCCGAATCGAACGGGTGACCTGCTGTACTTCCAAACCTGGTTTCTCACTCGAGGCAGGTGCGCACCAGCGCTATCAGGTCTTATTACTTATAACTCAAGCTTGGGTAGGTGTGGTTGAATTTGCTAGTCACACCCCCCCAAAAAAAGCAGTCAATGACCCAACCCCGAATCAAACGTACGGGTATCCTACTGTAACCAACCACCTCCACCTAACAGGATGCAGACACGCACCAGCGCTATCAGGTCTTTCCACCTATGAATTAAACTTGGGCAGGTGTGGTTGAATTTTCGAGTTACCAGAAGAAAAAAATCAGAAACGTCGCAGATGACCTAACCCCGAATCGAACGGGTGACCCGCGGTCAACCATTACTTCAGCAAATTGGAGGCAGGTGCGCACCAGCGCTATCAGGTCTTTATTCCCATAGATCGAACTCGGGTAATTGTGGTTCGATTTAGCCCCACTAAAAAGATGTTAGAGACATTCTGGTGCATGACCCAACCCCGGATCGAACGGGTATTGCTACGATCACTTTTCACTGAACGCAGGACCAGCACTATCAGAGCTTTATCCCAATAATTCGAGCTTGTGTAGGCGTGGCGTGGTTGATTTTTGGGCTGCCAGAGAAAAAAAAGGCACTGAAGACACATGACCCGACCCCGAATCGAACGGATATCCCACTGTAACGGATTACCAATAGTATTGCAGGATGCAGGTGCGCACTGCCTGCACTATCAGGTTTTATTCCTTATAAAATGCGCTTGGGTAGGTGTGGTTGAATTTCACTAGCCGCACAAAAAAAGCAAAAGTGGTTTCTACCCAACCTATGACCCAACCCCGAATCGAACCGGTGACCTACCCAAGTTATAATTCTTTTCTTTCAATAAATTGAACTTGTGTAGGCGTGGTTGATTTTTTGGGCTGTCAGAAAAAAAAAAGGTGTTGAAGCGTGTTACCACATGACCCGACCCCGAATCGAACGGCTGTCCCACTGTAACTGCTTACTGAATCCTGACAGGATACAGGTGCGCGCCAGCGCTATCAGGTCTTCTTCCCAATAATTCGAGCCTGGGGAGGTGTGGTTCAATTTTGGCCACGCCAAAAAAAACCGTGTTGAAGCGGTATGACCCAACCCCGAATCGAACGGGTGACCTGCTGTGCTTCCAAACCCATTTTTGACTCGAGGCAGGTGCGCACCAGCGCTATCAGGTCTTATTACTTATAACTCAAGCTTGGGCAGGTGTGGTTGAATTTTCCACCTGAAAAAAAAAAAAAGTTTGTTACATCATCCACGACCCAACCCCGAATCGAACGGGTGCCCCGCAGCATCCCAACAAAGGCCTTTACTGGACGCAGGTGCGCACCAGCGCTATCAGGTCTTTATCCCAATAATTCGAGCTTGTGTAGGCGTGGCGTGATTGATTTGTTGGACTGCCAAAAAGAAAAAAAGGTACTGAACACACATGACCCGACCCCGAATCGAACGGGTGACCTGCTATACTTTGCGACTCAATTTATAACTCGGGGCAGGTGCGCACCAGCGCTATCAGGTCTTATTACTTATAAATCAAACTTGGGGAGGTGTGGTTTATTTTGGCCACACCAAAAAAAAATTCCATCGAGTTACTGGTTGCAGGTGCGCCCCGGCGCAATCAGGTCTTATTCCTTATAAATTGAACTTGAGTAATAGGTGAGGTTCAATTTTAGCAACATAAAAAACAGAATGTGACACGGCTATGACCCGACCCCGCATCGAACGGGTGTCTCACTGTAACCGATCATTCCCGACCAACAGGATGCAGGTGCGTACCAGAGCTATCAGGTCTTATTCTTTGTAGCTCAAGCTTAATTACAACCAACGAGGTACGGGGAGACCAAGCTTTAGTATGGTTCGATTTTGAATTTAGCCAACCCCCCCAAAAAATGCCTTCGAAAACTACAGAACAAGATCATGGACGTGATTCCCACGGGGACCTACTTCCCCAAATAAGACAACTCATTGACAGCGGCAAATCGGCACGCCGCCCAGCAATCCTCCCATCAATCCTCTGCCATCTGAAGTCATAAGAATATCGAACTGCAAATCTGCCTTAATATCCACCGGCATTCGTGCCACTGAACGAGTTTGGGTAAGTGTCTGCGACCTTTTCGGAGATCACCGACTCGCTCGCGTGGTGCCATCAGTGTCCAAGATCCAGAAATCACTCACCTCTTGACCCAGAATCGAACGGGTGCATAATTGTCAAGCGCTATCAGGTCTTTTCTCTAGATCTGTAAATCAAGCTTGAGTATGTGGTCTGGACGACCGGCGACTTGATTTACATTTGGCCCGACTAGGAAGATCCCGAACCACTTCGCGTACTTGTCGCGTACCTGGCTCGGGAATATTACCGACTGAAGATCTGCACCGATCTGCATTGCGCGCGTGGTGCGCCCGACGGATCGGGGTTCGGCTGACGGGTTTAACGGCAGCGCCGCGGTTAAAACTTAAAAAAACTCGTGTGTGAACCTGAAGATGGGTTGTATCTTTGTACGTGGGTCAAGTTATAAAACTGGGGCATGCTGGACGACCATTATCTGGACCATACAGCAGCCGACGACGCGATGCGCGAGTTCGCTTGCAGTTCGCTAGAATAAATTGGGTCCGGGTCAGAGTAATCCCTGCCGGTTGATCAGCGTCTGACGTCAGCTTTCCCCGAGTTCCCACCCATCCGCTTTGAATTGCACCTCCATTTTTTAAATTATTCAGTGCGTCCCTGTTTCGTCTTTTCTTACTAGTGTCCGATGTACGCGGTCAAAACAGAATCCTCGCCGCCGCAACAGCAGTACCCGCGCTTCACATTCCAGTTCACGCCGCCCGCGAGCAGCAGCAGCACTAGTAGCACGGCGAGCAGCATGGCCGCGTGGCCCGCGGGCGCGCCGTATACGCTGCCACCGTTCGAGTATCCAGCCGAGGACGACCCAGACCACGACGAGGACCACGACGACTACGAGCCGTCGTCCGGGCGCAAGGGTAAGGACAAGACCGTCCGCAGAAGGAGTAGTAAGGGTGAGTTTGTGGTACAATTTAATTCATCAAGTATTTCCTTACTTTTGTGTGTGCAGCATGCGACCAGTGCCGCAAGAGCAAGTGCAAGTGCGAGCGCACAGCGCCGGGCGAGCCGTGTCGCAGCTGTGTTATGCTCGGGACGGGTGCGTGCTTTGTCTCTCCTCGCATGTAGCCAACTAACCAATAGTAATATTCAAGAGTGCACATTCCTGGGCCCCTCGCGCAAGCGCGGCCCGCCGAAGGGGTACATCGACGCCATTGAGGCGCGCCTGCACCAGACGGAGGCGCTTGTCGGCATACTACTTGCCGCCGCGAGTTCCCATATAGACGACGACTCCGCGGACGACGCGGTGGATGACCGCGCGCGCGGGCTGTTGGCCGATTTAGGCGAGGTAAGCGCTCTTATTTTGGTGTCGTTAGGTGCATATATGCGCGTCGTTGGCGGGTGCTACGGGTCGCATATTCCCTGCGTGTTGGAGGGCACCGAGTCTTCTTTCTCCTTCTTTCCTTCCTCCTCTTGCGTCTTTTATTATTTTTATTTCAATCCCTTCTCCGCGCCACCTTGGTGCATATATCATATATGCGCCTTGTTGGTGTGCACTCGCGGTGTATACGCGTCTGTCATTGTCTTCGATACATCTCGACGACGCCCTCGACCGCCGCCGCCGTCCGGAGAGAGGCATTCCACCTTACTTGCGCGCTGGTGTATATTCTCCGCTCCGACTTTGCCCCTTCTGAGTCTACTTGCCGAATTGGCCTAGACTATCTTTATTTTTTATCCATTCCTAAACACCACCTGGGACGCACCCCTCCCCCCTTTTTTGGAGTGGCCAATGGCCATAGTACTTATTTCTCTGCGCGTTGGAGGGCGCCGATTTTATTTTCTTCGTTTCCTTCCGGACTCCACTTCAATTAATTCAAATCTGACTGGCTTTTTCTATTTCTATTTCTATTTCTATTTCTATTTCTTTTTATTACGCGTCCTTGGCGCATATATCATATATGCGCCTTCTCGGTGCGCCCACGGCGTTTCTTCGATACTTCTTGACGCCGTCAACTGTGGTACGGAGGGAGGCATCCCACCTTGCCTGTGTGCGCCTTTTCCTCGGTATATTCTAGGCTCCGACTATGCTCCTTACTATTTGGGGTCGTTGCGAGCGCATATGCGCCGTTGGCGGGTGCATGTATGCGTGGTGTGCCTGCGGTTCGCGCATTGTTGGAGGATACCGGATTTTCTTTCCTTCCTCCTGGTTTTGCGTCTTGATTATTATTATTATTACTTCTTTTTTTTTTTTTTTTTGGTATCATCATTTTTTCCCCTTTTATGGTAGGAATGCGTGGTGTGCGCACCTCTCCATGGGGTTTGCGCCGCGTTGGAGGACACCAGGTCTTCTTTCCTTCCTCCTTTTGCGTCTTTTATTATTATTATTATTTCAATTCCTCCCTTGGTGCATAGACACCTTCTTGGTGTATATGTACTCGCGCGACGGTGTATATGCGCGTCTCTTCAGTGTTTTCGATACACCCCAACGACTCCCTGGAGGGCAGCATCCTTGCTTGTGTACTGGTGTATATTCTCCACTCGACTTTGCTCCTTATTTGCTATTTTGGTATGCGCGGCGTTGCGAGAGCACATATGCGCCGTTGGGGGGGTGCATATATGCGGGCTTCCGTGGGTGCACACACCTCTCCCTACACGCTGGAGGGCATCGAGACTTCCCTCCTTTTGTTTTGCGTTTCTTTTCATTATTTTTATTCCAATCCCTATGTATTCTCGCTCCGAGTTGGCTTCTTCTTTTTCTCTACCTGCCAGATTGGCTAATACTTAATTTCAATTCTTGTCCATTTCTTAACACCTTTTCTTTCCGCCTCGCTTTTCTTTTTTTCGGAGCAGCCAGACCACTTATTTCCTTCCGCCCAACTTGCGCACCCCGCACGCACTCACTGCTTTGCAACCACGCACTCACCGCTTTGCAGGACCCCCTTGCGCGCGAGATCCTGGCCCGCATCGACCAGAGCGCGTACGGCGTTACGGGGCGCGCGACCCTCGCGGCCGCCGCCGCAAATTCAAATTCGAATTCCTCGTCCATTATTGCCCATCCTTCTTCTACCAACGCCAACACCAGCTCTTCTTCAACCAATGCCAATCCCGCATCCGCCAACCCCAATGTCAACGTCAACGTCAATGTCAACGTCAACGCAAAGAATAGCAATGCATCTGCCGCGAATACCAAGAACGGCAATAATAACACGAATAACGCGGCCAACGCGCGCACCCCGAGCTCGACGCGCAGCGGCTCGCCTGGCGGCGGGGGGAGCGCGCCTGGGAATCCTGGTATTGGTGTGAATGGGAGTAGTGCGGGAGGAGGCGGGGCGGGGGCGGGGGCGGGGGCGGGGGGAGGGAAGGGCAAGGGCGTGGCGGTGGGGGGGACGCAGTGAGTTTTTTGTTTCTCTTTGGATCGCTCCGAATATTCTACGCACGCGCTAACCCGCCCGCAGCCCCTCGCACGAGTGGATGGATCGCGTCACGGCGCTGGTGCGCGCGCGTGCGCGGCAGCGGCGACAACAGGTACCGCAGCAGCAGGTACCACAACAGCAGCATCAGCAGCACGGGCGACTCGAAGAAGGGCGGAAGCGTTCCCCCGGGCACACGAACAACTCGCCCACGAGCCACCGATACAATCCGCACGGAGGGTATACAGCGGGGCCGAGTGGGGGTGGAGGGGTAGGAGTAGGAACAGGAGTAGGCCCAGGAGCAGGAGCAGGGGTTGGAGGCGCGGGCCCGCAGCGCCCGGCGATCATCACCGCGCTCGAGGGGCGCTATGGCCCGCTGTCGGCGGACGGGGGGCGCCGGCTCAGGCGCCGGCTGGATGACTTTTCGGCAGGCGGGGCGTTCGCGGGCCCTGCATCTGCGGGCGGGGCGTTTGCAGGGCGCGTGGACGTGGGGTTCGTGCAGCAGGGGAGTGCGGGAGAGTATGAGTCGGAGGGGTACAGCGCGTATGCGTATGAGTATGGGCGGGGCAGGAGGACGGGGAGCGGGAGCGTGAGTGGGAGTACGGATGGGGGGAGCGTTGATGCGGATGGGAGTGGGGGCGAGAGCAGTGGGGGTGAGGACGACGATGGGATGGATGTGGGTACTACGGCGGGGAGAGGGGAGGGCGGGCTGGCGGGGGCGGTGGGGCAGTTGAGCTTGAATGAGGACAAGCAGGTGCGATACCACGGGAAGGTGAGCGGGCTGCACTTGCTTGCGCGGCAGGCGGGGGCGCGGGGGCGGAGGGGGCGGAGCGAGGATGCGGGCGTGGCGGAGGAGGACGGTGCCGCGGAGGAGGAGCGGGGAGAGGGCCGGAATGTCGGTGGCATTTGGTTGGTTTTTTCTTGCTGTTTGGGGTGCCCGCTTTTTTGACGGGGGTTTTTTTTTTTTCGTTTAAAGGCGCTTCCCTAAGGCACGCGTGTGGCCGCCCGCACCGCCGTCGCCGTCGCCGCACGTCGGGACGGAGGGCGACGGGGAGGACATGCTGCCGGACCGCGCCGCGCAGGAGGAGCTGCTCGCGCGCTACTTTGCGTACGTACATCCGGGTTTCCCGGTTGTGTACAAGCGCGCCGTGTTGGATGGGTTCACGCGTGATGGGCGGCAAGTCGATTGCTCCATTTCGTTCCAGGATCATTACTCACATTGTACACTTCTCAGACCGCAAGCCGGGCATCGCGGACGCACGCCCGCGCTGCTACTGCTCGCCATGTACGCGCTCGCCGCGCGGTACGAGCCCTCGCCGTCGCCGTCTGCCGACCCTGCCCGCGACGAGGCCAGCGCCGGAACAAGCAACGGCGCTAGCAGCAAGAAGTACATGTGGCCCGCGGGCGACGCGTTCCTTGATCGCGCAAAAGTGCTGCTCGACTCGTCGTACGCGTCGTCGCGCCCGTCGACGTGCCAGGCGCTGCTGCTGATGGGCTACCGCGAGATCGGGATTGGTGCGATGGCGCAGGCGTGGATATACATCGGGATGGCGGTGCGCATGGCGCAGGACCTGGGGATGCAGCGCGATGCGGACGGGTGGGTGCGCGCGGGGGTGCGGGTCGGGGGTGCGGACGCGGAGTCTAGCACGAGGGAGGGGGAAGGAGAGGGAAGGGGCGGGAAGTTGTTTGGGGAGTGGGAGATTGCGGAGCGGAGGCGTATTTGGTATGCGTGTGTTATTATGGACAAGTACGTTAGCACGTATATTGGTGCGTGTTTTTTTGTGTCCTTCGGTCTCTTCGCCGCGGGGCGGTGCTGATGGCATGTGCAGGACGGCCGCTGGCGATATTTGAGCGTGATTTCGACACGTCGTTGCCGAATGAGAGTGACGTACGCGGGTTTTTGGGTTTCTGGGCGATGAGCCTGATTATTATTATCCGTTGCAGCCCGAGGAGCTTGAGCATTGGGCGCCGCTTTCGTCCGATTGCTTGGTGGCCCCTGCGGCGGTGTCGTCGCACCCGCGCGCGGGTCATGTCCTCTCCTGCTTCAATGCGTCCGCGAAACTCTGTGCGCAGCTTGCTATTTGTTCTCTACTTTCTCCGCTCACCCGCCCCTTTGTTTCACAGCGGGCATCCTCAGTCACATCGTGCAGTCGATATACGCCATCCGCCCAGCGTCGAGCCGGCACGCTGAGCTGGTCGTGATCGATGAGCTGCTCGACAAGTGGAACCTGCACCTGCCTGAGCACCTGCAGTATGATCCGGCGGCGAAGCAGGCGGTGGTGCCTCTCCCGCACGTATTGACGCTCCACATGCAGTACTGGTGTGCGGTTCTTTTGCTGCATCGGCCGTTGTGCGTGCCACTGCCATTCTTTGCACTCCCTGCGCATCCTAACGCCTTTTCCCGCAGCATCCGCCATGGATCGCATGTTCGGAGCAAGCAGTATGTGTTCTTTTCTGCGCATCGGATGGTTGTTATTCACTTTGCAGCCACAGTCCCGCCGGTGACGATACCGAGTGGCGCGCCAATGCGGAGAAGAGCTACGAGCTGTGTGTTGCGGCTGCCAACCACATTACGACCATTGGTACGCTGGGGCTTTTCACGGTGGCGCGGTGTCGCTGATTGATCTCTGTGAAGCTACTGTCTACTCCGAAAAGTATTCGTTGAAGTACTGTGCGGTCTTCTTGTGCTACTACATCTTCACCGCCAGCATCATGCATGTTACTACTCGTGAGTGACACATTGATGCATCCGTGGTCTCCACACTGATGCCTCTTCAGTCTCCGCATATCCCTCGGACCCGCAGGCGCGCGTGGGCCTCACAAAATGCATGGATGCGCTTAGGATGATGGAGATCGTCTGGCCGAGTGCCGCGCGCGCACTGGAACTCCTCCGCGGCTCGCAGGCCAACCTCGAGGAAGCGGACCGTGATCGGGCGCTGCCTGTCCTCCACCCCGGGCGCCGCGCGCGCAAACGCTCTGCCGACACGTCGCTCGACGACTCCTTCGAACGCACGCCGCTACCCGCCGTCGACTACATCGGGCTGCGCACCGACCAGCGGTTCGCGCCGGCGGCGTATGCCGTGAATGGGCACTACCAGCCGCAGGCCCTCGCGGTGGAGGTCCCCCGCAGCGAGGTGTCGTCGTTCTACACGCAGTCGCCGACGTACGAGCGCTGGCCCGGCGACGTGAGCACGCTGGCGTTCCAGGGCGCGTTGTCGACGTCTGTCATGGGGCCGGCGTACAGCACGGGGCTCGCCGACGAGCGGCAGCGCACGCACTCCGATGCGCACCGCGGGGCCGAGCCGCGCTTCCCGCAGCAGCAGGGGCAGGGGCAGGGGCAGCAGCAGTATTGGAACGAATACACCGCGTTTACGCCGTTGGCGACGGCGCATGATCCGTACGGGGGGATGCATGACGAGCGCGCGCACCATCCCGAGGCGCAGATGTACCAGCTCCCCGAGCAGTACGATCTGTACCCGCAGTGATGTCTTGATAAGAGCCAGTGGACTGTTTTCAGTTGGTCTTGGTCTTGATGACTCCATAACTTTATAGTGACACTCTCCGTTTTCCGCTATCGACGTTCTTCTACCTTGTATCCACCCACGTTATTTAAAGGTAGTACTTATTACCAGACCATCATGTATCTTTTAGCTCGTCACCTTCAATAATCGAACAGGTTATCTTTTTGGGGCTGACAAAGACTTCCTCCTTCATTCTCCACACCATGACTCGCCCTCGATGTCGTCTCCGGAGTACATTACGCCCGAATTGCCTCTCCTGCTGACAGTCTCCTCCTTTCTGTATCTCATAAACGTCGCTGAGGCGCTCTTCACGCGCTATATCAACGCTGGCCTGCTCGGATCTCTTTGCATTGGCATTTTATACGGCTCGCAGGTCGCAGACATACTTCCAGCGGCTGTACAAACCACATTCATCACCCTGGGCTATGTGGGGCTTCTCCTCATTGTCTTCGAGGCCGGATTATCCACTACTATGTCCCTCCTGTTCGACAACCTCCTGCTCTCCTGCACGGTCGCTATTTCGGGAATCAGCCTTCCCATAGCGCTCTCAATGTTGCTGTTGCACTTTGGATATGGGTACTCTCCCATCCAATCTTTTGCCGCCGGGGCTGCGCTTAGCACGACGTCGCTGGGAACAACACTTGCCGTGTTAAAGCCCGAGTACCGCCAGACGCGCACGGGCACGGTGCTCATGGCTGCAGCCCTTTTGGACGACATAGGAGGGCTCGTCATGGCGTCGATCCTGTCCCAGCTCTCAGCGTACGAGGCAACGTCGTCTATCCCGTGGTATGTGGTCGGCAGGCCCATCCTCGTCTCATTTGGCTTCGCATGCGGCGTACCTCTGCTCGCTTTTGTTTCGCGATATGCGATGCATAAATGCAGGCTTGATCGGAGTCTCACTCCACCCAGGCCACAGCTCTTCATCTTAGTCGCCACCCTCTCGGGCTTTGTGGCGGGAGCCAAGTACGCAGGGACCAGTGAATTATTTGGAGCATACTTGGCTGGCGCCTTTATGACGTTCGTCTTTGGGCCCTCATCTTCTCTTCGAGTCGTTCCCGAGCCAGAGTCGTCCCCGCCGGTCCTCGCTTTCCACCACTACATCCTACCTTTCCTTCAGGTCTTCCTTTCCCCCATGTTCTTTGCCTCTATCGGTACCGCGCTCCCGATTCGGTCCTTGGGGTCAGTGGGAGGCTCACCTCGGGTTATATGGAGGGGTCTCGTATATTCGCTCTTGATGGGCATTGCCAAAGCCGTGGTCGGTGTATGGATGCTCATCTGGCCGGATCTTACCGCAGGCAGACGGTGGTTCGGCCGCCAACTGGTGCGCCCAGCGCCGCCGGAGGATAACGACGACGATAAGCAGGCGGCGGACGGCGAGCAGAGAATCATGGCCCAACCAACCCCGACGGTGGCAGGCGAACCATTCACGCCCATTGTCTCCGCGGCCCTCGTGGGCTTCGCCATGATTGCGCGGGGCGAGATTGCGCTTATCATCGCGGAGATTGCCAAACCGCTGCTTGGGAACGGGGCCTTGGAGCCTTTTGCGGTTGTCATTTGGGCGACACTGCTCAACACTGCGGGTGGGGCGATCCTCGTTGGATTCCTCCTGCGAGCGCGAAAGGCTTGATCGGATGTGTGTAGAGAGTTTCAAACCGGAGACTGCCGCTCAGTCTTCGACTACCACACTGCTGTACTTTCGTAGATCTCCTTTAAATGGCGGCACATACTAATTATATTCCCCTGAGTCGCTGAAGTAGCACGCCAAGAACAGGCCATTATCTCCTCGAGCTACTCTCGGAAGTGAGAGCTAATAGTGTGGATCTGGTAGTTATGTCGTTCGTCGTTCGCTGTTGATCTACTTGCGGACGTACTTCTGCGAGAAGTATTACTCATTGACCGTTGTCTATCCTTCTGCGGCACGAGGGCTTCACACGTTTTCGGCAGTGGTAGACGGCACATCTCGTGAATACAAGAAGTTATGGCCTGTAATTACAAACCACAAGGTCGCGCGGAATTGATCTACCAAAATGCACCTTATACGACAACATGTAATTACAACGGAATGAACAAGGATTTCAAATGTCAAATCGCATCCCATCAAGGCCACTACTGCATAGATTTTAGAAATCCACATCTGCAATCACAGCCAGCCACTCGCAATTTCGTCTCGGTTTTGTCATCGAAATTCGCCGTCGTCTGGAGTGACGGCTAGTCTTTCGCAGCACATGCAAGTGGCGGCACCGGCGGGGAAAAACTCCGCCAGCTCTGCCCAAATCTCTTCCATACGAGCCTCAGAAAAGCCAGCCTTCTTAACCTCACGCTCGAATTCCTGGAAAAGTTTGGCAGTTGGAGCATTATGAAGTGGTGGCCGGGGCGAAAGTAGTGGCAGGACTTTCTTGTTTATCGTCTCGAGATCCTTGCACACGGTTTTGTGCCGTTTCCAGGCCTCCTTCTGGCATGTATTGGAACAATAACGGACGACTCGACACCGCCCACAATAGCGGAGCTTCTGACTGCTCGACTCGCTTGTTTCCGAGCACGCGGAACTGCAGCAGTGGGCCGCATGCGCGACAGGGCCCATGGATGCGTATACATTGGCGAAGCAACGAATTATTTCTGGCTCAGTATCGAGTAGAGTTGGAAACCAGTGCATTCGTTGGTGCGGTGGAAGACACAGAGACACCAATTCGCCAATGCTAGTGACGATATTGCGCGTGTCCTTTTGGTCGGGCATGTTGTTGAGAACGAGCAAGGAGTCGTAGAGCAGATCATGTATCTTCTTCGCGTTGGCTGCGAAGCCGGAGGAGGGTGTGGTACGGGAGAAGGAGAGGATGCTGGTGTATGTCTGATCGAATTTGGAAACACAGTCTGAGAATGCTTTGATCGTCGCGATTTCGTTAGAGTCGTGCTCGCACGTCGGTTGTGTTTCACGGCGATAAGTGCATAATGTCTTTACCGCCCACTCCAGCGCTCCGACAGTTGCTCTCCAGAACGCGGCATTTTCCGCGACAACGAAGTGCCGGAACATATAAGTGATCAGGTCAAGTATGGTGGCTGCTTTGGTTTTTTTGTATAGTTGGCTAAAGCACACAATCGATGCTTCTGGACCTCCAGGGAAAAGTGCCGTGATACTCGAAGGCCACTTCCGTGCACCGCCAGATGACTTGGCCGAAGCGCCAATAACTTCGCCAACTTTAGCGTTCCATACCATCGACAACAGGACCTGAAATATCGCGGCGATCATCTCGTCAAACGGTGAGTTCTGAATATGTGATACTCCAGGATGCTGAATGCTGCAGTGACAGGGGGTAAGTCGAGCCTCCAACGCGCTGAGCTGAGCGTCGGTTCTCGACCTCGTCACGAAGCGTATGAGGATCTCCATGACATCGTGGTATTCCGTTCGAAGGATACGGATGAAAGTCTTCTCCTCTCGTGGTTTGGGAAGCTGCAGTATCTTGTAAAGTGCGTTGGCAACAAAGGCCGCGCAAATGGGCGAATTTTCCGGGTAAAGCAAAAACGGCCGGATGACGAAGAATCCCCTCCAAATCCAGGTCTGAAGCTCCAGGAATGGTCCTGGGGTGGACGGTTTTGTCGGCACACGATAACCATCGCGTAGGGCCACCGTATTCATCTGACGAATTCTGGATAGTGATCGTACGAAAAAAAGACGGAATTTCCAGGTACGGCGTTGTGAGCTTGGAAGATGTCACTGGGATGAGTTATTAGAGACCAACTTTCAATGTCGCAGCAGATTCGCCTACATATGGGCAGCTTCAAATTGCCAATTACCATTCAAGATGAGAGGGAGGAGCGAGCCGACTTTTCAATGAAAGAAGCCACCTGCCAGGGACTCGAACCGGGTCGGACCACAGGCGTTCCAAAGCTGGCTCAAGTTTAGTCAACGAGTGAGTAAACCGAATGCGAAACTGGTCCTACCCATGGCACATGCTCTCGTTTTGAGAAATTAACACTTGAAGGTCGGCTGCTAGTGAGAGCGTTGGTCAGTAGTAGTCAAGTACTGTACATTGGACTCTTGTTGGACTCTAAATTGTAAGCACAGCACGAACAGATCAAGCGCAGATGCTTGCCCGCCGACGCATCAAGCCGTCATCAGCGTGGCGGTGCTCAATGATAGTTCTCTTTACACCGAACACCAATGCCCGTCCTCCACTGATGCTCAACACTGGCTGCTCCTGGCAAATCGCGATATCACCCAGCTATGTTTTGGCTATTTGCTCCCTTCTGCATCACAACGATGCCGAATCTTCGTTCCCTCACCCTCGAGGAGACGACGACAGAGATACTACAGAGATACAGATCCCAAAAATCACTCCTAACCACCGCGCACACCCCGACTTGAGTGAAAATCGTACTTTTTGATGTTGATGTACAGCTACTGTTCGATTTCTCCGGCCTAACACGCGGCCCGTGCGTTTCAATGCGCGGAATCCGCGCGGTACGTTTTCTGGCCAGGGCACTACTCGTCTGTGCATACCGCTCTTCGATTGTCACTGTCAGCACCAGGGCCGATGATCTACACCTACCCGGCTTTGACTTTGCTGACTGGGGTTGCAAAAAATGCCTGATGACAATGTCTCGTTTGGATATCTGAAGTATAGATGTTCCGCTATTGATTAGGATGTCCTGCTATTAACATCCTAATTATTATTATTTGCAACCTATAATAGCGGAACATCTATACTTCAGATATCCAACCGAGACATTTCCAGACCCGCGATCCCCGATCTGAAACTGCACTTTAGCGGTGTAGTAGCGATACACGCTAATTTAGGCTAACTTCCAGTTGGCGGGCGTGCCTCGCCCTGACAAGGCGGAACTCGCTTTGGCGGTATTCCAGACATCCCAAATGACCGTCAGGTACATACTGCACGTCGATAAGTATATGCTTTATACCTTTCTCTACTATAAAATCTGTATACTCGAGCCGCCTCCACTCAGACTTCACCCCACTTGTGTGCGTGAAGACTAAGGTGAGCGACTCTCGTCTTTACTTATTTATTTTTTACTGACTCGAACCAAGTTGCATATCTGATATTCACCATGCCCGCATTCTATCCTGGCGTCTACAACGAGGGGAGCTACGACAAGTCCATTACCAAGGCTAGGAAGGATCTAGAGCAGGACTATCCCGGATGCTTCGTCTTCATTCATTCTCGCGAAAGCGGCAAAGTGAAGGTCATCCGCAAAGAGCCGCCTTCGGGACAGACAAACATTGTTGCTGGCCGATTCGAGATCAAGGCGCACACACTGTTCGGGAGAACTTTTGGATACGACTACTATGTCCTGGCCGAGGGTCTTCTCTCGTATGACGGAAACACCGAGTAAACTTCTTACGGTTCTACTTCTAGACCATTTACTCAAACATACCCAGCCCGGCTTATTCGACGGTCTCTGACGGAACCGTGGCTGATATGCAAGTCGCCATCTTTCCGTCTGGCTTTCCCGAACCCGGAATGCCTCCGAGTCCTCCTCAGGTATTCCAGATGGCCTACTATAGCATGACTCGACGTGATGGACACCCGTAAGCGTACCTCCCATGTTCTGTTGACGATTATTGATTTCCTACCACAGGAATCGTTTCAGGCGCACGCTGTTTGTGGACCCTACTAACTGGATGGGCGACTCGCGGATCGACGGCAGACGTTATCTGTCTGAGTTCACTCTTCCTGGAACTCACAACAGCCACGCGACGGGCAACAACGTCCCGTTTCCCACAAATTTACCGGGCATAAAGGGTTGGGTCACCTGCCAGAGTTGGGGTGTCCGCAAGCAGCTCGAGCTGGGAGTTCGCTTCGTCGATCTGCGAGTTGGCACTGGAATGAAGATGGTTCACGGCCGCTCTGACCTCACCGGAACTCTTTGGGACGTCATGAACGAGCTCACGGGATTCCTGCGCGATCACCCTTCGGAAACGGTCACTGTCAGTATCAAGTGGGACGAGGAAAGTTTTAGAGGGACACAGGTGCCCGAACCTGCGTCGTTCGGCCCTGACATGGAGAAGATGACTCGAGAGCGCGGCAGCTGGTATACTGGTACCACAATCCCCACTCTGGATGAAGTCCGCGGGAAGATGATTCTCCTCCGCCGTTTCGGGAATTCGAACCTCGGCCTCGAGCTTGGCAACCAGTTCAAGGGTCCTTCGTCAGGCCCTGCCCCGCCAGGCTTGGATCCCAAAGAGCAACAATGGTTTGGGAACAAGCAGGAGTTAGACTGGGTCAAGACGACTCCGAATAATAGGGACACCATATGGATGACCTGGCTCAGCTCGTTTAACACGGGAAAAAACTTGAATCCGTGGGATTTCGCATCTTACACGAATCCTATGCTTCAGCAGTACCTCGAGGAGACTAACGTGCCCCGTGCGGAGAAGCTAGGGCTTGTAGTCGTTGACTTCCTTGACGGATTGTATACGCCTGGCAGTGGTGGGCGAGGGAGGGACTCGGCATGTTTTCTGTCAGAGAAGCTCATTTTGACCAACTTTGATTGAGCCTGATCGTTGTAATTACTTACCACTGGTACTACTTAACTACAACCAAAAATTCTAGTATGCCCTTTCAATCGTAATGATAGTCGAGCTCACGTCAGATAATGCCGATAAGAGACTTGGGAGTGCAGTGTTTTAAAAGGATGAAATGAAAGGGTACCACTGGAAGTGGTCTACCTCAGGCTGTTTTTCCTGGAGTACACGCATCTCCTTTTTTCAAGCCCACTCACCCAGCGCGGAAAACTTCAAACCGTCATGAGTTTAGTTCGAAAATTCCCAAACCCAATTCTAACTACTCAAACAAATATCTCAGGAAATTCGTTGAAGCTACGGAATTATTCCTGAACAATCATGTAACGATTTATTGAGACACAGCTTCGATTGTACGTTCGGGAACTCATTTTCCCACCTGAGCCTATTATAATAAGACATCTTAGTAGTGAATTTGGAGGTAATTCTACCACGTCAAGTTCACCCAAATCGGCAACGAGGACGCGACAAAAAGTGAAGGGACGCGTTGGGCCGTGACCGCGTGCAGCAACAACAACAAACAACACGCTTCTTTCTGAGTCTCTTCCATCTGCGCCGTTCTATATCTCTACTTTCATCGACGACGTAGCAATGTGCAGTCAGTCTCCATTCCTACGCTCACCAGGTTACGACGAGACGACGCTCACGGAACACCCGACTCTCTATTTCGAGGATGGGTCTGTGATTCTCCAATGCTCTGAGACGTTGTTCTGTGTCCATCGCGGGCTGCTGGAAAAGCACTCGGACGTGTTTTGCGACATCTTCACTGAGTCAGAAGACGAACGTTTCCGAGGAAAACAGTTTGTGCAGTTGGAAGACGACGATGAAGCGGAGATCGAACTGCTCTTAGAAAACATCTACGATGGGTTGTGAGTACCTTATTTTTGTTAGCTCTTTAAGCTGCTGATTACACTGTTTCAAAGTCGCGTAAAGTTTTATACACTAGACGACACCAATTTCGACGTCCTCGCTTCCCTCCTCAAAGCCTGCATCAAATACTGCGTTGATCCACCTCGCGATGCGATCTTACAACGTTTCCGACTTCAGTGGCCGTCGTCTCTAGACCATCATTCAAAATCACGCCGCAATAAATTTCCTCCGACCCCTTTTCCAATCGTCGAAATCCACGACATTCTCGTTCATCCAGCCAGAGTCATCGCCCTCCTCCGCTCTTGCTCATGCGACTCTCCTGATCTCCTCGCTCCCCTTTTTTATGCTCTAACCACATCCGACGCCAAGTCTCTCACCGAGTCCGCGACTATTCTGACCTCGGACGACCTCACTCGCCTCATCTCAGGCATGAATCGACTTCGCTGTTTGCAAATCTCCGCAAATGCTGCGCTCCCGTTTGACACTGGCGCCAAGCGCTGTGACTGCGGCTCTCGATATCACTCGCTCTCGGACTTTCGCAAAATCCTGGACCTTACTACTCAACTCTACGTGTTGAAGCCCATCGAAGGTTGGGCTGCAATGATCAAGGCGTACAAGGAGCGGAATAAACGCCATGGCCAAAAATGCAAAACGTGCTATCGAATCCTGTTGGAGTTTATGCAATCGACTCGGCACGATATGTGGGACTCTTTAATCGAGATCTTCAACCTGGAGTCTAGAGATAGTAGGGAGACATCACTGGAATTGTAGAGGATTGTAAGTTGCCGTTCTTATCACTTTCTTCAAGCAGCCGCCTGACAGCCTCGAAGACGAAACAGGAGCGGAAGGTCCCACCTGCAAGATTGACAAGGATGGTGAGCTTTGAATCTCATACTTCGATGATGTCATAACCTTTTTTTGAAGATTGAAATCGAATTGAAATATTGCTCTTCTCAGTTCACGATATCCTGGTACCGGTGGAAGATGTGCCTATCGGCTTGCTATTGATTTGCTATAAGTAGAAACGAACCAGAAGTTACACAATTAGAAAAGGTGCGTGTGCGCTGCGGTCGTTTTTTTGGAGAGACTAAACGAACAGGGCAGAAATTCAGAGCTCAAGTCAAGCAAGTGGGTATGTTGTGGCGCGGATTAAGAGCCATTGTACTATGTATTTATACAATTCATCGTGCCTCCAGACGATTGCCATTCAACGCGAGTTCGTTTGCCGGTGAATTACTAACGTGTTTTGTTTATGAGCAAGCTCGCAAATCTCGTCCGACATGTTCTCATTCTTCGGTGGATTAGAAATTAAAGCACATTCCACCACAGACAGTTTCCCACAAAAATAGTGAAACATTTCTTGCCCATTTTGTCAGCCCGATCAGATGTACGAGATGTTGTGTTGCTATACTGTTGCTATGTTCCGATGACGCTCCGGTGCCTGCCGCCGTGGCTTCCGAGTCTTCCCCACCATGTCCGTAGTCCGCAAGGTTGCGGTGGATGACACAGACCCAGCCATACGCTACGGCGCGAATGGTTGGTTCGTGGTTGACGCGGCTTCCCTCAACGTCGGCAATTTTGGTCCCATCTACAACGCGACCTCGCACGGTACATCGACAAGTGGCTCGAGCTTCACCTTTCCTTTCGACGGCATGTATACATCGTCCCGCCGCTTTTTGGCCCCCTGCTCATTCGGTTGTTTGCAGGAACTTCTATTACCGTCCTTGGCACGATATTCATCGCTACCGACGCTAATAACGCAACGGATCCCACCTGGGATTGCTTTGTCGACAAGGTCAAAATCGCCTCACCCAATCCCACCTTCAAGTTTCCCGAGAACAACTGGGTTCTGTGTGATGCCCCAGAGCTTCTTCCCGGCTCGCATGTGTTGTCTGTCACGGTGCAGTCGAAGGGCAAGACTTTTTTTCTCGACCAATTGACTTATACGCCACCCTCTGGAGCCGCCATTGACTCAGCTGTTCTGATATACCCAAATACAGATCCAGCCGTCAGCTACGGCTCAGGCTGGGGACCATTGGCTTACGAAAATATTACCCAGAGCAAAGGCGCCCAGGTAGCGCTCAACTTCTTCGGTGCGCGATTCGGATATGCTTGAGATCCTACTCAGCTTAACGCATCTATAGGCACTTCTGTCAGCCTGTTTGGATTCATTCCAACAGAGCTTCCGCACGACCCGGCCTCTGCAAGTTACACCATAGATGGGGGACAGCCTGTCACGTTTCCGCTTGATGGGCTCAGCAGCAAGGACAGCGCTACCAGCTATAACCACCTGTTCTTCCAAACACCTACTCTGAAACCCGCCTTCCACAACCTTGTCATCACACACGACGGCGACCAGACCAAAACTCCCCTCGTCGTCGCTTCCTTCTATGTGACTAACGGGACTATCTCGAAGACGACAGCGACTTCGCCTGACTCCCCTGCATCTTCCGCAGGGAGTCCGCGCACCACGCATTCTTCGACAGCTGCCATCGTCGGTGGTACCATAGGATGCTTGGCACTCCTTGTAATAATAGCTGGCCTCGCGTTTTGGTGTCGGAAGCGTCGGCGACGAGTCGCTGAGCTCAAGGAGCACACATCCCCAGAACCCTTCCCCATGTCACACTCAGGCGACGCCGCCTACCCAGTGACTGCCGCTGGTGCTCCGCCACCTTCTGTAGCAGCACCGGGCAGCGGCTCTCCTTATGGCTACTCTGCCGTTCCTGCAACGGGATACCCGTACAGCTATCCCGCCGCTGCGAGTAGCGGTGTAGTCAACTCGGGAACCCAGAGCCACGGCGACGTCTCCAGTGGCCGCAACAACAACTTCCCTTATGCCCACACGCCGTTGTCATTACCTTCCACCGACGCCACCAGTGCCCACGGGACACATTCCCGGGGGCCGAGCTCATCGAACTCGCAACCCGTCTCGCAGCCAAGCGCCGAGCATGGCCATGATCCCGTAGCGGCAGTGGGGTATCCGCGAATACCATCTGACCACGGGTCGCAAGGCGCGTCGCGTAAGGCGCGCGAGGCCGCCGCTAACGCGGCGCCAGAGCGGCCTGTTGTTCTGCGTCATCACCAGGACAGTGGTGTTCGTCTACCTCCTCCTCAGCCAGGCCAGGCGCCTGAAGTTGTGGAGCTCCCGCCTGGCTACACCCCGGATTAATGTTGGAAGTTCCTCTTTCTCGGACGGCATGGACAAGTATGTAGCTTAGATAATTTTTTGTATTCAGGGAATTTCTGGTCCCAAATTTGAATGAAACTCTAACGAAAATTTAAATTTAGGACGAACGCAAGACGCCAAAAAAAAACGGAAACAAAATTTGTCAAAGGTGGCAGTGCAATGGCAGTGCAGATGACAATCCTCGGATCAATGCGGAACTTTCCGGATCCAGAAGTTCAAGTTCAAGCCTATCATATGTAAAGCTCGTTCATCCTAGAGCTCTTGAATATATCTTTATTCTCGAGGTGGAAGCATATTCATTTCGTTCCAGAAGATATTATGCATTTTTGTTAGCGGTATATCTTATCTATCTTATCTCATACATACATTCGTTCATCCCATCATCCCAACCTTCATTCCTTCATACAGTCCTTCATAATTTTACGCGACAGCACACAGCCTCAGTTACTTCTTGCTCCGTAACTGAGGCGTACGTAGATATATTTTCCCTCAATATTTACCTTACTGATTATCCTGTAGACTACGCTAACAGGTACTACATATATTAATAGAGTTACATCTTGCTCCGTAACTGAGGCACTACGCTAACAGGTTATTGGACCCCCGACCGGCATGGCATCAGAACTCGCACTGTCGAGCACGACAGGAAAACACGCTACCCCCAAGCTAGCTCAAGGGGGAGCGAACTTCGTCTCCTACAAGGAGAAGATGGCCGAGTTTCTGGTTGGCCAACCGGGCTTCCGCAAGCACTTGATGGGTCGTGTAAAGCAGCCTATCAAGCCTGCAGACCTCAAGGATGATGCTACGAAAGCTCAGAAGGAGGTACACGAAGCGGCCGTGGACAAGTACGAGGACGAGATGGACGAGTATTTGCAGAAGCAAGCAGCTATTGCGAGCATACTCACCAACTCTTGGCCCGATGACGTCCACCAGCAATTGCTCGGTGTTCGTCCTGTCCACAAGCTCTGGTCCGAGCTCTGCGCAATCTTCGAGAACAAGAGCGTCCTTGGTATGGTCGACATTCTGGTCGATCTCCTACGCATCGAGTGCACTGGCGACGAGGACGAAGATGTGCTCGCCATCATCGACCGTTTCATCAAGAAACGAAATGAGTACATCAGCGCCGGCGGACAGCTCCCCGACGACGTCTACGCCGCCTTCCTCATCAAGGCTATGCCCTCCACGTATCGCTCCACTATCCTTACCACCGTCACCACAGCTGCGACGATGGGCGCGCCGCTAAATTTTGATATAGTGTGCGTGCAGCTCAAGGAAGCGATCCAGTTCGATGTCGCGCAGGCGAATCGCAAGCGCGAGGAGGCGAAGGCCATGGCAGCGAAATTCGAGCGCCACAAGCAGCAGCAGCAAAGACAGCAGCAGCCGCAGCAGTTGAAAAAGAAGAAATGCGCAAATTGCTCGTATACCGGCCACACCAAAGAGGAGTGCCAGAAACCGGGCGGCGACATGGAGGGCGTCCCACTTCCGAAGAAGGACAAGGGATCCGTGAAGGGGAAAGGCAAGGCAGCGGCAGCAGAGGAGAAGCCATCCGATGTGAACGAACAACATGCGTACGTCGCCGCAGCCATTCCTGACAGAGCACTTCGCGCATCCGGTGGGAAATCCATCCGTCTCCTCGATACCGGCGCCTCGCAGCACTACGATGGAAACACGACGAATTTCATCGATATGCGGCCGTGCGAGCCGTATTGCATCGAGACAGCATCTGGCATCAAGTACGCCAGACAAATTGGTACAGTCGAGTTCGTATGCCGTGACGGCAACGTCGAGAAGACGTTCACGCTCTCGAATACATACTATCTCGAGTCCTGCACCACTGGCCTTATCTCCCTCACTCGTCTGCGAAAGCACGGCCTCGTATTCAGCAATGCCGAGGACGGCTACGGTGTACTCACCGAAAAGAAAACGGGAAAGGTAATCCTCCGTGTCGCAGAGCGCGACGGAGTCTACCCGTTGACCACCTGGCGTCCGGAGCGCACCACGGCAACGGCCACACATGCGCACGCAAAATCCGTGCGCAAACCCCTTACACGAGTCGAAGCCCACGAGCGACTCGGGCATATCGCGCACAGCACCATCGAGACGATGGCACGCAACGGCTCAGCGCTCGGTTTCGAAGTCGACCTTAGCACACCTATCGTTCAATGCGAGGTATGCATCCGAGCAAAAATGAAGGGTCTCCGTATCGCTAAAAAGCGCCGCGACCCGCGCTCGAAGGGTACTGGTGACTTCGTGTCTGGAGATCTCTGGGGACCAGCACGAATCACGGCAAGGGGGGGATTTAAATACTACGGCACTTTCCTTGACGACCACTCCGACCTCGCATACGTCTATCTCCAGAAAGGGAAGACAGAGAAGGAGACCCTCGGCCACTACCAGGAATGTGAAGCCACGTTGAAGACGCAGCACAACGTCGACATCAAGACTTTTGGTAGTGACCGTGGCCGGGAATACACCGGCGGTCTCTTCGACAAGCACCTCGCGTCGAAGGGAACGAAGCGCCAGCTCACGCCCCACGACACGCCCCAGCTTAACGGCAGCTCAGAGCGCCTAAACGGCACCATCGCAGGGCACATGCGCGCCCTCCTACTCGCGAGCGGGCTCCCCAAATCGTTTTGGGGCCTCGCCGTACTCTACGCCGTCTGGCTACGCAACCGCACGCCGACGAAGAAAAACTGCGCCGAAATCGCCGTACGAAGTCATCACAGGCGAAAAACCCGATCTGAGTCGCGCACGGCGATTCGGGTGCAAGGTCTGGGTGTGCGTGAACGGCGGCTCGAAGCTCGACGAGCGCGGAGTAGAAGCGGTATGGGTAGGACCAAGCGTCGAGACCCCCGACGGCCACAAAGTGTACTGGCCGAAGAAGGGCACCATCACCATCGAGCGAAAAGTTCGCTTCGAGGATGGGTCCGAGTTCAGGGGGGAGACGGGCGAGGAGGATGTTTCTGTGCCGAGCACACAAGAAACAAATGGTAAAACAGCGCAGAATGGAAGCGCACGCACCTCCGAGCCAAATACCACCTCTACCCCACCTCCTCCAGCTTCGCCTGAGCGTCCTACACCGCAGGGGGAGATCCCTGAGCCCTCGGGACGTCCCACAACTCCGCCGGCCGAAACACTGACTTTCACGGCGGAAGACGTCGCACCCGACGACCCGGACAAAGAAGACACGTCCGAGGCCGCTAGCGACGTGGGGGAGCAGCCTAGCCGTCGTGTTCGCAAGCCGTCGGAGTACGTGCGCCGCTTGCAAGGCGGAGAGGGCATAACGGGCGGAACCAGAAAGTACGCGCGGGGTCTTCAAGTCCCAGATGACAGTACAAGTCCGCGGGCATCCGTTGCGTATGCAGCAGCCATCATCCCGCGTTCGTATCGCCAGGCCAAGCGCAGCGAGATCTGGCCAGAGTGGGAGGAAGCAATGAAGACGGAAGTAAGTACGCTGGACGGTCACGAGACCTTCAGCATCGTAACGCGTGACGAAGCGCGTAAATCTCCCGTTCTTCCGCTCAAGTGGGTGTACCAAAACAAGACGGATGAGACCGGAGACGTCAAACAGCGCAAGGCACGCATCTGCGTCCGCGGCGATCTTCAAGACTCTCTCGGCTTTCATGCCGAAACTTTTGCTCCGGTACTCAAACCCACTTCCCGCAATATTCTGCTCGCCGTCGCAGCGCACCATGGCTGGCACGTCCGCCAATGCGATTTTAAAGGCGCCTACCTCAACGGCATTCTCCCCGAGCCAATCTATGTCGAACAGCCAGAAGGTTTCGATTCACCAGATACTCCCCGCGCAACGCACATCTGGAAACTTCACAAAGCTCTCTACGGGCTGAAGGAGGCCGGACGCATCTGGTACGATACCGTCAGCGCGTATCTCGTTGACGACCTCGGCTTCACACGCAGTGAAGCAGACCATGCCGTCTTCTTCCGTCATACGGAGACTGAGCATATATATATAGGAATCCATGTCGATGACCCGATAACCACCGGCGACAACCTCGATGCCCTCGTCAAGCTCGAGGAGGACCTAAATTCAAAATTCCCACTCAAAATTAACGGCGACGCGACCCATTATTTGGGTACAACGATCCAGCAGGACCGCGCCGCCGGCACCATCTCCCTTGGGCAGGCATCGTACATTCGCGATGTCGTGGCTCTCGCAGGTCAGGAAAATGCGAGACCGGCGCCATCTCCACTCGCACCCGGCGCACGCCTTGGCCGCGAGTTCTGCCCATCCACTGAGGAAGAGAAGGACGAGATGCGCAATGTCCCGTATCGCGCCGTCGTTTGTTCTATGCTGTGGATCGCAAATGGCACCCGTCCGGACATCGCGTATGCGGTGAGTGTTCTCTCCCAGTTCCTCTCGAACCCGGGACGTGTCCACTGGGAAGCAGCCAAACGTGTCATTCGCTACCTCAAAGGTACAATTGATGCGCGGCTGGTTTTCGGCCGTACGAGTGCTGGCCTCATTGGTTACTCAGACTCCAGCTGGGGTTCTGAAGTGCTCAACTGGCGCTCAATGTCTGGCTATGCTTTTGTCCTCTATGGGGGAGCTATCTGTTGGAGCGCAAAGAAGCAGACTTCGGTCGCGCTCTCAACCGCCGAAGCCGAGTACATCGCGATGACGCGTGCGACGAAGGAGGCAATCTGGATCCGTCAATTTATGGGGGAGCTCTTCGGTAACTTCATCGACCCCACCGTCCTTCGTGTTGACAATCAGGCTGCGATCGCAATGGCGAAAAATGACTCGTTCCACGCCCGGACGAAGCATATTGCACTTCCTTACCATTTTGTTCGCCGTGCCGTCGCCGTCTCTACCATCGCGCTCTCTTGGATCCCATCTGAAGCAAATCTCGCCGACCTTTTCACCAAAGGTCTTGACTCTATCAAGACATCCCGTCTTTCTCAAGGCCTTGGGCTGACGGTCTGAGGGGGAGTGTTAGCGGTATATCTTATCTATCTTATCTCATACATACATTCGTTCATCCCATCATCCCAACCTTCATTCCTTCATACAGTCCTTCATAATTTTACGCGACAGCACACAGCCTCAGTTACTTCTTGCTCCGTAACTGAGGCGTACGTAGATATATTTTCCCTCAATATTTACCTTACTGATTATCCTGTAGACTACGCTAACAGGTACTACATATATTAATAGAGTTACATCTTGCTCCGTAACTGAGGCACTACGCTAACAATTTTAGCTCTGGGCATCCTTTGTGTATTCTTTCATTCAAGTGGTTCCGGCGCGCGGTGTAGGATCAAATTAAAATAGGGTAAAACATGTTCAATCTGAGCGCCGTTTGACTTGACTATTCTTCTGCAGAAACTCCCGTAAGGCAGTGTCTGCGGACCCGCCCTCATCCCACAAAGGAGCGAAGGCTGCCTGTACGCGCAGTGTATTCCTGCGCTTCTCCTCCCCTTCTTTACTTCGACATTCATCGAAAACGCGCCTGAATTCGGCCCCGACCGCCGCCCTGCCGCCTTGAGGTGTTTGCCCACTGAACAGTGGCTTCAGGCCCTTTCCTGTGCGTATCTCCATTAGGTGGAAAGCGACGTTTAGGTTTCGAGTCAGATGTTCGGCGCTTGACGGCTGGTCTGCATCGAAAGGCCAGCAAATCCTTTATAGATTTCAGTTGGGGCTCAGTTGGAAGTTCACACAGTTGGTCTTACATTGGCACGCCTGCAGCGAGAGACTCGGTGACACCCCCGTGCCCTCCGTGGCCCATAAACCACCCTGTCGCCTGCACTTCATGTTCATAGCTGGAGATAGGCAAAGTGAACGAACAACGCACGGGGTGGTTTAGTATAAGCTGCTGCGGGCACCATGGTGTAGCAATACCCACCCCCGATGTTTCGATTTTTTTGGTCACAGTTTCTGATATAACTGCAAGCGGAGAGGCATGGGCCAAGATCTGTAATGCTATAAGGCTATTGGTGATTTCTAATACGGAACACGCACGAAGGGGAACTGTTTTTCGATTAACGCGTCGATCAATTCTTCCAACTGCTCCGGAACTGTGGGCCAAAAGATAGTCCCGAATGATATCTGTTGGCGTTTCCGTCTCAGTAATTGTCCGGAAAACAGAGAGCCTAAATGAGCCCACGAGAATTGCCGAGTTCTCGCCATATTGGGAAAGAGCTGCGTCCAGGAATTTCTGGATGGGAATGTCGACATCATTCGCAATAGTAGATTTTCCAGCAGGAGCCATATAGTGTGAAGGGAGCAATGGGCCCACCGGGTATAGTTGCTTTCCCAGGGTGCCAGTTATCCAGCCACCAAGTGCTCGAAGAGACTCCTTGTCGTACGCATCGCATGTGCCTATGAGTACGCCATCGGCTTCGATGAACATCCTTCAAACCGCCACATGAGCAGGAAGAAATCTTGAAAAACGAACATAGCTAACGCGCGTCCTGCCCTGACGATGGGCGCCATTGGTATATCAAACGGTAGCTGAAAGGCATGACTTGTGTGGGATCGGAGTGAATGCTGAACTGCTCACGATCTGTGGAAACCACTCGTAGTCATACATGTTGGGCAATCCGTCAATTTTTACCACTGTGCCATCAGTGTACTTGAATACCTAAATTGGATCTGTCAAAAGTGCGGCCGCCGAAAAAGCTGGAGAATACAAACCTCATCCCCTATGTCCTCGGGCTTTCTCCCCGTTCTCAGAGCCTCTGCATCGGTTCGTGCTCCAAAATCACCTAGGCCGCCAAGAGACTCGGGTCCAAGCAGACGTATCATCGCACTTGCACTGCTGGATACAAATGCAAAAATCGGAATCGACTTTCCGCTGATAGCGCGGGTGGCACGCAGCTGCGCGATGGCAAAAAACTTCGATATGATCAGACACAGACCAAAGCGGAGATTATAAAATACTGACATCCATAATGACTGCGTCGGGCGCCGGGATCGCATTAAAAGTTGTCCTCATGGTTGCACATGTGATGGGTTTTGCTTGAAAAAGAGCCTCGTAAGCGGTTGGATAGGATTTATTGAACAGTGGTATGAGTTCTGTCACACGTCTGGAGCTAGTAGAGTCAAAGAGAGAGACAATCCTGGATCGATGGATTAGACCGCACGATAATAACAAGCACTTGTAGTCTCACCTTATGCGCTGCAGAGCCTCATGTCCGTTGGGGAAATATGTCGCAATTTCGGAGTGAGCTTGTTGCAACCAGTTGGGCGTCGTCAGGATGGTGACGGTTACATCGTGCTTTGCCGCAAATCTTCCCCCCAGGGCGCAGAGTGGTCTAGTGTGACCTAAATAAGGGTCAGCACAGAAAAGGCACAGCCTCGATCTTCACGGATATTTACCCCACACTGGGAAGGGTACCAGCAGGAGATGTTTGGTGTTCGGCGACATGGAGTGTGGAATATTGCTAAGTGGAAACGGTAGTTATATGCAAATTATACGTTGCGGCGGCCGGATGCCATAGTCGCCGGATGGGAGGGTTCACGGCGCCCTTGCTAGATCCTCGTGTTATCGGATCCCGGCGCTACGATTAAGCCACTTAAGCCACATTCAGAGAAGTAAATGTGTAGTAGTAGTAGTATACACAGCATGGTCCAGTCTCTGAACACTGTGTTCCCAAGGGTATCCTAGTGCGCGCAAGCTATTCGGTATCAGAACGTCTATCAAAAATGCGAGATGCAGGAGTAAAAATAGAATCTAGTCAGTAACCGGTGGCTGGATCATCCAATGGAGGGGCAATGTGTAGATCCCGTCAGAACCTAATCTCTAAGTTTCACCGGGTGAACTATTCATCAGCAAATCCTGATCGTTCCTATAGTGAAAGTCTAGATCTAGGTAGTATTATGTAATACTACAGGATTCTTTCCACTACATAGTACTGCATAGCACTACCTAGATATAGACTTCTGGTTTTGCTGATGTTACTGCGTTCCACGGCACCGTAGGCAAAGGTTTTACCCTGGGTCTACATTGGTCTCCTGTTAGTCTATGTCGGCCGACGCCAATAGACAGAGTCTACCTACTGGGGTCGGCCAACGTAGGCAGACGACCCAGGCAAACTAACTTTGCCTACCGGGCCTCGGAATGCAGTGGGTGGAGTCACGTGGGCGTGTGGTTGTAACTTATATTTATTTTTGCAACTCACAACGCACTTTCCATCCATGTACACAGGTCACCAGAGCCCTTTCCCATGTCGCACTCAGGCGACGCCGCCTACCAAGTGACTGCCGCTGGTGCTCCGCCACCTTCTGTAGCAGCACCAGGCAGCGGCTCTCCTTATGACTACTCTGCCGTTCCTGCAACGAGATACCTGTACAGCTATCCCGCCGCTGCGAGTAGCGGTGTAGTCAACTCGGGGACCCAAAGCTACGGCGACGTCTCCACTGGCCGCAACAACAACTTCCCTTTGAAAGTTCCTTTTTCTCGGGCGACATGGACACGTATGTAGCTTAGATAATTTTTTGTATCCTGGGAATGTCTGGTTGCAAATTTGAATGAAACTCTAACGAAAATTAAATTTAGGACCAACGCAAAGACGAGTAAAAAACGGAAACAAAATTTGTCGAAGGTGGCAGTGCAGATGTCAATACTCGGATCATTGCGGAACTTTCCGGATCCGGCAAAGTTCAAGTTCAAGTTCAAGCCTTCCATAAAGCTCGTTCATCCTAGAGCTCTTCGTTTCATCTTTATTCTCGAGATGGAAGCATATTCAGCTCGTTCCAGAAGATATTATGCATTTTAGACCTACAATAATTAACCGTTGAGCGAAACAACAAGAGCGAAACACTACGTGTTTGCCCCTTCCGCTGCTATGGCGGGACGGTTTTTTTTTTTCAGGTGAATCTAAGAGCTGTAAAATGCATAATTGTCAAAGGATTCGTCAAAAGAGCAGCTCTGTGGCCATACATAAACTGATTTGTTTGGGCCAGTTTTTATCTATTTTGTAACTGATAACATTTATCACGGGTGGGCATGTTGTGGGGCATCAGATGGTGGTTTGGACGGTTATTGGAGTTTTCGAGGTCATAGAGCTCGAATATGAGCACCCCAGACCGTCGATACTTTCCCTCGAGGTTATAACAATGATGTTCTAGTATTTCGCTCTCTAGTGAATCGTCCATTTTTGATGTCTCCAAAAATTGGCTTTGTTGTCCACGAATACCACATAGATTGTAACAAATCCTTTTGCCGCAATGTACCTATGAGCCATCTGCGTTGCCTGGACCAAAGAAACGGAAAGAAATCTATCACCATTCCCCTAAAATCCGCCGCGTGGCTTGAGCGTTTCGCTCAACGGTTAATTACTATGCCCACTATGTAGTCTCGATCCAGACTCTTATGATATCCCATTTTGGGAACCTTGTCTAAGAGTCTGGGCCAATCCCATCATCCCAAGACGTTAGCCGTGCGCTATCAGCTTTCCCACGGCTGTCCCATTGCGCTATAAATTCTTCCCCTTTCCTCTTCACTTCGACTCAAACTTGGGAGAGGGAGATATTTTGTATTATAATTCAAATTATTATGGCTCTTTAGAATTGCTTCAAAGACGACTGTGGCCACGTAATACCACAACGAAATCTGTGCCGAATCCCAATTGTGGCAGTGTCATCGGTAAGACACTGACTGGATAGTACAATCTTGTCCTGTTGGTGAATTCTGGCTCAAATCTGGGTCGGTAGAATGTCCATTTTCATTAGGTAGAACATTTTATTCCTCAAAGTCATAGGAAGAATATATCTCAGAAATGGTTAATTTTAGGAACAGTCGGTAGTGTCATCGTGAGAAATTACCATCAAATTTTGATAGCGCAATAATAGTGTCCTGCCAGTGGTAGGTAGGTAGGTAGGTAGGATTACACGGCACGGTCCCGCTGAGGAACGCCGGGGTGGGGAAGTATCCCAGTATACAACAGGCAAAACTATGTACACTATCGTCCCCCGCTTCTAATAACCTCCCGAGCCGAGCTCACGAGTACAGTTGCCTGCCCCGCGGTAGAACTCGGTCGATCACTAGAAGCAAAAAAATCAGGAAATCAACGTCAGTACCTCAGCTCGGATCAGTCTATTAGTACACATGAGTGCCGCACAAAAACCCCGCAGACCAGATGTATATATATGCAGACATGAGAGCGTTGACAAGGTGTTCACAATTTAAAGCATTCATTTAAATCTTTATGTTGGAACAGGTCTTCACCACTAGATTTGTGCACATATAAATAGAAGGGGTTTCACAGCGTTTCTGAGTAACATAAACTTTCCCGACACGTCGACTACACAGTACACCTTGAATCCATCGTCACAATAATTACCCATCTTGCATAGATTAATTGCAAGATTGGGGCATTAGCATGGATGGAAGCTGGGAACCGTCATCTGCCTATGCCAACTTGCTAACTGAGCCATTTATATGTACTCGCGCAAGAGGTAAGTAGGAGGTTTTGATGGCCCGAGCGCAAGGACTAGTCGTCGTTCTTAGAGGATACACTGTCTCTTTCCATAGCCTGTTTTAGATGGTTTGTAGAAAGCTAGACAAATCAACATCTTGAAGTGGGCCTTGGCCTTGGCCTTTGCCGTTGCATCGTTCTGAGATGGCAATAGGCTCAGACTCTTATGACAGGGTTCCCAAATTGGGATGAGAGTCTAGATCGAGACTAGGCACTGTGCGGTTATGTAAATTCGCCGTCTATCCTGTCTGTATTCTTTCATTCAAGTGGTTCCGCGCGGTGTAGGATCAAATTAAAATAGGGTAAAACTTGTTCAATCTGAGCGCCGTTTGACTTGACTATTCTTCTGCAGAAACTCCCGTAGAGCAGTGTCTGCGGACCCGCCCTTATCCCACAAAGGAGCGAAGGCTGCCTGTACGCGCAGTGTATTCTTGCGCTTTTCCTTCCCTTCTCTGCTTCGACATTCATCGAAAACGCGCCTGAATTCGGCCCCGACCGCCGCCCTGCTGCCTTGAGGTGTTTTCCCACTGAACAGTGGCTTCAGGCCCTTTCCTGTGCGTATCTCCATTAGGTGGAAAGCGACGTTAAGGTTTCGAGTCATATGTTCGGCGCCTGATGGCTGATCTGCATCGAAAGGCCAGCAAATCCTTTATAGATTTCAGTTGGGGCTCAGTCGAAAGTTCACGGAGTTGGTCTTACATTGGCACACCTGCAGCGAGAGATTCGGTGATACCCCCGTGCCCTCCGTGACCCATAAACCACCCTGTCGCCTGCGCTTCATGTTCATAGGGAGATAGGGAAAGTGAACGAAAAACGCACGGGGTGGTTTAGTATGAGCTGCTGCGGGCACCATGGTGTAGCAATACCCACCCCCGATGTTTCGATTTTATTGGCCAAAGTTTCCGATAAAACTGCAAGCGGAGAGGCATGGGCCAAGATCTGTAATACTATAAGGCTATTGTCGATTTCCAATATGGAACACGCACGAAGGGGAACTGTTTTTCGATTAACGCGTCGATCAATTCTTCCAACTGCTCCGGAACTACGGGCCAAAAGATAGTCCCGAATGATATCTGTTGGCGTTTCCATCTCAGTAATTGTCCGGGAAACAGAGAGCCTATATAAACCCACGAGCATTACCGAGTTCTCGCCATATTGGGAAAGAGCTGCGTCCAGGAATTTCTGGACGGGAATGTCGACATCATTTGCAATAGTAGATTTTCCAGCAGGAGCCATATAGTGTGAAGGGAGCAATGGGCCCACCGGGTATAGTTGCTTTCCCAGGGTGCCAGTTATCCAGCCACCAAGTGCTCGAAGAGATTCCTTGTCGTACGCATCGCATGTTCCTATGAATACGCCATCGGCTTCGATGAACATCCTTCAAACCGCCACATAAGCAGGAAGAAATCTTGAAAAACGAACATAGCTAACGCGCGTCCTGCCCTGATGATGGGCGCCATTGGTATATCAAACGGTAACTGAAGGGCATGACTTGTGTGGGATCGGAGTGAAGGCTGAACTGCTCACGATCTGTGGAAACCACTCGTAGTCATACATGTTGGGCAATCCGTCAATTTTTACCACTGTACCATCAGTGTACTTGAATATCTAAATTGGATCTGTCAAAAGTGCGGCCGCCGAAAAAGCTGGAGAATACAAACCTCATCCCCTATCTCCTCGGGCTTTCTCCCCGTTCTCAGAGCCTCTGCATCGGTTCGTGCTCCAAAATCACCTAGGCCGCCAAGAGACTCGGGACCAAACAGACGTATCATCGCACTTGCACTGCTGGATACAAATGCAAAAATCGGAATCGACTTTCCGCTGATAGCGCGGGTGGCACGCAGTTGCGCGATGGCAAAGAACTTCGATATGATCAGACACAGACTAAAGCGGAGATTATAAAATACTGACATCCATGATGACTGCGTCGGGCGCCGGGATCGCATTAAAAGTTGTCCTCATGGTTGCACATGTGATGGGTTTTACTTGAAAAAGAGCCTCGTAAGCGGTTGGATAAGATTTTTCCAACAGTGGTATGAGTTCTATCACACGTCTGGAGCTGGAGTCAATGAGAGAGACAATCCTGGATCGATGGATTAGACCGCACGATGATAACAAGCACTTGTAGTCTCACCTTATGCGCTGCAGAGCCTCATGTCCGTTGGGGAAATATGTCGCAATTTCGGAGTGAGCTTGTTGCAACCAGTTGGGCGCCGTCAGGATGGTGACGGCTACATCGTGCTTTGCCGCAAATCTTCCCCCCAGGACGCAGAGTGGTCTAGTGTGACCTAAATAAGGGTCAGCACAGAAAAGGCACAGCCTCGATCTTCACGGATATTTACCCCACAGCGGGAAGGCTACCAGCAGGAGATGTTGGGCGTTCGGCGACATGGAATATGGAATATTGCGAAGTAAAAACGGTAGTTATATGCAAATTCTACGCCACGATAACGCTGCGGCGGCCGGATGCCATGGCCGCCGGATGGGAGGGTCCACGTCGCCCTTGCTAGATCCTCGTGTTATCGGATCCCGGCGCCACGATTGAGCCATTTAAGCTACATTCAGAGAAGTAATAAGTAAATGTGTAGATCCCGCCAGAACCTAATCTCTAAGTTCCACTGGGTGAACTGTTACTGCTTTCTGCGGCCCCGTAGGCAAAAAATTTACCCTGGTCTACGTTAGTCTACTGTTGGTCTACGTCGGCCGAAGCTAGTAGGCAGAGTCTACCTACTGGGGTTGGCCAACGTAGGCAGACGTAAACCCAGGCAAACTGACTTTGCCTACCGGGCCCCGGAATGCAGTGTGTGGAGTCACGTGGGCGTGTGGTTGTAACTTATTTTATTTTTGCAACTGATAACGCACTTTCCATCCAAATCCTTGATGTTATTTTTGAGTAGACGAGAGCACATTAGGATTTCCCAGCGTACTGCTGGAATATTAAAAAACCTGAACATCGTAAAAATCCTGCCCCAATTTTTCACATCAGCCACGAGCTATCATATCACAATTTCACAAATATACATCAAATCGCTCCTGAACAATTAGGACACCGAAGCATCTCCGCCTTTGGTTCAATCTCTTCCCCGCCCTCCGAAAGCCAATTTGATTCCACCACCGCATCCTCCCAAGACGAGAAACCTGGGTGCTCCTGCCAAAAATCCAAATCCAAATCCAAATCGAGCCCTGAATGAATGGCCCGGCGCGGCCCCAAATTATCGAGTTGAGGATCCGCATCCTCTATATACACTTCGTGCAGTGCGGCGAGAACGACTCGACGTGCGAGCACTACAGCTGCGACGTTCCCCGCAATGCCGTACTTGCCGCCACGCACGATAGGCTGCACCGCAAGGCCCACCAAATCTGCCGGTAGCCGTGAGAGAACGTCGTGGTTGGTTACGTCGACTTTTTCGCCGTCAGGAGAGTTGGCGAGTCTCGCAAATAGGATAGCAGAAACATGGGCTTGGGGCGAATCATTAACAAGGCAAACGCGGTGATACGCGCGGCGACACCGCGGGTGGGGACACCAGTGCATTATGTTCTCCAGGCCTTCTTCCCTCCTTGTGTTATATGGGACATCGCAGATACAACGGTTGAGTTCAACATCGAGGCTCTCTTCGTGGGAAAGTGAAGTATAAGCTAGAGCCTCGGCATAGACGTAGGGCAGGATGCGGAATGCTTTGAGTTTGGTATCAAGGAAGTAGCGGCAAAATAAGTGCTCGAGTGGAATGCGAGGCTGTTCGGGGCTGTCCTCGACAAATTCGGCCATTGGAACGACGGCTATCGAAAGGAATGAGAATGTGATGTAAAGCCCCAGAACTTCACGTACCATTGAAGGTGAGGGAGGAAATGACCTCGGAGTGGTGTGAGTAAAGGCGCTCGTATTTTGAACAACGAGATGCATCGCTGTGAATCTGTTACGCTTGTCTTCTGGAATAAACAAGCGCGAACTCTTACAACGAGGGCAACTTGATGTGGACGTCGTCTGGTGTATAATACCAATTGATTTCCACCCAGACCTACATCTATAAGTGGGCGTCAGATTCAGAGGAATGAAGCTACACACTTCTCCATCTGCAGTGGTTCCAATTGCCTTGATCTTGGCGACCCAGTACTCACAGATGTCGTCAACATCCGAGATGTCGCGAGGGGGCATAACGGTCGCACTGATCATGAGATATGGTCAATCCATAAGAAGCGCACAGATGTGTAACAGTGTAGCGTACTCACACGTCATTTATCTTGAAACTATGCTCTTCCCCATCCTCGTCCGTAACTATCTGAGCGGTTATTGCAAGTGCCACTCGCTGAGACTGGATGCTGACCGATAAAAGCTCCATGACGTTCTAAAGTCGCCCACACCTCAGGCTTTGGAGCCGTCGGCTCTCCGTATTGACGATTTGCACTTTTAGATTTCGTGTGTGTCCAGCGCTGCGCTCGAGAACGACGACGGCGAGGCATACCTGATCGTAATGTGTGAAAAAGTTGAACTCGGATCAACTCGGCTTGAGACCAACTTGGGGATACTGGCTCAACGACTATGGCGAAGCGGCACTCTGCACCGCAAGTACAAAAACCCGACATATCTACGGTTACAACGGTAAGGTAAATTGGGTCTCACCGCAACGACCCATTCACTGTTTGATCATCAAGAATTCGAAAGACAACGCTCTTAGGCCACCTCCATTTATATCATATCCCCGCAGCCTGGGCACACCAACAGCGGCACCTTCGCCTTCGCCGGACCCTTCACCGACAGCTTAACCACCGCCGCGTCCAAATCTACTGTTTCTTCCCACCCATCCGGCAATCCTCGGTCTAGTGCAACGTGCACAAGTCGCCGCGCGGCGACGACGGCGGCGATGTTCCCGCTGATGCCGCCCGCGGGAAACGCTGCGCCCTTGACGATTGGCTGCGCTGCCGCGCGCACGAGCGCAGGAGGGAGGCTCGCGAGACGAGCCCGGGTCACGTTACTAATTTGTGGCTGTTGGCGTTTTGCGCCGCGACGCTTTTTCTTCGGCGGTTCGGACATGCTTGCGTCGTCGCAGACGATCTTCTCGTCCGTGTCGGGGTGGGAGAGGAGAAGGCGGAGCTCAGGCTGGTCGTTGTCAGCGGGAGAATCGAAAAGAGAGGTCCCGAGGCAGTCGGTGTGGAAGTATTTGCGGCAGCTGGACCTTGCGCAGAAGTGCATGAGGTGGTCGGGGGAGGTGTCGGCGGGGTTGTAAGGTTGGGAACATACACAAGTGTCAGCGCCAGGTGTGGGCTGTTGAAGAAATAAGTATCTGCGAATCTGATATGCCAATCTAAAAGGACCTACTTCGACAGTCTTGGTGGATGTATCTAGGTGGTACCGGCAGTAAAACTCGTCGGAATTGATATGTACCTGGTCCAGCGCCACTTCGTCGTACTCTTTGACGGTGGCGACGCCTATGAATGGTTACGTCAGATTGAACTGAGATGACGAAGTGAGATACTTGTTATTTACCATCAAATGTGGAAGACGAGATATAGTCGATGTGATCTGACGAGATACGTTCGGTTGCCCCGCAGAGCGAGGGGTCGCTTAGAAGATAAACCAGCCTTAGATGCGCGGAGCCAAATGCTACCTCGTGGACTCACAAATCCGCGACCATCGCTGCAACATCGCGTGCCGAATAGTACCATCTCACCTTGGCCCACACCTACGTTGAAATATGTATAAAAAACCAACTAACTTGTCTTTAGGAACAAACGGACGTCGGTCCCGGATTTGGCTCGGATTTCCAAGATTTCACAAACCCAATACTGGCTGGGGTCGAGATTTGAGCCGACAGGATGTCGGTTTGGCAGAACACGGGCCCTAGCAGAAACAGCGTTAGTTATCTACGCGGGCATTGGGCCATCGATGGCGACTTACTTGTCGTTGACGGAAAAGTCGAATTCGTTGTTTTCTTCGTCCGATACTGCAAACGGCGCTTAACATCAGTGGCATAATGGCTTTGCTGATCAACCCACCATTAAATGTCATGTACTGGGGCATCTCGTCCCATTCCTTATTCGTTGGCGCATGAGGATCAAGCCCAAGAGATGCACGCGGCGCTTTCTTCGCCTTTTTGACGGTCAACCGCGTACGAGTCTTGGGCATCGGGACGCAGTCGGTTTGGCAAGAGGCAGAAACAGAAACGTAAACAAAGATGGAATCATGAATCACAGATGCGATCACTGACCAATCAATGATTGGTGGCAGTGTCTTCGATCGCAATTCCGCATCCTGTCTCACTGTTTGTTACGTTCAGTGTTACAGCTGATTTTATTTTTGGGGTCTGACGATGTCGAATTCGCGGTATGCATCGTTCCATATTTTCCCGCGCGTGGGAGACGCTATATGCCGCCCAATATCACCCTGTGTTGAATTTTTCTGTTTCTAGAATTCACAGTGAACCAACTGGATTCTTACGCACGCGGCATGTCTCCGACGTTAGCTTCTGGTGAGCCAGATGATCCCGGAGTTAGGCTGTTCAACATTAGGCCCTCGTGCTCACCCACAAACTGCGTCGTTGATAGCAGTCAGATCAAGAACCCCCTCGCCTATCCAAAAAAAGTAGGCGTTGAAGGATAAGCAGGGGAAAATAGATTCACAGCTCGTGCATCTTGGTGGGATTCGTGCTTTGATTTGACGATGAGGACAGTCGTCGACGGTCACGGCGCTTTGGTAACTTACTTCACAGTAAATATAAATAGTCATCTCACGAATAGACTTGGTCGGCGGTACCCCAGAAATCCTGAAAACCACGGGGTAGTAGCGAGGCGTCCCTCGATAAGAAATTAATTAATTATAAAGGTACAGGGGTCAGGAGGGCCGCTCACATTTATTAAATTGCATCTGTCCATGAAAAGTCCCGCGGCGGAAATGCCATGGAGATAAAAACGTTCGAATTGATCCACTTCACCAGCGCACCTCCTATATGTATGCCGCGTTTGGCGCGTACATTCCGGCTGTAGTAGGTCAGGCTGATCTGGGAAGTGGTGGCAAGAAATTAACCTCCTATATATTGCGCTGTGCCGGGAATGCGGAGCCTAATGTTCACGCCATAAGAGCTGGAATAATACATTAACGGTCCCTCCTATCAGAGTGCCGTGCCTGCAACATCCCATATCGCGCTCGAGGGGTTTTAGGGAGAAGAGGTGCGAGGAACATGTAGTTGGCTGCAGGCTTCAGAGCAGGATACAGCTGGCGGGAGTTGCGCAATTTATCGGAGCATGAAGGATAAAAGTGGGTTGAACAATTCGTAGGACGAAGACAATAGCTAGAACAACAAGATCGTGCAGGGGAAATATTCAATTTCAAGTGGTTGAATTGGGTCCGTGAGTTGACAGCCGGAGCGCTCCTGTTACAGTGCCTCAAAATTCCAAGGTTGAAAGCCATTGAGCCTCCTTGTTCAAGTCTTCTCCAGCTTCACGTTCAGTCCAAGGACGGAAAGAGGAAGAAATCGGAAACACGGAATCTAACGGTATGATCGGTTTGACCGGCCTTAGTTTGATCACCCTGACTTCTTTGATCCCGGATTTATTATTGGCATGGTGCATGCCGCCAGTCTGGGTCTCTTCCTCTCCTCCCTCCTACTCAGACGACTCCTGAGGTTGCTAGATACCTTGGGCCTAGATTTGCCACAAAAAAGCCAAGGGGCTCATTAATATCCTCAATCCAGGGGTTCTGCTTGTCGCCTCTCTTTCACGAACTCCGCATCCTTCACCACTGCTTTGCTGGCTTTGTTTCCTCGCACTTAACGAACGAACCTAATACTTACGATTATTACGCACCATCCGGGCTTTCTTTTCCACCCTCCTGGCTTTCTTTTCCACCTTCCCGGCGGTACCCACCCTTTCACGGATAACCTTTGATCTTCCAAGCTGGAATTACTCTGAATTCAAGACGCAATGCTGATAAAGCTCGTCCCCCCTGCCCCGCACCCCACCGTCCTCTTTGCACTTTCCTTCCCCGAGCTCCCCCCACACCTCCCCACGCCCCCTTCCTGGACTTCCCAGCTCTCGCTCCTCGCGCTCGATGATCTCGAGGTACCGCGCACGGTGCACGCATTGGACCGTGCGGCCGGCATCCCCAGCCTGCTTGATGAGGTGGTGTTCGACCTGACGATGACAGGAGAAGAGGCAGTGGGCTACGGCGGACGCGTCGAGTGTCGCTTTCTCGACGGCAAGGTCGAACGCTGGGACCTGCCGTACCTGCCTATTACCTCTTCCCCCTCGTCCTCAGCGTCTCATTCCTCTTCCTCGTCACCGCCCCCCGGTCGCCTTCATCCCACATCCCAAATAAAAACCACGGCGTGCCTGACCGCCCTCGCGAGCGTTGTACGTGACGTGAACGCTTCCGCACGCCTTGCAGCCGAGGAGGCCCAACGTGCGGAGCGCGCGCGCCAGCGCCTGGAGCGTCAACGCGAGGCGGACTTGATTCGCATACGGGAACGCGAGGCGGAGCGCGCGCGGCGTCTACAACTCGAGGAACGTACGCGGCAGCTGCAACTGGAGGAGTTACACCGGCTCGAGGCGGAACGGGCACGTCGACAACGCGACGCCGAGCGCGCGGCGATTCTGGCTACGCTTGGTGACACCAAAATTGGGGGCAGCCGCGGATCAACGGTTGCTCTCAACTCTCCGCCGCCGTCGCCCACGGGGTCCCTGAAGAACAAGGGACTGGATAAGGGAAAGGGGCGTAAGACGATCCTGCGCTCAAGGTCGTTACTGATGGCGCTTGTTGCGTGAGTTGTGGTTTTTTCCCTTTCTCTGTCTATCTTCACTTCATTTCCAACCTTTTTTTTCGATTTTTTCGAGGTTTCTCATCTTTTGAGCCTTACCTTTATTCTTCTGATTCTTGTCATTATTTATTTTCCGGATTCTGCTCCCCTCTGGCTTTTCTTATTTCCGTCCTTTTTCATTTGCTTTCCCTATCCTTCTTGGACCCATCGATCTCTCCTTTACCATAATCCAAGGCTAACCGTTCCAATTTTCTCCCCAGATCGATCGTCCCCTCTTCGTCCTCCACTGGCTCCTCCAGCAATTCACCTCCCTCCTCACCGCCTCCCTCACCATCTTCCCGATATTCAAGTCGCTCCTCGTCCCCCTCACGGTCCTCTCTTTCGTCACCCCCGACTTCGCCCTCGGCGTCTCCGCCCTCTCGTTTTTCATCGCCTTCGCCGCCCACGTCCCCGATGTCTCCGTCGTCCCCCTCATCCTCCTTCTCTGACGCGCAAGCGCAGGCACAGGCACAAGGGCACAGGCCTGCGCACGCACAACGTGCGGCGTCCTCCCCCGATCATCGGCGCCATGAGGTAGACGGAGGCCTGTGCCCCGCCGATGAGGACGTCGAGAATATGCAGGACACCAGAGCGGGTTCTTCTGAGCGTACAAACGGGGACGCAGACAGGGATGTCGTCGACGATGCCGAACACGAACCGGACCCAGACACGCTCACGCCGCGGCTCCTGCGCCGGCGCGCGCGCTCGACGCTCGTGGACGCGTTCCGCGCGCACGTGCTTGGGGAGCTGGTGCGGAGGGTGGGGATGTGGACGGGCTCGGGCTCGGGGTTGGGCTCAGGCTCGGGCTCGGTCTTCGGCGCGGGCGCTGCAAGTATTTTGGGAGGTGCTGAGATGGGTGGGTTCTGCTCTGCTCTTCTTTTTTTGATATTCTAGCTAATTATTTTGGAACGCACCAGACCCTGGCGATATGCTCCCAGGCACCCTCGACGAGCCGGGCGGCGGATACCCCGCGTGGGTCGCGCGCAGCATGCTCCGGCGTGCTGAGGTGCGGATGCGCGAAATGGAGGAGGAGTTTGGGTTCAAGCCGCACAAGTACGACGCAAACGATGCGTATGCGGACAGTCATATGTATGGCAACCACCAGCGCCACCGCTCCCAGCAGCAGTACCCACACTACTTTTTCGGGGCCAGCGATGACGAAGACTCTGAGGACGGGGAGGATGGGTCTGAGGGGAGCAGCCGGAGCAGCGGGGAGACGGACACGGATGGGTCGTCGGTGCATACGCCGCGTGGGCATATGCTGGTCGCGAGCGACGGGAGCGCGGTGAGCGGGTATTTCAGCTGTGTGGAGGACGGCGGAGAGCCTGGGGGGAGCGCGGCTGCACCACCACCAGTACCGTTTCTTCCGCCTGATTCTCCGCCCGCCACGGCCACGACCGCCACCACAAGCGACGCCATCACGAAGGCGCAGAGAGCTGCGCGGCGGCACGCACGCGCGGAGCATGCGGCTTTTGCGCATATGACGTCGAGGTTACGAGGCTTGCTGAGAGAGGCGGCGGCGGGGCGCGTGAGGGAGAGGCGAGAGGCGTGTGTACGGGCGGGGGTGGCGGAGGTGAGGGGGAGACGGCGCGCGTGGCTGGCGGGGGCGTATTCTGGGGACCGCGCGACGTGTAGAACCGCGGGGGCCATCGGGCTTGGGACACCGTTTCGGCCGTCGATGCTGCGGTGGGGCTGGGTACCGCCGGCGGAGGATGCGACGTTCGAGTGCGCAGGGCAGGAGGAGGAAGAACTGCCTGCATACGAAGACATCGTCCGCCACACCGCCATCACGATGACGTCGACGCTGGGGTTGCGTGCCCATGCGCTGGCTGCTGCTGCGCGCACGCGCGCCAAACACCAGCGCGGACTGCCGTTCGTCTTCTCCGAGCTTGACTCGGACGAAGACGAGTTTGGGGGGATGGATGGGCAGGGGGGCCACGCACATATTGTGGGCGGCGTGGATATCGATATTACCGGTATAGAGATCGAGGTTGACATTGATGGGGTGGGTTTTGGTGGAGAAGATGTGTTTGGAGCTGTGGGGGCGCTGGTCGGCGGGCGGCCAGGGAAGGGGAAAGGAAGGGGGAGCGGGAAGCCGGATCTATGGAAGGGGATAGGTGCTGGGCGGGGGCATGCGCTTGCTGTCTGAGGGAACGACGACGATATCTTTTTGCGACATCATCCGACATCCGACATCTGGACCCCGCCTTCATTCCTCTTTCGACTACTGACGAACAAACGACGCGATTCTTGTCTTGACGATCTCATTCACTCCAACAAATTCATTAGCATTCACATTCATCTCAAACAATTCATCCATCCATCCATCCATCATCATTCATCTCACCACATACCCACCTGCACTACCACGATTCGATTAGTTTTTCTTATACCAATGGCTCTCAGCTTCACTCATATAACCACTTCATCATCCACATCGACTCCGGCTCCTTCACTCTCACATTTGCATTTTCATAGACACCCAGAACGAAAACCACCGCAATCGACAATCGACCGCGCCATCTTGGAATACATACCCTCTTCCCCCTACCTTACCTATCCGCACTAAATTTCATCTCGACGCACCATCGTCATTGCGCTGGGCGTCTGTATAGTACATATAACTAAAATCCACTGCTTTGATGTTCTGTTTTACCCATCTCGCTCAGCACACGCACAAACGACGAAGCAACCAGATTTTCATTCTATGCTACACTGCGGCTACAATACAATATACAAGACTGATACACCACACCGAGGAACGGCAATAATATTTTTAGCAGTACGCACATCAACCACTGGCGGCCGCCGATACCGAGTGATGCGACCATAACGGTCATAAGATAAGTGACGCCTGTGAAGTATCTAACCCATCCGTACGTGAAGAGAAAAACTCAGTCAGCTAATTAAAAGTCCCCTAAATCCACCTCGATAGAATCAATGATCGACGCCTCAAACGTCTTCCCACCATTCAGCTTGGGCGTAGGCGACGGCGACAGCCCCTTCTTCGGCGTAGCCACTCCGAGCGTCACAGGATTGGGAGTTGCGGGTCTGGAAGCGTCAGCACTGTAGTATGCGCACGGAAGAGGAAGAATAACACACCTCGAAGTCGGCGTCGCGCTCTCAAAGAGCCGCGGGATCGTCCTGAGGCGCGCGCTCGGATCGAGCACCGACGCCTGCTGCCCGTTCTCGCGCTGGGTCTTGCGCTCGCGCCGCTTGCGCTCCGCCTCGAGCACCTCCGCACGGCGCACTGCCTCCATATTCGCCTTGCGGTTGCGCTCGTTCACGCGCGCAAGCACGTCCTCGCGCTGATCCACCGGCGCTGCGGACTCGGCGAGCTTCGCGATCTTCACGTCAATCTGCGCGACCTCGTCGTAGTCCTGCCGCCGGATCGCGAGCGTGCGCTGCGCAGTGAGGCGCGACTTCTCCACGACGCCTCCTCCGGGAGTGCCGCCGCTCTGCGAGAGCATGCGTTTGCGGGCGAGCATGTTGGTGACGTCGCCCTAGTGGAAGATTCGGTTGGAATGCAATAACAAGGAGGAGACCGCCGCGCGCACCTCAGTGACAGACTGGTTCAGAAGCTTTTGCATATGGGCCACGCGCTCGTCTATCTCCTTTCTGGTGGGCAGAGGTACACCCTCCTTCTGACAGGTCGATTGGAGCCGAGTGAACTCTTTCTGTGGTACAAGCTGAGCCCCTGGGACTAGAAGATAAAGAACGTGGCACAAACTGCTTGCCAGTTGTCGTTTGACGTGCGGTCCATCTGCCAGATCTTCTCCGCCTTGCCGTGCTTGAGCTCAAAGACCTGGTCCGTCAACTTGTCGTTGATTTTGTATGGCTTGACAGCGGTTGCCAGAGCTACATTCAAGTATTAGACGGGTATGTATGTAGCAGGAGAGAAATGACAGACATTTAATCTGACAAATGCGATAGACGGCTTCGTTATTCTCCTGGCCTATGAGGTATCTCACCCAACAACCTATGTCCTGGACATCAGACAAATGTACAGGCAGGGAAGACTGATTGATACGTGCCGGTGACGAGCTCCTCGAACCAGGGTGATGTCGAGTGCTTGGCCAACAGGTCCCGCGTTAACGCTAGCTGCTGGAGATACTCCATGTCCACAGGCTGATCTGATTCAGACGTCAATCCAGGTATCGGTTTCCCGAACAGTCGCTCGTCCTCCTGGTCGATTTTACTGATCTGACCGTCCTCAGAATCAGAGTCGGACATCTCCATGTCCATGGGTGACGAAGAACGTTCGTGAGAGTTTTTCGGAGAGTTGCCTCTCGTCTGTGCAGCGCGTGAGGGACCATAAAGGGCCAGAGGAAGGTTACTCACGCGCTTCTTCTCATCTTTTGCTTTGCGTTTCGCCTTGAGCGCATTCAGGGTTTTGTCCTTTATTTTGTTTTTAATCGTAGGGCGGGAAGGACCTATGAGGTACAAATTAGAGCCGAAGAGGAAAAATACATGAACAGTACGTGTAGTCGCGTCGTTCTCGCTGGCTGCGACGCGGGCAAGCTGCTGGTCGCGCATCTGGTTGATCATATTGCGGTCCCGGACGGCATCTTTGTCGTCCAGGCGCTTCGACAGGATCTCCTCCCGTTCAATCTCAGTCATTGCCAACAATCTCAAAAACAAATTTAAGTTTATAACGAAGAAATAAGCACGGGGCAGTACGCACTTGGCGCGATCCTCTTCGTCCTTGTATATGCCCTCTAGTGGGTACCAATCTTCGGGGTCATCTTCCTCTTCGCTCTCTGGTTCATTGTCGGAGCTAGCGCAGTGTAAAACCTGTGGGAAGACACGAGGAGTGTGGTCTACTCACTCTGCTGCTAGCTTGCGCTTCTTCGACTTTGAGGAGGAAGCTTTGCCTTTGCCTGCAGCCGAGGAGGAAGAAGCATCCCGAGCCCTCTTGCGGGTAGGCTTCTCCTTGTCTGAAGCTCCATTAACGAGTTCAAGGAGCTCGTCGTCGAGTTCTGAAGACATGCTTTGAGAACAAGGGTTGGCTTCAGTTGTGGTGGAAGACGTGGTGATATGTACTGCTATTATGGCTGAGACGCCCTGGAGCAGCGAGGTGCGTGGCAAGAGTTGAAGAGGCTCTGGCTGTATTTGTTTGGCTCAGATTGCCATGATTGGCCGACATGCCTATGCCAAACAGATAAACGGAACTTTTGGCTCCGGCCGAGAAGAAGAGGCTTGACCGAAAAAGCGGTGGGAGCGAAAAATTACCCTGTATCATATTTTTTCAAGTTCCGAAATTCGATTAGATTTTTCTTCCAAATTCGGCTCAACTTTAAAGAAAATCCAAGTTCAACCGTTCGAATCCACGACTGAAGGCCTGTTCAACTCCACAGTCAAATGCCCACAATAAAAGGAAATATACGCACATGGATGAACTATCAGGAGTCGATTTGCGGCTTTTGTGGCGAGAAATCAGTATCAAATAATATAAGCTTACAACGACTGTGATAGGATTCAACCTGGAAGGCCCTTCGTTCGAACAGAGATATTACACAGAGTTCTGGGAAGGTACCAAGGCCATTAGGTGGAAGTGCGGATTTGCCGCATCCAGCTTGGACTCCACAAAATGCCTCACCAGCTTCAGCCCACCGCTCACCATGTCCCGGTCCCCTTCAAGAAACGCATCATGGTCAACTGGGCCATTTTTTCCCCCATCGAGCTCATAGATGTGTCCATCTTTCGCTGACCGAACGAAGCAGACGTAATGCCCGGGTACGTCGTCGTCGTCCACAGGGCTGGTCCCCCGTTTCGCAGCGCTGTTATACACGCGCGCAATTCCCTCCGAGCTTTTAAGTGCCGCCGCACGCTCAACAGGACCCAGGGGAATTGACATTCGCAACAGCTCCGCGAGGAGAGAGTCAGAGTCTGTAGCAGTTTTTGGTATTAACTAAATGCTAAATATTAAATGCACAGCACTTGCCGATGAAATCCTGTCCGTCAGGACCGCGTCTCAGATTCGCCACAGCATGTATCATAGCAAACATCCCACACGCATGCTTAATCGTCTGTTCCACCCAAAACACAGGCTCCGCATCGCCTCGGCCAGAATAGCCCCGTCCCTGATCGCGCGCCTGCTGCCTCTCAGCACGGACCCCGGCCTCGTACTCGCGGGTCGCGTTATACACCAGAACAAAGGCGTAGAGAGGGGATGGGAGCGCTAGATCGCCAGAGCGGAGGTCATCTGCGTTGAGCGATAGGACATCTTGGAATTCGAGGGCAGTGGCGCCGAGAGCGTGTACAAGGTCTGTGAAGATAGCGGGATCGGATTCCAGAGGGATGCCGCTGAACTCGTCTTTTAGGTTCAAATCTGAGTCGCGATCGGTCATTTGAAGTGTCAAGTAGTTCAGACAGGAAATCGATGGTTGGTGGTTGAGAGAACAAGGCTGCAACAAGGGATAATTACGCCAGACACGTGATTGGGCCCGCTTGGGCCATCAACAATTTCAACTTGCCTTTCGACTCAGTGAAAATAATGTGCCTGAGGAAGTCGTTTTGAGTGAAGCCGCATCTGGGGAAATACAGAGCCTCAACACTAATATCTTAATAATACTGCCGGCCTGTGGGTATCTACTAGCCTGTGGGTACTAAAATAATCCAGCCTCCCTTCGCAAAATGTATGCGAGGTTACAGACTTGACAAGACTTCCCACAGCCCACCCTCTCCATGTAGTGCACTTATCCAGTCCACAGAAATGGAACTCCTCGAGATTCTGAAACTTCTCCTGAACTTGTTCGAAAATTTCTTGGCCTATTCTACTCGGCCGACTCGACACCACAACCATTCGATGCAGCTGCGGGAATCTGTCGCGAACACGAACCAAACCAAGTATTGCCCCCAGCAGCCCCGCCTGTATGTGCATCGATCAGTGGTTCTCCGCGAAGAGCGGGGCGAATGTAAACACCTTCGGTCTGTGCATGCCCCACATGTGGTCCTGAACTATGGTGATCTCGCGGATTCTGCAAGCCGAGGAGTCTGCCAGGGAGGAGCCCCATGTGAGGCCATTCAGATGTGGCGCCATCAGACGTAGTCGAACCAGCGGAATTATGGCAGATATCAACACAGGGATATCGGGTTGAGCGAGAGCCGTGGGGTCGGATTTCAGCATATGGATATCTTCCAATGGTCGCCCTGGGCTGAGGCGGGCCACTGCAGCTGGTGGGGCCGAAAGCCGCCTGAGACGAGGCAGAAATGAAGGCTTGAGCTCAATATTCTGTTCCTCGAACCCAGCAGCCAGGACGACAGTGTCGACCTCATCCTGGTGTTCAAGCATTTGGATGATACCGGCAGTGGCAACACGGTCTAAGCAAATGAAAGACGTGAGTCGGAATCGTATGCGCGCTGTGGTACTGGGTCCGAAATCGACCCCCCGAGTTATCGAAAGTCGTTTCAGGTTGAGCATAGCGGCCAGCGCCTCATCCCATTGGGGTCCGGAGGTGTCGGAATCGTCCGCTGCACTCTCGAATTCAAGGCTTTGCACCTAGTCGTGTTGCAGGATGTAAGTTTCGACTGGCTGGCACCACTGAAGTTCGCAACGCGCACCATCAACGCAATTTCTGGTTGGTTGGATAGTGTGTGGGCCAGCAGATTCCCGGGTGTGCCGACGCGGACGGTAATGTGGATGTACAAGATAGGGCAAATAATGCGCGAGAGAGACTTGGATGCGAGAGCCAGGCTGCATTGCGTTCTACGGTCATCCAGAAATTGGGCTACTTCCCCTAGGATATCGTCGCTGAGTTTGGGGGAAGACATGAGGAAGACCTGTGAGCTTATGAACCCGCGTTGAACACCGCTTAAACATTGACAAGGCAACGACTGACTCCAATTTGATCTGTGCGTTTCGCTTCCGCTAAAACCTGTGTTGATCTTTGCTCTTGTTTATATCGTTTTATCTTATCTTATCGGAACAAATTATGGTTGGAAAAGGAAACAAATGGTTTCGCACAAAAGAGGGCGGGGGATGGGGCTACGGGTCTTTCAGGTCTGTTTGGAGGTTCCAGCTGAAAAAATTTGTGTGGTGAAGTTACATGAAGTTGAAAGGGCACTACGTTTGAATAATGGCACACTCTGTTTACGCGCCAACATCCGCCACAAACTGAGGGAAATTACTCCCGAAGCTTCCATATACATTGGTCGTTTCGTCAAAATTCACGTTTGTGATGTAAACGCTGGCAAAACCGGACGTCTTGAGAGTGCTGAGGACCGACGCAAGAGTCGCGTTATCACTGGGGAATGTGTGAATTATGACGGACTGCTGAGCTGGGTGAGGAGTTGGGAGACTAAATTATCCAGGAAAATCAAAACTAGAACAGAGATCGGAGACCGAATCCAACATACGGTGCGAGGGCTTGATATCTGGTGTACCTTTCCTCGAAGGTGACAATTTGATCAGCGAGGCTGTAGTAGTCGGAATTGCCAATGTCAACTCCGGGGTTCAGGATCACCTACGGTTTTCATTAGAAGTGTCTTGGGTGGTAATGACAAACGTACATATCCCTGCGACCTAGAGGGCCATGTCGCGTTTCGTACCACGTTTACATACGAGGTATAGGTTGATGTGAGGCCAGCTTGTGTCTCGTCGAAGAAGATCCCTGCAACGCTCCAAGCCGTTTGCCAGCCCGCGTACGTCAACACGTCTTGCCGGACCTCGGAAAGCGGGCGTGCGCCGAAGTGCGTGAAGACATAGCCTACAAGCAGAACATTTGCATGCGAGTGCAGTGATTGGAGGGCGGGTTGGTAGTCCGTGTTGGGTTGTGTGTTCGCATCGCCGGGTCCACTGTTGGGATTGGCAATAATGTAAAACTGGATATCAGGGTGTGCGGTTATTCTGAGTTGCACGAGTCAGGAAGCTACAGCCAGAAGTATATAGTTCAGACGAGTACGCACGCGGTCAACAACGGATCCCATGCCCGGGAAGGGGGTAGATGTACAGGGGGACCTGGTAGGTTGAACGATTAAATGAAATACGTTGGAAAATGTGAATAGACGAACGATTATTCCAGTCTTAGCGTAGACTGGGGCAAAAACTGTCAAAAATGCCAGGAGAGGGAAAAAGACGCAGAGACGCATGTTGGGCAGCAGTGGAGTGGATGTCGGAATGAGTGAGTTCTTATAGTCCGTCGAGAAGTCGCCATGGGGACTACCTTTCGCACGCACACGCCTTTGTTTCGATATTTGAATTCATGATGGCGATGTGGCGTAAGTTCCTGGTCCAGAGAGAGTTAAGATTCGGGCGATTCAACTAGTCCGTTGGAGAATTTGATTTTGCTAGACGGCCATATTTTTGCAGCACCCGTGCATCTGAATCTGGGTTGCAGTTATTCAGGGCTTGTCAAAGTTTAGGCGATGGAGAATTCAAACGAGTCCGGCAAGTCCATCGGATCATTAGATGCAACGGGAGAAGTACTCGGGTCCAGGCTGGGCGGTACCTGTGAGTCTGAGCGGGTTTTATAAATATAGATTCCAATCGAGGTACAGTTTCAGAATCCATTCAGTTTAATGTGGTAAGACTCATGGAGTTGATAAGAAGTTCGGCAAAAAGAAACACCGCACATCAATTCACATTGCCACATCTTCCCACGGTTGAAATACCTTTGGTTTAATTGAATAGACGTGGGTTTCCTACAGGCTATGTCGAGACAGTTAGCCAATAATCTATCAGTAGTATTTTCCGTACATACGGGCTTACTTATGCTTAACTGTAACGTCGATCAGGTACCATAGAGGCTTGCTGTGGTGGTGGTATGGAGGCAACGGATGGTGTCCCTGAGAGATGATGGTCCGTGCTTTCCTGGTCGGTCCGTAATCGATAGCTGGCGCTTCTTGGAATTCACTCCTTCAGCCCTGAATATTCTCAAAACGGTGCCAAAACAGCTTGCTATAAACATATTTTTCTACGGACCCATCGTTGCTTATTTACGTGCTGCAGCATTTGTAATTAGACTTGGAAATTTCTCCTGGGACAATGTGTGATAACAAACACCATTGTGAGTACTCTCCATGCCGCACATTTCTCCCCGTCAAATATCTGTTTGATCCGTAGTCCTGTCTAGCCGTGATGGAAACGCTTACTTTCGTATTTATTTCTAACTGTGGAGTTCTTTCTGCATTTACATAATTGAAGTACCTCGTGGAGTTCCTACTTATATCGTGTCTACCATCTCATCGCTACGGAGATCTATTTGGCCTGGGGAAAATTCAGTCACGTTCGTGCACATGACTCCAGGAGCCTTGGAAATCGACACAAAAGACGACCCGCTATCAGCTGGGTCCCAGCCACCCAATCCCGCAGGTAAAAACTCACCCTGAGTGGAATTGCGGAGTTTACAGCATAGTTGGCTATAAAGCCAGCGAGGAGTCTAGCTCTTTTGGAAGAAGTCCCGGAGAGTTTCGGGATATAGATGTTGCCAGCGGATGGTTTCCTTCACGCAGATTCGCCTACGGATAGGGATTGTGCACTGAAATCAAAAGAATTCAAACACAGTCATAGGATCGATAGTCCCATATTTATGACACACTTCTTCCTCAATCCGCTGATTCCCAAGATGTTGACATCGAATACAGATCTTGCGTTGAATAATAAGCATCTAACACCGATCCGACTCTAGATCTTGGTCTTTTCTTGTCACATATATTCCGAGTGCACAAATTCCCGTTCATACCGGGTACCGGATACTATATACCCTGCTCTCCTAGTCTCAAATTAAACGGATGCCATAAGTAGGAGAAACACTCGTGTCTGTATCTAATAAGATATGGTGCTTTTTTCGTGCTGCGTAAGCAATATTCTGGCAATAGTCTACAGAGTTGTGCCTGTATACTTAGTTACTCCCTGGGCCCGGCGTTCCTGAGCCGGACCATGCCGTGTAATCTTCCTTCCTTCCTTCCATCGAAGTTTTGGAGCAAGGTTTAACTGTACCTAGAAGTTACTTGTTCCATCTTTAGTTTTCGCAAGGCAAAGTGATATACTGTAGATGGCGACTCTCGTCCAATACTTCGAACTCAAAGAACTTAAGATGGAAGGCTATGAGCCACGTTTCATCGTATTCTTGTCTTGAAATAAGAGTTTTCGCCGAGAACATGCCAACTAAAAAATGTACTATCTTCGGCTGAACGTGAAAAGACGGGCACAGAAAGACAATTGATTAGGTTAGACTAAAGTGACGGTATCTTTGATGTAAATCCGGCTATTCATGCTCCCCGGAAGAAGGAAGGAACAATTTCAAGAAGTTCAAGGTAATTGCCCAGGTTGTATGGGCACCACCTTGACCCCTGACTTTAGCTTAATGAAGGCTGTACGATCCCATTAGGCAGACTTCCAAACTCGTAGCGATCGTAGCTTGATCGTAGCAGTTGCCCCACCAGATATTTTTTGCCCACAGTAAATTTAAGTATTAGAGCATGTGCTCTGTTCCTCGTTCCATTCGCTGTGGTCTCGTTCGAATTGGGTAAAATCGCAGCTCACTTTCTGGTTATGTTTTCATCCAAATTTCGGCAGTGGTAAGCAGCTTTCAGCCCATTTCGTTCATCATTCTTTTTTCAAAGCCGGCTCATGCGGACCGAAACGCCGTGATGCCGATGCCGAATGACCGATCTGATTCCCAGGCCTAGGCTATCGGCGGGTTGTCGGCGGCTTGGATTTTTCACGCTGTCGAGTGTCGACTGCTGCAACCGGTTGCAACCTTGTCGTGCCTCACACACGCTGCCGCCGGCACCTGCGGTATTCCTTGACATCTCTGGCACTTCTCGTGTGCAAGCTGGCCAACAGCTGGCACAATTGGCACACTCTCGGAGACTCGGGCAACTCTCTTACTTGACGTGCGAGTTGATGAACTCATATTCTCTGAATGTGCGTCTACATCGCTGGCATCTTCGCGGAGCGTATAGCACGATACGCTGATCCTCCCGTTATCAATTAACCATTTTTGTCTTTGCCTCGACTGATGAGTGAGGAAGATATCTTTGTACACCTCCAATAGCGTTCGTCCCTGTGGAAACTGTAAGGTCGCGAAGTCAGGCTAATCCCATGGCTTTGACACTCCGGTGCCAGTTCATTATAAATACCAAGCTTCTTTCTCGGTAAGATGCTGCTCGTTTCGACGATGAAGGACGCGATTATGCACGCCTTAGCTGTGGCACTGTGTGCTCTACTGTCTGGGACACATACTTCCGCAGCACAGGTGAAGCTGGGGAAGACCACAATTATCGGGCAAAGTTATACCTCCGGACTCGAGTTTTTTGGAGGTATTCCATTTACTTTCGCCCTTCTGTCTCCCTGCTTTACTTCTCCATAACAGGAATTCCATTTGCTGAGCCACCCATCGGTAACCTGCGGCTGGCCCGTCCAACGAGGCAGTCAAACGTGGCGTGCTTAAATTAGGTTTACGGGACCAGATACTTGCTCTTGAATGGGTGCAAAAAAATATTGCGGCTTTTGGTGGCGATCCAGCCGAGGTACTCGGTATTACCGTTATCCGACGTGTATGGTGTTCAGCCTTGCATAGGTAACGGTATTCGGACAAAGCGCAGGAGCCGTTGCAATCGGCTTGCGGCTTGCTCTATCTCAACGATAACTTTGCCGGCCTTGCTCGAGCAGCGGTAATTAAGTGTCTTCTTCCTTACATAACTCCGATCTAACTGCTTTCCCCAGATATTCGAATCTGGTCAGGCTGGAACAACGGCAGTATTCGATGCCAATCGATCGCTACCACAATGGCGTGTTTTCGTGAACAACACCGCATCGTGTAAAGGCAATTTTACAGTGGAGAATGCATTCCCTTGCCTCCTTCGAGCGACCTCCGATGAATTGCTTGTCGGAGAAACAGCCGGAATAGCAGCGATGGCCGGCGAATTTCCCTTCTTCCCAGTGCTTGATGGTCCCCAAGGCATCATACCCGCTCTTCCGAGTCAGCGATTGAAGGCAGGCGCGGGATGTAAAGTTCCTTTCATTTCTGGAACCACTTTGGATGATGGTCTCTATACCCGTGTTTCTTCTTTGCGTCACGCTAACCAGTAATTTAGGCACACTATTCGTCGCCGCATCCATAGCGATCAATTCGACTGCGCAGATTGTTAGCCAAATCAACTCCTCCTTCACTACTTCTACTCCATCGCCGGGAAGCGTCGCAGCGCTTCAAAAAGCCACAAACACTCTGCTTGGACTGTACCCAGACATCCCAGCGCTGGGCTGCCCATTCAACACCGGGAACACATTCGGGATAAGTCCAGTGTTCAAGCGCGCGGCTGCTCTCAGTAGGTATCCTATTCCGCTCTCCTCCCGATTCTGACTCCTCTTTTTTTCTTACAGTGGGTGATCTGGTCATCCAAGCACCGAGACGTTTTTGGTCCCAAACAGCCACCGCGAAAGGAACAAAAGTCTATTCGTACATCTTCACCGACCCACAGCCAGAGAACCCGCCGTTTTTAGGAGGTAAATACGCACTAGACGGCTGTGGGCTCCGATGTTGATTTTCAACAGTTGCTCATCTCTCTGAAATCCCATACGTTTATGGTGATATCACTGTTGGCGCAAATGGCACTGGTCCAGGCGACCTCAGCAAAATGATGCAGGACTATTGGATCTCCTTTGCCACTAGTCTCGACCCAAACGACGGGAAGGGCACTCGACGTACGCAATTTCTTCTCTCCTCCCCTTCTATGCCTAGTCCTTAATAAACTAACAGGACCCAAATGGGAGGCATATGGACTCAACCAGGTGAATATCGCCTATTCGGCGTCAAGTTCAAATTGCTGACTGATTTCTGCGTTGAAGTGTATCATGCAGCTCAACAGTACCAACACTGGAATGATTCCGGACAATTTCCGCTCCGCTCAGATGGCATACATCGACAGCAACGCTGCACTGTTTTCTCAGTGATACCGGGAGCGTATGGCTACTAGCATAAGGACGGTTTCCTGGTCGGTCTGCTAAATATATGCGATTCATTCTCATAATTTTGAAGAGTGATTCCTCATCATTCCGCTGTTCCGTTGATCTTCGCGGCTATATGACAGCGACGTCCCTCATGCTGAATTGAACCTGTTCATCAGGTTCTTTCATAGACAAGGGCGCGCAATCTATTAGGCCTACTTAAGAAACGCCTTTTCTTGCGATTTATTCTCAGACTTTGAAAACATCCTCATTATTCCGCTGTTCTAGTGTTGAAAGATTCTTGAAGGGTGACGTCCGTCCCCTCATGCCGCCTCGAACCATTCATCAGCTTCTTTCATAGACAACTTGAAGCCTATTATTAGACCCGCATTTTTTTCCCTCTGAGAACAACTGCCAGCTCTGTCCCTTGGGATACAGATAATTAGTGAAGTTTTTCCTTCTGAAACAGCCCAATATGCATATATCTCCTGCAATTTCTCGAGTTGTTGTTGTACCATGGTCCGTTCTATTCAAAGAGGCTGTTTCTTCAGACCCCTGGGCCTCATATAGCTGGTCTTCGAATCGTGTATCTCATCTTTTCACTTCGAAGATGGCAGAAAATCAAACCAAGTCACCTCGATTGATGAAGGTCCCCTGCTGCTCGCGAATTTAACCATCTAAGGACAGATACTCCGACGAGCTAAGCCCACCAGCGATAAGAATGCGCATCGCGGAGAAACTAGTATATATTCTATCCAGTGTACAACAAGAGTGTAGTGGACGCAGAGCAAGGTAGCGAAAGAAAGAATTATAGAAAAAAGACATGGACAACAAAGGTTCACAAGCCCGGAATGCGTTCACTTTTAGGTTGCTGTGGGGGCAACGGCGGAAGGACGGGTGGGGGCGGCGAGCCCAGCATCGGCGGCGGCGACCCGGGCCTGTTCAGTATCTTGTCGCCCTTCAAACCCCCGTCCTTCTCTTTCTCCGACTCGAGCGGATTCGATGACTTGAGCGGATTGTGCAAGGAGCTCTAGAGCGCGGGCTTGCTGCTGGGATACACAGAGGGCGCGGGGTTGGCCAAGTTGGAGAACGGGCCAACAAACGGCGAGCCGTTCCGCAGACCGCCGGAGACTATATCATCGCCGGACGCAGCGGCAGTCGCAGTGGGTGTCACTGTCCGGCGCGGCGAGCTCGAGTACATGGGTGGCGGCGGGCCATTCATCATCGCCCCAACCATCATCTTGTTGGACGACGACGACGGTGGCGGCGGCGGTGGGGACGACGGACGCTCGCGCTCCGACCGATGCAGCACAGGGACCGAACCGGCGTGGGTGCCCTGCCAATGTTTCCGAGCCCGCCGCTCCCCGATCCCAGGCCCGTCCCGCCGGTAATCATCGACGGGCCCGTCAATATGGGCGTATTCGTCCCATAGCGCGATCCCCCGCCCCCGCCGCCACCAAACGACGACGAGGGATTCGGGGGAGGGTGCGTGCGATGCATGGGAGGCGACAGCCCGGCGAGCCCACTCGGCCGCTGGGGCGGGCGCGACGGCAGCGGCGCCCCTTGCGAACTCTGCGAATAGCGTCGCGGGGAGGACGGATGCGACGCGGGCCGGTGGCCCTGCACCGCGTCGCCCAAGTACCCCACGGACGTCGAGGACGACGGCGGCATGCGGAACGCGTCCTCGAGCGTGCGCGAGCCACGGGGCGCAGACGGCGCGCTCCCGGGTGGCGGCGGCGGTGTGTGCATGCTGCGCGACCCCCCGGGCCCGCCATTCCCGTACGAGCTGCTCATCACGAACGGCGTCGCCAGCGGGCGCTCGCGGGAAATCCGATTAGATTTTTCTTCCAAATTCGGCTCAACTTTAAAGAAAATCCAAGTTCAACCGTTCGAATCCACGACTGAAGGCCTGTTCAACTCCACAGTCAAATGCCCACCATAATAAAAAGGAAATATACACACATGGATGAGCTATCAGAAATCGATTTGCGGCTTTTGTGGCGAGAAATCAGTATCAAATAATATAAGCTTATAACAAATGTGATAGGATTCAGCCTAGTAGGCCCTTCGTTCGAACAGAGATATTACACAGCGTTCTGGGAAGGTACCAAGGCCATTAGGTGGAAGTGCGGATTTGCCGCATCTAGCTTGGACTCCGCAAAATGCCTCACCAGCTTCAGCCCACCGCTCACCATGTCCCGGTCCCCTTCAAGAAACGCATCATGGGCAACTGGGCCATTTTTTCCCCCATCGAGCTCATAGATGTGCCCGTCTTTCGCTGACCGAACGAAGCAGACGTAATGTCCGGGTACGTCGTCGTCCACAGGGCTGGTCCCCCGTTTCGCAGCGCTGTTATACGCGCGCGCAATTCCCTCCGAGCTTTTAAGTGCCGCCGCGCGCTCAACAGGACCCAGGGGGGTTGATGTTCGCAACAGCTCCGCGAGGAGAGAGCCAGAGTCTGTAGCAGCTTTTGGTATTAACTAAATGCTAAATATTAAATGCACAACACTTGCCGATGAAATCCTGTCCGTCAGGACCGCGCCCCAGATTCGCCACAGCATGTATCATAGCAAACATCCCACACGCATTCTTGATCGTCTGTTCCACCCAAAACACAGGCTCCGCGTCGCCTCGGCCAGAATAGCCGCGTCCCTGATCGCGCGCCTGCTGCCTCTCAGCGCGAACCCCGGCCTCGTACTCGCGGGTCGTGTTATACACCAGAACAAAAGCGTAGAGAGGGGATGGGAGCGCTAGATCGCCGGAACGGAGGTCATCTGCGTTGAGCGATAGGACATCTCGGAATTCGAGGGAAGTGGCGCCGAGAGCGTGTACAAGGTCTGTGAAGATAGCGGGATCGGATTCCAGAGGGATGCCGCTGAACTCGTCTTTTAGGTTCAAATCTGAGTCGCGATCGGTCATTTGAAGTGTCAAGTAGTTCAGACAGGAAATCGGTGGTTGGTGGTTGAGAGAACAAGGCTGCAACAAGGGATAATTACGCCAGACACGTGATTGGGCCCGCTTGGGCCATCAACAATTTCAACTTGCCTTTCGACTCAGTGAAAATAATGTGCCTGAGGAAGTCGTTTTGAGTGAAGCCGCATCTGGGGAAATACAGAGCCTCAACACTAATATCTTAATAATACTGCCGGCCTGTGGGTATCTACTAGCCTGTGGGTACTAAAATAATCCAGCCTCCCTTCGCAAATTTTATGCGAGGTTACAAACTTGACAAGACTTCCCACAGCCCACCCTCTCCATGTAGTGCACTTATCCAGTCCGCAGAAATGGAACTCCTCGAGATCCTGAAACTTCTCCTGAACTTGTTCGAAAATTTCTTGGCCTGTTCTACTCGACAGACTCGACACCACAACCATTCGATGCAGCTGCGGGAATCTGTCGCGAACACGAGCCAAACCAAGTATGGCCCCCAGCAGCCCCGCCTGTATGTGCATCGATCAGTACCGGTTCTCCGCGAAGGGCGGGGCGAATGTAAACACCTTCGGTCTGTGCATGCCCCAAATGCGGTCCTGAACTATGGTGATCTCGCGGATTCTGCAAGCCGAGGAGTCTGCCAGGGAGGAGCCCCATGTGAGGCCGTTCAGATGTGGCGCCATCAGGCGTAGTCGAACCAGCGGAATTATGGCAGATGTCAACACGGGGATATCAGGTTGAGCGAGAGCCGTGGGGTCGGATTTCAGCATGTGGATATCTTCCAGTGGTCTTCCTGGGGAAAAACGGGCCACTGCAGCTGGTGGGGCCGAGAGGCGCCTGAGACGAGGGAGGAATGAAGGCTTGAGCTCAATATTCTGTTCCTCGAACCCAGCAGCCAGGACGACAGTGTCGACCTCATCCTGGTGTTCAAGCATCTGGATGATACCGGCAGTGACAACACGGTCTAAGCAAGTGAAAGACGTGAGTCGGAATCGTATGCGCGCTGTGGTACTGGGTCCGAAATCGACCCCCCGAGTTATCGAAAGTCGTTTCAGGTTGAGCATAGCGACCAGCGCCTCATCCCATTGGGGTCCGGAGGTGTTGGAATCGTCCGCTGCACTCTCGAACTCAAGGCTTTGCACCTAGTCGTGTTGCAGGATGTAAGTTTCGCCTGGCCAGCACCACTGAAATTCGCAACGCGTACCATCAACGCAACTTCCGGTTGGTTGGATAGTGTGTGGGCCAGCAGATTCCCGGGTGTGCCGACGCGGACGGTAATGTGGATGTACAAGATAGGGCAAATAATGCGCGAGAGAGACTTGGATGCGAGAGCCAGGCTGCATTGCGTTCTACGGTCATCCAGAAATTGGGCTACTTCCCCTAGGATATCGTCGCTGAGTTTGGGGGAAGACATGAGGAAGACCTGTGAGTTGAAGCGACTTATGAACCCGCGCTGAACACCGCTTAAACATTGACAAGGCAACTACTGACTCCAATTTGATCTGTGCGTTTCGCTTCCGCTAAAACCTGTGTTGATCTTTGCTCTTGTTTGTACCGTTTGATTTATCTTATCTTATCGGAACAAATTATGGTTAGAAAAGGAAACAAATGGTTTCGTACAAAAGAGGGCGAGAAATGAAGCTACAGGTCTTTCAGATCTGTTTAAAAATTCCAGCTGAAAAAATTTGTATGAAGTTACATGAAGTTGAAAGGGCACTACGTTTGAATAATGGCACACTCTGTTTACGCGCCAACATCCGCCACAAACTGAGGGAAGTTACTCCCGAAGCTTCCATATACATTGGTCGTTTCGTCAAAATTCACGTTTGTGATGTAAACGCTGGCAAAACCGGACGTCTTGAGAGTGCTGAGCACCGACGCAAGAGTCGTGTTATCGCTGGGGAATGTGTGAATTATGACGGACTGCTGAGCTGGGTGAGGAGTTGGGAGACTAAATTATCCAGGAAAGTCAAAACTAGAACAGAGATCGGAGACCAAATCCGACATACGGTGCGAGAGCTTGATATGTGGTGTACCTTTCCTCAAAGGTGACAATTTGATCAGCGAGGCCGTAGTAGTCGGAATTGCCGATGTCAACCCCGGGGTTCAGGATCACCTACAGTTCTCATTAGAAGTTTTTTGAATGGATTTTGGGATTTGAGAAACGTACATATCCCCTCGATCTAGAGGGCCACGTCGCGTTTCGCACCACGTTCACATACGAGGTATAAGTTGATGTGAGGCCAGCTTGTGTCTCGTCGAAGAAGATCCCTGCGACGCTCCAAGCCGTTTGCCAGCCCGCGTACGTCAACACGTCTTGCCGGACCTCAGAAAGCGGGCGTGCGCCGAGCTGCGTGGAGACGTAGCCTACGAGCAAAACGTTGGCGTGTGAGCGCAGTGATTGGAGGGCGGGTTGATAGTCCGTGTTGGGCTGTGTGTTAGCATCGCCGGGGCCACTGTTGGGGTTGGCAATGATGTAGAACTGAATATCGGGGTGTGCCGTTATTCTGAGTTGCCGAGTCAGGACGTTACAGAGAGAAGCATGTGGTTCAGAGTACGCACGCCGTCAACAACGGATCCCACGCCCCGGGAAGAGGGTAGATGTACAGGGGGACCTGGTCGATTGAACGATTAAATGTAATACGTTGGAAAATGTGAATAGACGAACGATTATTCCAATCTTAGCGTAGACTGGGGCAAAGACTGTCAAAAATGCCAGGAGAGGGAAAAAGACGCGGAGATGCATGTTGGACAGCAGTGGATTGGATGTCAGAATGGGTGAGTTCTTATAGTCCGTCGAGAAGTCGCCATGGGGACTACCTTTCGCAAGCACACGCCTTTGTTTCGATATTTGAATTCATGATGGCGATGTGGCGTAAGTTCCTGGTCTAGAGAGAGTTAAGATTTGGGCGATTCAACTGCAAGTCCGTTAGGAGAATTTGATTTTGTTAGACCATCAGATTTCGTAGCACCGGCGCATTTCAATCTGGGTTACGCTTCTTCAGGGCTTGTCGAAGTTTAGGCGATGGAGAATTCAAACGAGTCCGGCGAGTCCATCGGATCATTAGATGCCAACGGGAGAAGCACCTTGGGCGGGGTGAGTCTGAGCGGGTTTTATAAATATAGATTCCAATCGAGGTACAGTCTCAGAATCCATTCAGTTTTATGTGGCGACACTCTTGGAACACACTGCCACATCTTCCCACGGTTGAAATACCTTTGGTTTAATTGTGGGTTTCCTACAGGCTATGTCGAGACAGTTACTATCAGTAGTATTTTCCGTACATACGTGCTTATTTATGCTTAACTGTATCGTCGACCAGGTACCATAGAGGCTTGCTGTGGTGGTATGGAGGCAACGGATGGTGTCCATGAGAGATGATGGTCCGCGCTTTCCTGGTCCGTCCGCAATCGCTGGCTGGTGCTTCTTGGAATTCACCCCTCCAGCCCTGAATATCCTCAAAACGGTGCCAAAACAGCTTGCTATGAACATATTTTTCTACGGTTGGAAATTTCTCCTGGGACAATGTGAGATAACAAACACCATTGTGAGTACTCTTCATGTCGCACATTTCTCCCCGTCAAATATCTGTCTGATCCGTAGTCCTGTCCAGTGAAAACGCTTCCATTTCGTATTTACTTCTAACTGTGGAGTTCTTTCTGCATTTAATTGAAGTACCTCGTGGGATTTCTATATCATGCCCATCATCTCATCGCTACGGAGGTCTATTTTCCCTGGGGAAAAATTCAGTCAGGTTCGTGCACAGAACTCCGGGAGCTTTGGAAAGCGACTCAAAATATCACCCGCTGTCATCTGGGTCCCAGCCCGCTGCAGCCAATTCCGTAGGTAAAAACATACCCTGAGAGGATTTGTGGGTTTATAGTATAGTTCGCTATAAATTAAGCGAGTGGTCTAGCTCTTTCGGAAGAATTCCCCATCCAATCCAGAAGTTCCGAAGAGTTTCGGGTTAATAATAGATGTCGCCAACTGCAGCGGATGGTTTCTCTCACGCGGATTCGCCTGCGGATCGACTGAAATCAAAAGAATTCATACACAGTCATATGATTGATAGCCCCAAATTTCTGCCACACATATTCCTCACTCTTTTGTTTCACAAGACGTCAGCATAAGATTAACCATCTAAAACCGATCCAACTCTACGTCTTTTCTAGTCATACATATGTATTTTGAATGCACTAATTTCCGCTCATACCGGATACCGGATTCTAGGTACCCTGTCCCGCACATCAACCGGATGCTATAACTAAGTATCTACATAACTGAGATATGATGCCCTATTGTTCGTGCCGAAGATTTCAAAACGAGTTACCTCAAATTTATACCGTGATGTTCCATCTACAGATTCTGGGCAGCCCCGGCTGAATACCTGGAACTCAATGTGGAATGATAGTGGTCCGCAATTATTGATATTTTTGGTCGAAGAATGCCGACTGAAAAATTATTATCTGGCCGAAAATCAGAATGGCATTAGAAGATGATTGACTGGATTAGACCCGAAAGATTTGAGCTATATCGTTGATGTGGATTCATCTATTACTATTGTTCCCTTCGGGTCTGGAGCTGCCCTGTCTAGCTGGAACAACTTTTTCTCATTTTTTCCCGCAAACCTTTGCCCCCGGTATCCTCCGGCATTTATTACTACATGTCTGATGCATGTACATGCAAAAGAACTAAGTGATTTGGCGAAGGGAAAGTATGGTTAGCTCGTTGCCGGGCACGTTGATGAGAGGGTAATATATAATATTACTGAAAGTCTCCGTGTCCGCTTAGTCCGAAAGCCCGGAAAAATTCAAGCACATTCTTAAACAATAGAAAAAGGTTTCCCTCTCTTCAGAATCTGTTTCCGGAACGATTTGCTTATGACCTGGGCGAGAGAGCCACATTGTCACTTCATGTCACGGCCTTGACAGGATCACCCATTTTGCACCTCTCTGCCCAGGATATGGGCACATCGTGCCGGGAACATATTCTGAGAAGGTAGAAACCATTTTTCATTGTTTGAAAACACGCCTGAATATTTATGGGGCTTCGGGGTCAGCGGACACAGAGAAAGTGCGGACTATTCCATATTACCTCTGATCACCGTGCCCGGCAACGAGCTATCTATATGTTCTCCTCACCGAATCACTTAGTTGTTTTTCATGTACATGCATCAGACATGTAGTAATAAATGCCGGAGGATACCGGGGGCAAAGGTGTGCGGGAAAAATGAAAAAAAAAAGTCGCTCCAGCTAGACAGGGTAGTTCCAGACCCGAAGGGAACAATAGTAATGGCTCACCGAAAAAGGGGAACAACTTAAAAGGGTAACTGCCCAAGCTGGATGGACCGCATTACCGCCACCTCAAGTTTGGCCCTGGCTTTAGCTTAATAAAGGAGGTGGTCCGATCTCATATTATAGTAGTAAGTATATCTCCAAACCGTAGCAGCTGCGGGGCAAGTATTCTATTTCCTGTTCTAAGATTCGCTGCGGTCTCGTTCGAACTGGGTGGAATTGTCCCTAAAATCCGGTTATGTTTTCGGCTAAATTCCGGCAGTGGTCGTTCATCCATCTTTTTCAAAGGCGGCTCATGCGGACCGAACGCCGAGGTGCCGATGCCGAATGGTCGATCCAATTCCCAGGCTTAGGCTATCGCGGGCTGTCAGCGGCTTCAAGATTTTTCACGCTGTCGACTGTTGCAACCAGGTTGCAACCTTGTCGTGCCTCACACACGCTGCCGCCGGTACCTGCGGTATTCCTTGACATCTCTGGCACTTCCCGTGTGCAAGTTGGCCAACAGCTGGCACAATTGGCACATTCTCGGAGACTCGGGCAACTCTCTTACTTGACGTGCGAGTTGATGAACTCATATTCTCTGAATGTGCGTCTACATCGCTGGCATCTTCGCGGAGCGTATAGCATGATACGCTGATCCTCCCGTTATCAATTTAACCATTTTTGTCTTTGCCTCGACTGATGAGTGAGGAAGATATCTTTGTACACCTCCAATAGCGTTCGTCCCTGTGGAAACTGCAAGGTCACGAAGTCAGGCTAATCCCATGGCTTTGACACTCCGGTGCCAGTTCATTATAAATACCAAGCTTCTTTCTCGGTAAGATGCTGCTCGTTTCGACGATGAAGGACGCGATTATGCACGCCTTAGCTGTGGCACTGTGTGCTCTACTGTCTGGGACACATACTTCCGCAGCACAGGTGAAGCTGGGGAAGACCACAATTATCGGGCAAAGTTATACCTCCGGACTCGAGTTTTTTGGAGGTATTCCATTTACTTTCACCCTTCTGTCTCCCTGCTTTACTTCTCCATAACAGGAATTCCATTTGCTGAGCCACCCATCGGTAACCTGCGGCTGGCCCGTCCAGTTCCAAAATCCTCTCTCAGTTCAGCCACCTTTGACGCAAAAAACTTTGGGGATTCTTGTCTACAGACCTTTTCACCATTCGTACCGGCATGTGTCGCTTCCAAGCGCCATACATTATTCTTCTAATATCACAACAGGCGAATCTTCCGATGTCTGAGGATTGCCTGACGCTCAATATATTCCGCCCTGCTGGCCTGAGTACTCGCGCGTCGCTGCCAGTAATGGCCTGGATCTTTGGTGGTTCATTTTTTAGTTAGTGCCAATATTTTTCTTCTGCCCTACTCTGATCCCATTGAAGCGGGCACGCCGATAACATTCAATGCATCCGCTCTTGTGGCACACTCCATCACTCGAGTACGTTGTGCTTTGACCCGCGAAGCATTTTGATCCATATTCAATTCATATCCACAGGGAACTCCTGTCATCTACGTATCCTTCAACTATCGGCTTGGCCCACTTGGCTTTCCGCAGGGACCCGAGGCAGTCAAACGTGGCGTGCTTAACTTAGGTTTACGGGACCAGATTCTTGCTCTTGAATGGGTGCAAAAAAATATTGCGGCTTTTGGTGGCGATTCAGCCAAGGTACTCGGTATCACTGTTATCTGACATGTATGGTGTTCAACCTTGCATAGGTAACGGTATTCGGACAAAGCGCAGGAGCCGTTGCAATCGGCTTGCTCTATCTCAACGATAACTTTGCCGGCCTTGCTCGAGCAGCGGTAATTAAGTGTCTTTTTCCTTACATAACTCCGATCTAACTGCTTTCCCCAGATATTCGAATCTGGTCAGGCTGGAACAACGGCAGTATTCGATGCCAATCGATCGCTACCACAATGGCGTGTTTTCGTGAACAACACCGCATCGTGTAAAGGCAATTTTACAGTGGACAATGCATTCCCTTGCCTCCTTCGAGCGACCTCCGATGAATTGCTTGTCGGAGAAACAGCCGGAATAGCAGCGATGGCCGGCGAATTTCCCTTCTTCCCAGTGCTTGATGGTCCCCAAGGCATCATACCCGCTCTTCCGAGTCAGCGATTGAAGGCAGGCGCGGGATGTAAAGTTCCTTTCATTTCTGGAACCACTTTGGATGATGGTCTCTATACCCGTGTTTCTTCTTTGCGTCACGCTAACCAGTAATTTAGGCACACTATTCGTCGCCGCATCCATAGCGATCAATTCGACTGCGCAGATTGTTAGCCAAATCAACTCCTCCTTCACTACTTCTACTCCATCGCCGGGAAGCGTCGCAGCGCTTCAAAAAGCCACAAACACTCTGCTTGGACTGTACCCAGACATCCCAGCGCTGGGCTGCCCATTCAACACCGGGAACAACACATTCGGGATAAGTCCAGTGTTCAAGCGTGCGGCTGCTCTCAGTAGGTATCCTGTTCCGCTCTCCTCCCGATTCTGACTCCTTTTTTTCTTACAGTGGGTGATCTGGTCATCCAAGCACCTAGACGTTTTTGGTCCCAAACAGCCACCGCGAAAGGAACAAAAGTCTACTCGTACATCTTCACCGACCCACAGCCAGAGAACCCGCCGTTTTTAGGAGGTAAATACGCAATAGACGGCTGTGGGCTCCGATGTTGATTTTCAACAGTTGCTCATCTCTCTGAAATCCCATACGTTTATGGCGATATCACTGTTGGCGCAAATGGCACTGGTCCAGGCGACCTCAGCAAAATGATGCAGGACTATTGGATCTCCTTTGCCACTAGTCTCGACCCAAACGACGGGAAGGGCACTCGACGTACGTAATTTCTTCTCTCCTCCCCTTCTATGCCGAGTCCTTAATAAACTAACAGGACCCAAATGGGAGGCATATGGACTCAACCAGGTGAATATCGCCTATTCGGCGTCAAGTTGCAAAATGCTGACTGATTTCTGCGTTGAAGCGTATCATGCAGCTCAACAGTACCAACACTGGAATGATTCCGGACAATTTCCGCTCCGCTCAGATGGCATACATCGGCAGCAACGCTGCACTGTTTTCTCAGTGATACCGGGAGCGTATGGCTACTAGCATAAGGACGGTTTCCTGGTCGGTCTGCTAAATATATGCGATTCATTCTCATAATTTTGAAGGGTGTATCCTCATCATTCCGCTGTTCCGTTGATCTTCGAGGCTATATGACAGCGACGTCCTTCATGCTGTTCATCAGGTTCTTTCATAAACAAGGGCGCGCAATCTATTAGGCCTGCTTAAGAAACGCCTTTTCTTGCGATTTATTCTCAGACTTTGAAAACCTCCTCATTATTCCGCTGTTCTGGTGTTGAAAGATTCTTGAAGGGTGACGTCCGTCCCCTCATGCTGAATCGAACCATTCATCAGCTTCTTTCCATAGACAACTTGAAGCCTATTAGACCCGCATTTTTTTCCCTCTGAGAACTGCCAGTCTGTCTCCTGGGATGCAGATAATTACTGAAGTCTTTTCTTCTTCTGAAACAACCCAATATGCATATCTCCTGCAATTTCTCGAGTTGTTGTTGTACCATGGTCCGTATTCAAAGAGGCTGTTTCTTCAGACCCCTGGGCCTCATATAGCTGGTCTTCGAATCGTGTATCTCATCTTTTCACTTCGAAGACAGAAAATCAAGCCAAGTCACCTCGATTGATGAACATCCCCCCTGCTGCTCGCGAATTTAACCATCTAAAGACAGATACTCCGACGAGCTAAGCCCGCCAGCGATACAGCCTATCAGAATGCGCATCGCGGAGAAACTAGTATATATTCTATCCAGTGTACAACAAGAGTGTAGTGGACGCAGAGCAAGGTAGCGAAAGAAAGAACTATAGAAAAAAGACATGGACAACAAAGGTTCACAAGCCCGGAATGCGTTCACTTTTAGGTTGCTGCGGTGGCAACGGCGGAAGGACGGGCAGGGGCGGCGGGCCCAGCATCGGCGGCGGCGACCCGGGCCTGTTCAGTATCTTGTCGCCCTTCAAACCCCCGTCCTTCTCTTTCTCCGACTCGAGCGGATTCGACGACTTGAGCGGATTATGCAAGCCGCTCTGGAGCGCGGGCTTGCTGCTTGGATACGCAGAGGGCGCGGGGTTGGCCAAGTTGGAGAACGGGCCAACGAACGGCGAGTCATTCCGCAGACCGCCGGGGACTTTATCATCGCCGGACGCAGCGGCGGTCGCAGTGGGTGTCACCGTCCGGCGCGGTGAGCTGGAGTACGTGGGTGGTGGCGGGCCATTCATCATCGCCCCAACCATCATCTTGTTGGATGACGACGACGGTGGCGGCGGCGGCGGGGAGGACGGACGCTCGCGCTCCGACCGATGCAGCACAGGGGACCGAACCGGCGTGGGTGCCCTGCCAATGTTTCCGAGCCCGCCGCTCCCCGATCCCAGGCCCGTCCCGCCGGTCATCATCGACGGGCCCGTCAATATGGGCGTATTTGTCCCATAGCGCGATCCCCCGCCCCCGCCGCCACCAAACGACGACGAGGGATTCGGCGGAGGCAGCGTTCGATGCATGGGGGGCGACAGCCCGGCGAGCCCACTCGGCCGCTGCGGCGGGCGTGACGACGACGAGCCGGACGGCGGCGGCGCCCCCTGCGAGCTCTGCGAATAGCGTCGCGGGGAGGACGGATGTGACGCGGGCCGGTGGCCCTGCACCGCGTCGCCCAAGTACCCCACGGACGTCGAGGACGACGGCGGCATGCGGAACGCGTCCTCGAGCGTACGCGAGCCACGGGGCGCAGACGGTGCGCTCCCGGGCGGCGGCGGCGGCGTGTGCATGCTGCGCGACCCCCCGGGCCCGCCATTCCCGTACGAGCTGCTCATCACGAACGGCGTCGCCAGCGGGCGCTCGCGGTCGTCCATCTGTACCGGTGGTGGATTCACGCGCCCGCCTCCACCACTGCCGCTGCCGCCGCCGTGCTTGCGGTACTCGGGCGGCGGGGGTGGCTCGTCGGCGCCCTTCCAGCGCGCGTCGTTGTTTGACTTGGACGACGAGGATCCGGAGAGGCTGATCATGTCGGGCTGGTGCGGGAGGCGATTGTCGAACTCGCGTGAGGCGCGCGGGCTCAGCGACGGGCGGCCCGCAGAGGATCCCCCGGGCCCAATAGGGGGCTGCGGCGGGTGGTGGTGGTGCACGACATGGTGGTGGTGCGGGCGATGGTGGTGATGCGGGACGCCGTGGCCGTGATGATGAACGCCCGCCTGCTGCTGCCCGGGAGGCGCGTTGGAGTGAATATGCGGCTGCTGCGGCCGGTGCTGCATCTGCATCATATACTCCCTTCGCTCATGCTCGTGTATTTCCCGCTCGCGCTCCCTCTCCCGGTCCCTCAGCCCATCACCGCGATCGCCCCTCTCCCGCGCGTCTCTCTCCCTCTCCCTCTCCCGCTCCCTTTCACGCTCCCTCTCCCGTTCCCTCTCCCTCTCGCGCTTCTCCCTCTCACGATCCCTCTCCCGCAAAACCCGCTCCCTCTCCTCCTCCTCCGGCACGCCCTGCCCACCCGGCCGCGCCATCGGCATCCCCAGCCCAATCTGCCGCCCCTCCCGCTCCCCGCCCCCGCCCCACTCCCCCGCGCCCTTCCCGCCGCCCCCAAATCCCCACTTGCCCCCCTGCACCGGCGGCGCCGGCGGACTCGCCCGCCTCCCCGCCGCACCCCCGCCCCCAAACGCATACGGATTCATCTCAAACTGCCCATGCCCCCCATGCCCCGGCGCACGCCCGAACCCCGGCGGCCCAAAGCCCGGCGGCATCTGCTGCTGCTGCATCCCATGCTGTTGTTGCTGCTGCGCCACAGACGGAGGCGGCCCATGCCCGTGCCCCCCGTGCTGCTGCTGCTGGAACTGTTGTTGTTGTTGCTGCTGCGGTTGCGAAGGAGGAGGCCTGGCCCCCGGAAACAACGCATCGTACAGCTGGTGCGGCGGCGGGGGCATCATACGGGGTTGTTGCTGTTGTTGCTGCTGCTGCTGCTGCACCACCGCATTATTCCGCCCCGATATCTGGATCGGTATCGGGGCTTGCACCTGCGGCGGGGGCAACACGTGCTGCGGCCCGTGCCCATGCCCATGCCCGTGCGGCGGGGGTTGGTGCTGTGGCTGGTGCTGCTGCTGCAGGGGCGGGGGATGTTGCTGCTGATGCTGGTGGTGGTGCGCATGCTGCGGCTGGTGCTGGAGCATAAAGTCCAGATCGCTCTGGATGTCGGTGGCGCTCAGCGGCGCGAGGTCGGGGAAGACGAGGCGTGGCTGCCGTTCCTGTGGGGGCGTGACGCCGTTGGTGAGTGGTTTGCGGCGGCGCTGCGTTTGTTGTTGGCGGCTGAAGGGCAGGGTGGATTTGATGATGCTGCGAAGGCTGGGGGGCGCTGGGGGGATGCTGTGTGATGATGGGGGAGGCGGGATACGGCGCACTGGGTAAAGATGAATGTTAGAACGGCGTTGAACAAGAAGAATATGAAGAAGGAAGAGAGAACGCATAACCACCATGAAATGCGTGCGCGCTCAGGGAAAGTAAAAGAAGTAAATACCCTCCCCGTAAGAGAGAGAGAACGACAATCCACCGCGCATCCATGGCGACCAAAGATCAGCCCACCCGCACTCTGCGTCGCCATATTACTGACCGGAGGAGGCGCAAAAGGTCCCCCGTCACCGAGACACGGAAAAGACCTCTCCCAAAATGAAGAAGTCCGATCGACAAGGCCAAAAAAGCGAGGAAAAAAAAACCAGAACCAGCAGGGGAAAAAAAGTATCGGAGCCAAGGTGCAAAGCCACTAAAAAAAGCGCAAAAATGAAGTGCCCCAGCTCAAATGACGCGAAACAAAGCGCGGCAGCTCGAGCGAAGCGCCACAACTCCAGCTCGCGCAAAGTGCGTGAACAGTGGCCGACAAAACCAGTCCCCCCCAAAAAAAATCCCCCAAAACAGCAAAGCAAAAAACAAAACAGTAAACCCAGCAAAAATCGCCCCCCAAAAAAAACCAAAAAGAAGAAAAAAAAACAACCAGAAAGGCAGAAAAATGCTTACAAGGCTGCGGCCGCTCCACGCCCCTTCTCTCGCGCTCGAGCCGGCGGCGCTTGCGGTTCGTCTCGGAGATCATGTCCGTCTGCAGGTCGTCGCGCGCGAGCTGCGGTGGGGGGTGTTAGTTAGTATCGGTGCGGGTTGGGGGGTGAAAAGGTGTGTGGGGATGTGTGATGTACGGATGTTGTATGCGGGGTATAGGGGATATAAAAAACCACACACCTTCCACCAGCCCCACACGGCGTCCTCGCCGACCTTGCGCTTGCGCTCCGCGTCTGCGTGCTCGAACGCGCGCTTGCGCGTTGCGAGCTCGAGGCGCCGGTCGCGCCGCGCGCTCAGCTCGCGCTGCAGGTGCTGCATCTCCGGGTGGGTGCCTGCGCGGGGATAAGCGGACGAATGAAAATAAAGAAAGAAACGACTTACCACCAAGCACGAGCGCCTCCTCCCACCCCAGGCCCTCCATGCGCTCGATATACACGGCCTCGCGGAGCAGGGCATAGCGCAGCTCGATGCCGGCGAGCACGTCGAGCGCCTCGGCGCGGTGCGCGGGCTGCACCTCCACGTCCGCCTCCTCGTCGTGCATGTCCGCGTCGTCCGACTTGGCGTCCTGCTCGATGTCGGACTTGTCGTCCGCGTCGTCCGCGTCGGACTTTTCCTCCTCTGCGTCGGATTTCTCTTCCTCCGCATCGGACTTCTCTTCAGCGTCAGACTTCTCTTCCGCGTCAGACCCCTCGAGCGCGTCCTGCATCTCCACATCGACGTCGACGTCGACGTCCTCCTCCTCGCCCTCGTCCGCGCTGCGCTCCGACACGGGCGACACCTCCCTGTCCCTATCGCGCTCTGCATCCGCGTCCTCCGCGCGCGAGATGGGCGACACCGGCACATCGGCGTCTGCGTCCGGATCCGCGCCGTCCTCGTCCGCGTCCTCGTCTCCGTTGTCGTCGGGGTCTGCGTTATCGGGGTCCACAAGCGGCGTCGACTTGGCGCCCGCGGCAAGCTCGCGCCGGCGCTCCTCCAGGCGGCGCTTGAGCTCGTTCTCGCGCGACGCGGTGAGCGCGGCGTCTGTCCCCTTCCCTGCGGCGTACTCCACATCCGATTCGTCCTCGTCGTCCTCCGTCTGCTCGTCGCTCTCCTCTGCCACGACGGAGGTGTCGATCGCAAGGGGGGGCACCACAAGAGCAGCAGGCGGCGACGACGCGACGGCAAAGAGGTCGAGCAGCGTCGCCGCAGCCGCCGCGGTGCTGCTCGCGCTTGGGACTATGGTCTCTGGATCGCCGTCGATGTCCATTGGGGTCTGCGTGAGGGATTAGCATACTTTTTGAAAGAAAAAACAGCAGCACTACTTCGTCCTTTGGTTCCTGGGGCATCGTCAGTAAATAAATTAGAATGAAATAAAAAAGAGAATAACCATATCCTGGTCGTCTGCCGACTCCTCCTCCATCGCGCGCGGCCGGCGGGTCTCGTCGTCCTCCTCCTCCTCCTCGACCGCTGCGCTGCCCGGTGCTGCCCAACCCCACATCGGCGCAGGCACGATGCTGCTGCGTTTTCGCCTTCCGCTGCCGCTAGTTGTGCTCGCGCTGGTCGAGCTCGCCGCCGCGCGCCCCTTCGCAGGCCGTCCACGCCCCCGCCCGCGCACGCCAGCCTTACCCTTCCCCTTCGCGCCCTCCTCATCCGCGCTCGCCTCGCCCTCCTCGTCCGACTCCTCCAGCTCCAGCTCGTCTTGCCCCTTGGCCTCCCCCTCCTCCTCCGTCAGCTCAGACAGCTCCGAGCCCGAGTCCAGCCCCGCCTTGGGGTTCGCAGTCGAGGTCGACGCCTTCACCGCGACGTTCTCCTGCTGCTGCTTCTTCGCACCCTTCTTCGCCGCCTCCTTCGGCTTTGCCCTCTCCTTCGCCGCACCCGCCCCCTTCTTCGGCGGCGCCTTGCCTGGATTCTTCCGCGGGCGCCCTGCTTTGCGCGGCGCGGGCACGGGCGGCGGCGGTGGGGAGGGCGACGGCGACGTCAGGTCGTCGGAGAGCGAGGCGGTCGACATGGGCTATTGAAAAGAGGCAGGCGCTTAACGTTTGTTTACCTGATCAACAACGGACAGGTGGCCCCGGTCCGGAGAGCCGACGTTTATCTTATCTTATCTTGACCGGATTCTTCCGCGGGTTAGTTCTGGAGAGGAAATTCGGTTCCAGGGAAGGAATATTAATCAAGAATATCCACGGAGTTTAGAAAAATGGCAGCGTGATTTTTAAAGAAAAACAAGAAGCGACCCAGCTCTGAGACGGATTACGATAAAGAGTACTAGTGGCCATTTGGAGATGCCTGACTTGGGATCCGCGCTTGACGTTTTTGATATTACGGCTCGCGGCAACTAATTCGGCGGTAGGGTCATACTACTAATTCGAATGAGAATGTTTTTTAGTTGTGTTGTTGGAATCAAGACGGCGATCCAATATTAGCAGTGAACCCGTTGCAAAACGCGCGGGGAATCTTTTGTTGTCTACGGTACTCAAATACTAGTATTCTAGAGTAATTAAATGTACCAATTTAGCCTCTCGGATACAATAACGGGCAGCCACAGGAATGAAGAAATGAAGGAAAGAATGAAAGGCGGGGACCTGGTAGCAAAGTGCGCCACAAATGCAGCTCGTAACTCCAACATGTGTTCCCAAAATTGAACCATTCATACTAAAGTCGCAGTTACAAGAAATAAGACCTGATAGCGCTGGCGCGCACCTGCCTCCAATTCTTCTTGGGCGAGATACTGCAGGACACCCGTTCGATTCGGGGTTGGGTCATGTACCATTTGAATAGCCTTTTTTTTGTGTTGCCAAAATTGAGCCACTCTTACATACCCAAGTGCATTTTATAAGGAATAAATAGCGCTGGTGCACACCTGCCTCCAGTACTAATAGTTGCGCAACAACTGCAGCAGAACACGTTCGATTCTGATCGGGATTGGGTCATAGACCAGTAGCACCATTTTTCTTTTGGCAAAGCAATGAATTCATTCCCACATATCCAAGCTCAATTTATGGGAAGAAAAGACCCGATAGCGCTGGTACGCACCTGAGTTCTGTGATTCTGAGTCATTGCAATGCTACCCGTTCGATTCAGGCACGTCAGATGAGGTGCAGTTTTTTTTTAGCAAGGTAGAAATCAAGCAAACCTACCCAAGTTCAATTTATAAGAAGAAAGGACCTGATGGTACTGGTGTGCACCTGCGTTCGGTGAAAAGAGTACAGCATAGACTTAGCAGAACACCCGTTCGATTCGGGGTCAGGTCATTCGAAGTGTATGAGCGAAGATTTTTTTTTCTGGCAATCCAAACTTCAACCACTCCTACTACCCAAGTTCAATTTATAAGGAACAAGACCCGATGGTGCTGGTGTGTACCTGCATCCTGTAGTAATATCCATAATCTGTTACAGTGGGACAACACCCGTTCGAATCGGGGTCGGGCCATGGCCCACCGGGTTGTTAGATTTTTTTTTGGGTGTGGCTGAGATGAACTACATCTACCAAGGCTCGATTTATAAAGAACAAGACCTGATAGCGCTGGTGCGCACCTGCGTTCTGTGATTGGGAGTTATTGGAATGCTGCTGCAGGACACCCGTTCGATTCAGGCACGTCAGGTCATGCAAGGGTGAGGTGCAGCTTTTTTTAGCAAGGTAGAAATCAAGCACATCTATCCAAGTTTAATTTATAGGAAGAAAGGACCTGATGGTACTGGTGTGCACCTGCGTTCGGTGAGAAGATTGAGCATAGACTTAGCAGAACACCCGTTCGATTCGGGGTCAGGTCATGAGCGCCAAGCGAAGATTTTTTTTTTCTGGCAACCCAAACTTCAGCCACTCCTACTACCCAAGTTCAATTATAAGGAACAAGACCTGATGGTGCTGATGCGTACCTGCATCCTGTGGTAATATCAATAATCTGCTACAGTGGGACAACCCGTTCGAATCGGGGTCGGGTCATGGGCCACCGTGAGGTCGACAGATTTTTTTTTTTTGGTGTGGCTGAGATGAACCACACCTACCAAGGCTCGATTTATAAGGAACAAGACCTGATAGCGCTGGTGCGCACCTGCCTTCAATTCGTTGGGAAAGATGGATGAATACAGCGGGACACCCGTTCGATTCGGGGTTGGGTCATGCATGACTGCTTCTTTGCATATTTTTTTTGGTTGCTAGAAAATTGACACACCTCCGAAGTTGGATGGATAATGAATAAGACATGATATGTCTGGCGCGCACCTGCATCCCGTAGGTTGGGAATGATCCATAAACAAACACTGCGTACCGCGGCCCCGTGGGCAAAGGTTTCCCTGGGTCTACGTTGGTGTACGGTGGTCTACGTCGGCCGATGCTAGTGGGCAGACTCTGCCTACTGGGGTTAGCCAGCGTAGGCAGAGATAAACCCGGTAAACCAACTTCGCCTACGGGGCCATGGAATGCAGTGAAAGATTTTTTCCCAGGCCTACGAAAAAAAAAACCACATTTGTTCTATGGTCTGACTACGGGAGACTAGGAATAATCACTTAAGTACGGTTGGAGCCGCTAAATTCGGGGTTGGGTCTTTCGTCGCACGGTGAGAAGCAGTTTTCTTTGGTGTGACCAAATTGAACCACTCCTGCCCAGGTGCATTTTATAAGACGAAAAGACCTGATAGCGCTGGTGCGCATGCACTCCAAGTGCATCCGTACAACCGGAGGCAATACATAGTCTGTCGGGCACCCATTCGATTCGGCGTTGATTCGTATGGAAGCAGGCTGCAGGGCAGCTTTTTTACAGCGAAGAAGAAATCAAATCCTCTTATCCAGGTTGAACAACCTGATAGCGCTGGTGCGCACCTGCTCCATGTGATCATTTTCGCGCTGCTATATCCATTCGGTCGGGGGTTGGGTCATAGACTCGTTACCAGTCTGTAACCAAAATCCAAAATTTTGTGGCCAGCACTTTCGCTGATTACGTTCTGGCGGAAAGTCAGAAGAGTCTAATAATCATCGGAGTTTGAAAGTAGTGGAGGAGTCTTGCGCTGGAGTTTCTGATAATCTGAAGAAGCGACACATCCAAAAATTGCATATAGGTATTGAAATGTACATACTGCTACTTTCAGCGGTGTAAGTGAAGTTTCCAAGAGTGGCGCGGAAGTAACATTGTGTGGTAAAAATGAAATAAAATAAAATAGATACAAGTAGTTCCTGTGCGAGTAGAGTATGTGCATACAGATAGGCGGTTCAGTCCCAAGATAAAAATAAAAATACAAAAACACCGCTATTACCCATCGTACCGGAACTTGAGGTTCCCCATTCGTTTCTTGATTTCGCTCAGCTCTAGGTTCTTCATCATCGTACCGCGTTGGTCGCTCAGGTCGATCTTGTCGACGATGAGCTCCCTGCTATAGAATGCCGCGATCCACGAGTACAGCTCGAACCCGCGGCGCGGCACATCGAGGGGCAGTCGTGGCACGAAGAGCCCAGCGGCCAGCCCCAGCACGAGGACGACGACGATGACCATGACGGTGTCGCGGGTTTTGAGCTGCGTCACGCTGAGGATGTCGTCTGCATAGCAGCGCGCGACGGTGCGTCCGGAGCCAGCGAAGTACGGGAGCACGTTGGAGGCGTCAGCCATGGCGCGCGCTTGGGCGAAGAAGGCCGCGGAGAGCTCGAGGTAGCCTTGTGGGCCTTGGCCGCCTGTGAAAGACACCTGAAAAGGGATTATTCCTAATACAAAACCCAGTGGCTGTGGTGAACTCGCCAGGGTAGGGGAGGGGACGTAATATGCGTCCCGGCCGTTATCCTTTTGCGGGGTCAGTACGCCTTCATTCAAAATGCACTCTACGGACGAACCTTGAGAATCTGATTCACAGAATTTCCATGAGCCACATCGTACACCGCGCTCAGTCCCGTAGAATTCAACTGTCGCTTGAGATCGGGGTCAGCGAGGGTCGGCCCGACATTCGTGTCTATAAATTGGGGTGTATTGACATCCGTGATGACGTTCCCCTTGTTGATGATCCGCGTCGTCGCGGGAACGCCAAAGCTGGTATTGTATGTTTCGACGACCCATGGCTCGTATAATTCTAGACAGACGGCCGCGTCAAGGCCGATAAAGGTGTCTTTGCCTGAAAGAATACGAGATGAGGGAAGAAAAAGAGGAGCTGAGGGGCGAACCGTTTATGTCCGGGACAGGGATGCTATAGGTGAGAAACGTGCCGCTCGGTGTGTAGGTTGTGTTGAGTCTGACTAGGAGGGTTTCGATCGAGATAAACCCTTTTCCATCTTCGCCTGTTATCCATGGTAAGTTTGACGCTTAAAATGCCAGTATCAACAACATACCCATAGAAACGGGCATGCTTTTGAAGCTATGGGCCACGCCGTTGTCGGAAAAAAATGCTGCGTTGAGGTGAGGAAAATATAAGAATGTAAACAAAAATGTAGTGACCTGATAAAGCCAAGTCGCTCGGGTTGAGTGCAGTGGGCAGTGTATCGTTGCCTTGCAGCGCACTGGTGGTGTTGAGCGGCACTTTCAAATTGGAGGGCAAATCCATATTGAACGATGCGAATAACGATCGGAGAATTGTGTGTGGAGTAAAAATGTACGTGAAGTTGCTTGCGGAGCGCGGGATGCTAGACGACGTGTGAACAGAGTAAGTGCGGGATGAGAGCCGTATAACATACATCGTATTAGGGTCAGTAAATTTTTCGCAGTGGATTCTGATGCCCCATCTGGGATACCTAGACAGCTGTTCAGTCCAAAGACACAATGGCGACGCGAAAGGCCGAACCTCAGAAGCACGCCGGCTTCCGTAGATGCACCCAAGTCGGTGACCTGCCCGAACTTGTCCGACTCGATCGCTGCAGCTGTTGTGTTTACTTCGAACGTCCCAAATCCACTTCCGTTCGAAAGGAATTGTGAACGGCTCGTTTCGGAAAAGTAGATGCTGTCATTCTCATACATAAACGATACGGCGGGAGGTATCGCTCCATGGCTAGAAAAAGGGCTGAGTGTCCAAGTGAGATCAAAGTCCTGTAAGGTGATCTCTCAGACAACACTGGGGAGGCTGAGAGAAAGTATACGCACATTAAAGGCGGGTTCGAGAGCGGTTGCACGTTGTATATCCGAATCACTCAGGTCCCCAAATACGGCCACTTCGCGGTAGGTGTGCGATTGATGCTGGAACACGCTTGAAACGAAACCGATATTGAATAGGCAAATAACTGACTCGAATTGAAGCCTGGATATCGACGACCCGTCCCAAAATGAACGGCAAAGATCCCGCTATTGCGAGCAGAAGCAGAAAGAATAGGGCAACTAAAGACCAAGGCCGGGAGCTGCGGTGGGTCAGCAATATCGGTGAAGTGGCATATATCTCACATACTCATAACTTTTTCGCGCCTGATGGGCGGTCCCCGGATAAAATGCCCTATTCCACAGGAGGCCCATCGCGTTCCAGATGCTGGTGGGGTATTGCGAACTCGCAGCTAGGTCTACCAATGGGATCCCGGGTTCGCTGGAAATGCGCGATTGATGGATGAGTGTTGCCCAAGCTAACGAAACAGCAGGTGAATCAGAGGTATCGAGACAAAATTGAAAAATCACACACTCGCGGCTTCCAAAAACCTCTGGCCTAGACGGGCAAGCATAATTCCCAGAGCCACACCAACCGCGCCTACGGCAAAAGAGAAACGAATTAGACCGCGGATCTTATGTGCACTATTTGACTTACCGCACCCCATTCCGACAAGTAACCGACTCCAGAAGAGGGTCATATTGTCGGCAACAAGCACGAACACCAATAATACTGGATATGATATGGCGCAGAAGGCTACATGGAAAAGAATGACCTTCCATTCGGGAACTTCAAAACCACCCGCAAATGGATGTTCCCGAGGAGACCTGGGTCTGGAAGGGAAGAGATCAGAGAGAGGGGTCTTCAAAGGCGTGTCATATTGCGCCGGAGAAAGGGGATTCTGCTTGCCGGACGACGACAGATACAGGTCTTGTGGGTTAAAACCATCGCTTCTCCCCACTAGCGGTTCGTATTGCGGGACAGCCAGGGACGCGGGCCTGTGACTGCCGCGAGACGGGCGGTTAGGCAGAAGGGGGATATCCTGCGAAGGAGGATCATAAGAGCTATCAGGAGTGGACCCAGCACCGGGCGGGCGGGACCATGATGAATATTGTCCTCGAATGTCGTCGCGGAAGAAAGCTCCTGGCGCTGTCATGAAGGTCGAGGTTGGAAGAGGAATGAGTGAGGCGCGCAACTGCGAGCCCTAGCCGAACATACCTGCTAACAGCTACTGAGCGCTTAGCGCCGAGCGCTGATCAATCGATCGGAGGCATTTTTGATCCTCAAGTAATTTGTCTTCATCAGGAAAACCGTAGTCGAGCCCGCTATGAGATGCTATGAAGCTCAATGAAGCCATATGCAGCGCTGTCAAGCGATCCGTAGCGCTCAGCTTACCTACATACCCTCTATGTAGCGCCTTCTAGGCTAGCTGGCGCTCTCTAGCGCTGCATAGCCACTTCTGGTTTTCCTGATGTTGGCGATAATCTGCGGCGGTCTGAGCAAGGTCCGAGAATGAGCATTCAGCCGAGTAGTTCAGATTTACTTCCGTCGTCCGACTAGCTATCATTTCCGTTTCATTGCCGGGACTGGATTGTTAGCTGTCTTATTGCGGGAGCTCTGCAAGAGCTCTGTATCATAAGATTCCTCAGCGCCTATACGCGCCTATACCAGCCTCGGTTACGATGCCACTGCTGTCACGAGGCGAAGGCGCAGCCCGTGAAAGAAAGAAGCGCAAGCCGCGGGGCACGGATCCTATGCACGTGGAGGACGTGGAAAAGATGTCGCGAGCGGGGCCAAAGGCTCGGGAAACGCTTGGAAGGGCTATCGGCCCGCGCAGCGTCCCGCCGGTAAGTTGCCCAAGACCGAAGCAGCTGAAAGCTGCATACGGAAGGAAATTTTGTGTGCGAAAGAAGAAAGAAAAGAGGCGGAAGAAACATAAAAAGGCGCGTGTTGTGCTTACGAATGGTCATAAAGCAGCCTCTCCCGGCGTTCTGGCGCGTGTTAGGACGGCACTGGCACGGTGAGGCGGGAAGCGCGTGAGGCGTCTGAGGCGTATCGTTGCCAGAATTTTGGCGGAAGGGGCGAGAGGACTCTAAGAGTCGCAGATAGAGCATAGCAACGGTATCCTCTGCGGATGAAGTGGAGAGGACGTCCACTAAGCGGCGAAGAAAAGAGAGATTTTGCGTACGCGATGGACGCGATCTCGAAGCGGGAAAGTGACGAAGTCACGATCGCGTCACGCTACTTAAAATCTCCAGCTCGACTGACCCCTAACAGTCTCCCAGACATCGACTATGAGACCCGGCGCATGTCGTCCACGTCCTCGTACGGCAAAAAACGGCCCCGGACGCCCCTCGACTCGGAAGAGCAGCCTGGCCAGGATGACAAGGAGTCCAAAGTCTCGCTGCCGGCGAAGGAGAGGGCAAAGCCGAAGGAGGCGGCGAAGAAGGGTGCGAAGAAGCAGCAGCAGGAGAACGTCGCGATGAAGGCGTCGACCTCGACTGCGAACCCCAAGGCGGGGCTGGACTCTGGCTCTGAGCTGTCTGAGCTGACGGAGGAGGAGGGGGATGCCAAGGGGCAGGACGAGCTGGAGCTGGAGGAGCCGGACGAGGAGGGCGAGGCGAGCGCGGATGAGGAGGGCGCGAAGGGGAAGGGTAAGGCTGGCGTGCACGGGCGGGGGCGTGGTCGGCCTGCGAAAGGGCGTGCAGCGGCGAGCTCGACGAGCGCGGGCAGTGGAACCATACGACACTGACATACTCGACACCACGCCAGCGTACACCCCGCACCCCCCCGCGGTTTCTTCTCCTCCTCCTACCCGCCCCCACCACGGCGCGCTCGCATCGCCAGACCCGTGCGACGCACTCTCCACGCCCGATGTGCAGGTGCGTGCTTTATCAAACTTATTGCTACTTACTCATTTTTTTCATCAACAATAGTCTCACTTGTGTTGTCAACTACGATGCGCAGACCCCGTCTCACAACGCGCAGCCCTCGTCTCACGGCGCGCATTCACGCTGGTGGGTCGCCCTCCTTTCTTTTACTTACTTTACTTTCTCCGTCTCGCGCCCACCCCGCTCGCTCCCTCCGAATCGGCGCCGTGCACGCACATGTTGCGTTCTGCGGTCGCCGACTCGGAGCGACATCTCGTCGCTGAGGCGTACGCACTCTCGCGGAGTTGCAGTACGGCTCGATCTCGCGCGCGCCGACTCGAGAGCCCCGGATGTGCTCCGTCCCCCCTCCCCAAAAAAGAAATCATTTGCACACACCTCACTGGTACGTCTTATTCTTCGCAGCTCACACTCGCGACTAACTCAATTTCTATAGAAAAGTCAGCGCGGCAGCATGTGAAGGCGAGAAAGGGCATACCGGAGTCAGTAACACAAGGTAAGTCCGACTCTGTACCGCCTACGCCCACGTTTTCGAGGTGCACTCAGCTCTCGCGCGCACGTCTGCAAGGCCGCGCTCGAGAAGAACGCCTCCCCGCGTCGGCTCGAGCACCCGCGGCGAGTCTTCGGACTCCGCTCGCGGCCTCGTATCGACTCGCACTGGCGCGGCATGCCCGTACCGTGCCCAGTCCGCTGGCGCGCTCGCGAGGAACGCCTCCCGGACCCGCCTAGAGTCTCCAGACTCTGCGCACGTTCGACTCGCTGCACGCCTCACCCGCGCGCGGCGTCGTGGCTTGCACGCTGGCACGCAGCATGCGGGGTCTTCGGACTCGCTCGCAGCAAACCGGGCCCGCGACGCTTGCACGAAAGTTGCGTGCAGCTTGTACTGTCTCGAGTCGCACGGGGGGCGGTTTGTACATACGCACCGCCGCGTCGCGCCGTCTCCACTCGCGCGCATCGATTCGTATCGGGTTTACCCTTCTCGTCGGCAACGCACGCGCGGTTTCTATCATCTAAAATACATGTGTAAGCAAGTAATTAACGCACAGCAAGGGATGAATGAATAGACTTTACCTTTTTTTGACCGCTTTGTGAGGTTTAATTCAGCGTGGCTCAACGTTTTTTTTAGTCTGGTAAGGATTTATTGAAGCTGTGAGAGATCGGGGGCAAATTGAAGGTGACTAAATAAAGGGAAAGTTAGACCCACCCGGCAAATGTACGTTGGCGCTGGAAGATATCGGAGCTGGGTCGACACAATGTAACTACCAGCGGGTTAGTAAGAAGCTGAAGTTGAAGTGAGTAGATTTACCGGAGAAAATGACGTACCAATTCAATCCCTTGTCCCAGTCGCATCAACGTGAGTACTTGAGGCCGAAAGCTTGAAGATATAAAAGATTCAGGACGAGGTCCAAGGTAGCTACTAGTAATTTAGTAAGAGTAAAGTTAGAATAAAGTCGAAGTTGGACTCACCGGAGAAAATAGAATACCAATTCAACGGCTTATCCCAGTTGTAGAGGACGGACGGAGGAGAGAATCCTTGAAGATATAAGAGCTTCGGACCGATCTGTTCGAGGTGAAAGGTAGCTGCTAACAATTTAGTAAGAGATTGAAGTTGAAATAAATTAAAGGTTGGACTCACCGGAGAAAATGGAATGCTAATTCAACAGCTTATTCCTGTCGTATAGAACATGTATGGGACCTTTTTGTCCGGGATATTGGGGCCTTGTGTCGACTTCTTTGAGGTACAAGGCAACTGAAAGCCAATTAGCAAGAGGTTGGGATGGAATTGAACATCTAAGTTGGAATGACCACAGAAAATGTAACACGAAATCAAAGGCTTATTCCAATCGCAGAAAACGCGTGTAGAAACGAGCGCTTGAACATATAAGAGCTTCAGATTGACTTGTTGAAGTACAAGATTTTAGTAAGTGGTTGAACTTGAGATAAGGTCGAAGTTGAACTTACCAGAGAAAATGGAATGTCAACCTGACGGCTTATCTCAGTCTCAGACAACGCGTGTAGAAACGAACACTTGAAGATTTAATAGCTTCGGGTCGACTTCTTTGAGGTACAAGTTAACTTCAAGCAGGTTAGTAAGAGGTTCAACTTGAAATAAAGTCGAAGTTGGATTGACTGACGACGGAAAATTCAATACCAGTTGAATGGCTTCGAGTTTAATTTTCAACGAACTTGTGAGCAAGTTATGAAGAATTCAACTTAAAATCAAGTTGAAGTTGACTTATAAATTACTGAATAGCCCTATCCCAGTCGTATGGAATATGTATGGTACATTTATTTTGTAGTTAGGCTAGCTCTGTAGTACCCAATGAATTATTAAGCGTGTCAGTAAGAAAGCGAATCAGATGTCGTTCAACCGCACCTTGCACCTCCAATTAACATCAAACTAACTCAGCTGATCCGCCCATAACTACGATAAGAATGTGTTATTGAAAAAATCGTGACTGGGGATAGACTGCGGGTTGCATGAAGGCAGAGTAACGAATGTCTGAATAAAGTAGTCACAAAGTAGTCAGTAAATAATGAAGCGGGTGGAAAAAGAACACATACCTATTCTAACTTGACCAGAGCTTCGACATTTTGAAAGAGAGCCTTGGAAAATCAATCGGCGCCAGTGGTGTGGTGGGCGGAAGCAAGCGAGGACCGTGGGAACGTGCATCGTCCATCTCCATCGCATTTTTTGAGACGGGGGTCGGCTAGCCTCCATGAAGCATGCATGTAACTGGCGACCTGCCGGATAGGTGCTCCTTAACTCGTCTTCCACGGTTATTGCTCCGCGCAAATGCCAGCCGCCACCGTTCAAGTTATCACCCCCCTCACGGAATTTCATATACTGTACCATTACGACCAAGTGTTCAGGCACTGTGACCTGTGACCTCAAGTGTTCATTTTTGAAGTGTTCATTTCGTGGGAAATTGCCATTTTGGGCGATTTTTCGGCATTTTCCGGCTTATTTCTCCCCGTTTTCACGCTAAAAGTTCGATTCAAAACACCAGTGACCTGTGACCCAATTAACAAGTGTTCAGTTCAGGGAGGGCTGTGACATAGTGACTGAACACTCGGTCGTAATGGTACAGTATGCGCGACTCCTACGACCTAACAAGAACCAGCCGGCGTAGCGATGTTCATGCATTACCAACGCATCGATACGGACATTTTTGCATACTCTTAGATACTCTTTTGTTCGAATTTGAATATCCGGCTGACTACAGTATGTCTTGAAAATTGCGGACAACCGCATTACTATTCATGTGCCCTTCTTACGTGCTGCCTGCACTTTTGGCATGCCCTCTGTATCTGACTCTACTTCGCCATTTGCTGCGGTGATAATGCGAGGAGTCTATTTTCGACTGGACCACTGATTGACGCTCTTGTAACGCGCATGCTGTACTCATACCGTTTGAGTGAAGGCTAACCTGTCTAATTTTGCTTCTTTGTATTCGTCTAGTCTTACCTCGGCGTGTGGAAACATAGCGACCGGGAGCTTTGGCTAGCAGGGTGCGGAGAGGCGGATACTTCCTGGAAAGAGACTTAACTTTTCGGCGTGCAAAAACGGCGTGGCCCAGCGCCAATTGGCTTTTCTGGCGTGGGCGTGGGCGTTTGGTGGCACAAGCCGATTTGCTCACGCCCATCAAAGCCCACGCCGATTTGTCGGCATGGCACGCCAAGATCAATTTGGTCGAGAAAGTAAAATAAAAGCATGTAGCCAATGTTATACCTATTGGGGCACCCTTTAAAAGTTCATAGCATCTCGCTACTTCAAGATGCACGGGCTTGAAGCATTATTTCTATGGTAATGCGCACATTTATTTCGGAGTTGACAACCAAACTGCTCAAAATTTACTGAATCCCTGGCTTGTCTTGTGGTATGTGAAGCATAGATACCCCAAAAAATTCCTATACACAGAGAAAACGACAGCACAAGAATTGGGCGTGCTACGGTGAAAAAATCCGTCGCGTCGGCTATAATTAGCACCATGCCGCCCCAGTCTGTGCGAAATTTAAATATTCATTCAGGTGCCATTCCAAGTAGCCCAAAGCTAGGCATTGGCATGCTGTATCCTGGTGAATGTTCTTTGATTTGGTTTCAAAGCACTTGGCATGAATTTAAAACTCAATTCAAACTCCGAAGTGCGCAAGCCATTTTGTCCTGATGGCATCAAAGCCCACGCCAATTTGTCGCCTTGGCCCACCAAAGTCAATTTCGAGATTTCACTAGTATAAAAAGCTACCGTGCCCTCAAATTGTATGTGACATTTTTGGATCACCTCCATTAATACCTCCTGTGAACATTAAGCGACTGGTATCACTAGTGTCGCCACTTCCGTGGCTTAGAGGCTGAATTTTTGGACATGCAAAAACGATGTGCACGCCCGCAAATCGGCTTTTGGGCGTGGGCATGGGCTTTTGGTGGTACAAGCCGATCTGCTCACGCCCATAAAAGCCCACGCCGCTTCATTGGCGTGGCCCACCAACACCAAGTTCAGTCAGTAACGAGTGGTGAATACCCTAATGGACTCAAATTGTGTGTGTGCACACTCTGTGACAACCTCTTGTAAAGACTAGAAGACTGGCAGTAATTTAATACTTTCACTATACCAAAGCCTCAGGTATGCTCAAATCAATGACTTTTTTCGCTGTGAACCTTCCTCCGATGGCTATATGAACACAAGACGTGGAATCGGCGGTGGTTCAATATGTAGAATGTCCAGTAAAAAGGAAATCTGTCACTGTCGGTGCGGGCACTTGCGGCGGCGGGGAGTAAGCAATAATAGACGACATCAAGGACATTACGAGAGCTTCCGAGTGCGTTCATTCAAACATACCGCTGAAATTAATTTCGGCGGGACAAGCCGTGAAACTGGCGTGGGCTTTGATGGGTATGTGCAAATTGGCTTGCGCCGCCTAGGAGCACGCCCACGCCGCAAAAAAAAACTACGGGAATAAGTAATGTGGTTGCATTTCGCAACTTGACAATTAAAAGAATCTGATTTCGGGAGCTGATATGTGGGTTCCTCGACATCCAGATTTCCCTACATACTAAAACGAGCTGAAAATTGAGGGATCAATTCTAACATGGGCTATTGTCATTGGAGAAGTTCAAACTCAGTCCCGAGAAAGCCGTGCGGACATGGCCATATGTCGTCTTCCATCTCCCCGACTCTTTTGTATCTCTAAATCGCATGCACTAGCCTGCTTTCTGATTTAAAAATGTCCCCGTGCCAGATTCACTAAGCTATAAAGATGCTATGTACTACATACCTGGACGGGCATTGTCACATCTGATACACGGAGTTTTGAATAGATCCAGTGAGCGTTGAGTGTACCACTGTGACGGAAGCCATATTGTTAATGCACTGTGTACAACTAATTTCTTTTTTTGTGCATGAGCAGAACGGTTTGGGCATGCGCACAAATTAGCGTGCCCCAAGCCAATTTAACTGGTAGTATGAAGTCATCCATCCTCAACTAATTCGCTCGGAATACCATTTTTGGTCCTCGGAGACCAAGCAGTGAGTAGTATAACTATGCATGAGGCCCGGCCCCTGAGAACGTAAGTAGTACTGAGTAGCCTCGTCGTGAATGAACTGGCTTGTATTTTCTAACTTGGCTTGGAGTTGCTAAATTGGCTTGTATTCAGATACTGGACACCGGATATATATCGGCTTGTCTTGGGGAAACCGGCTTACAGGGAAAGCCAATTCTGAACGAAAATGGCTTGGGTTACACAATCTGGTTTGAGCTGTGCGGGAGAATCAGCGCTCGCAAACTTGTCACATATGTCGCTCTGAGCTGACATATATTTCATGTGATGCAACATTGACTTACTACAGGTAAGACGACGAAAACGGCATGACACATTCGGTTCGTCATCACCGTGGGCGCCACATTCATCATCGTCCAACAGTCAAACGTCTCTTAGAGTCGGATTCCGTTGCGTTGGATCACCAGGTACGGGAGAATCCTCAGTTCTCAACCCAAGAACTGCGTGCTGGAGTCGGAGCTACTCAAATTCCTCTCGGCGAAATTAACCCCATCCTCCTGGACCCCCGTGAAGCACTGACTGAAGTTGAGACGGATACGGACCCGGCGGTGATGTCAAGGCCACCCAAACGGAGACGAGAAGCAGAGGAGGAGCAACACCGAGGTTCGTCAAAGCCGCGTACGAGCAGCCGTTTGAAGGGTAAAAGTGGACGCCAATAGAGATATATAGTACGCAGTAGGTAGATGAAAGCGGCATGGTAGAACGGTGCCAATTCGTGCATAAACCTCTTCAGATGTAGTTTGTATGTAGCTGTGGGAACGTAGGATCATATCTACACTGGTGTTCATACCATCAGGATTGTATCTGCTACAGTGCTAGCCATGAGTGTATTTGCGCACAAGCCGCGCACGCCAAACAAGCCAATTTGCGCACGCCAAAAAAGCCATCAGAGAATTCAGAGCCAAATTCAAACTCCGATATAGGGCAAGCCGATTGGCCAAGCCAATCGGAAAAGTCTCTCCCTGGAAACCGGCGTTCATGAGTTGGACCATGCCATGTAATACTACCTACCTACCTACCTCGAGAGTGAATAAAGGAACTTTTTTCCCTAACTTGGAACTTTACTTACGTGCCAATTTAACCGCGTCGAACTTTACTTGACTTTACGTGACTTTTCCCGCGCGTGGTAAATTTAACTTTACTTGCACGGTTAGGTAGATTCCCTTCCTAGGGCTACCGTACTCTCTAGACATTTTAAGGCCATATTTCTGGCGTACAAGGCATGAATTCATGGATCCTACGGGCTTATATCAACAAATGACGTAGAGTAGGGACTTGCACGCATTCATCCAGATTTTGGTGTGGATATCAAAACGCTTGGTTTCTCCGAATGATATTGATGTCTGGTAGAACTCCTGACTCCCGGACGGCGTGCAAACTCCTAAGCTTCATTATTTATTAGATATTTCTTTCTCCTTGCAGGATCCGAGTGTTCATTCATAATTTGCATAGTCTTCTCGAACACTTGAAGGAGAATGTAATTGAAAAGAAACTCATCGCATCCAAAATAGCGCCAGTGCCGGGGGAGAGTGCAGGCACATCCTGTATTAATATATGTGATCGCACGCAAGTTCAGTTGAACTTGAAGGGCTTAACTTAACTCGGTTCTGTACGTTGCTTTACTTTGTGTTGCTTTGCTAAGAATATTTTACCGGACTTTCTTTTACCGTAACTTTACTTTATTTGGCGTGCAGGTACATGAAAGAAACCCGTTGACTGAGGTCACGAAGCAAACTGAGTCAAGTAACGTATTTACACGTACTAGTAGTCCATTATTCTGGATTTAATACCTAGTACGTTTCTACTCCCTGACACTGTATACAGGTCCATAGCCTTTGTGGTGACAACGGGCGCCAGCTAGCCGTACATGCGGGTGTGGGGAACTTGGAAGTGGCTTTAGGGAGACGACGTTGGGGTCGAGTGGACATTTGTTTCCTGCCCTCTTAACCCTCCTTATTATTCTTTTCACGGGTTGACTTCTTTCGCTTCTCTACAGGCAATGCACAATTGGGGGCACAATTATCTTGCGGATCATTCCAATTTCCAGCCAGTCCCAGAAAAGCTCGTTAGATCAGACCAGAAACGGAATTTCTCTCGCCTGGATCGGTCCAGTACTGTACTCCATTATGCCGGATTCGTGAGAGTTCAGTGTGTTCTAAACGTCACGGATCACTAAATGTCCCAGAATTCCAACTCACCCGAGGGCAAATTATTGTATGGCAGACTGAATAGAAGAGGTCTTTTACAGAAGATGGTATAAAATGGAGGACTGGGCTGTCCCATGAAGAGCGCCCGCTATGCGCATAAAATCTCAAAACCCCAGCCCTGTACCTGCCCACTCCTCGTACAACGAGTTCAACGCGAGGTAAATCATCAGGATAGCCTTCACCGGCATCACTACTTTCCATCCCGCCGAGAGCGTGGACTCCTGATTATGCTCGGTGTGCTCAATTGTCGAGCTCTGCAGTGGAATTTCTGCGGGCGCGTGTAGATGTGTTAGTGGAAGAGTTCAAAGTTTAAATCCTTCCAGTCACCAGACTTGGGTCCATTTTTCGACTCGTCAATATCAGCGCGGCGTTGGTATAACTCTAGGTTATTCTCCAAAAAAATCCGGCTCTGAATTCGCGGCTGCGTAGTTGCGGTTAAACATAAAAATTTGATATACTCCATTTGGAAATTGTAGCCACCCCTCAGACAGACATTTTGCCCCCCATAAGCTCACCCTTAACAAAAGTCCCCACCCCAATATTGGCCAGATCAGGAACACCACATTTCCGTTGCGTAGTGATTTCGCCGCATAGAACCAGCCCACCACGCAGACCCCGATCAATACCACCCGCTGTTGTGGGCCAACTACGCAGCCACGAACTAGAAGCCAGATTTTTTGAAGAATAACCTATGGTCTTCTGAGCCAATTCTTTGTTGGCGGGTGGCTTGGAAACTTACAAAAATAGAGAACTGTGCAAACCGAGCCCGCCACGCAGGTCGTAGCTCCAGTCCAATCCTAATTTACAACGGCGGGTGATCATGATAAAGAGACATCGGGAAAAATACTAACTATTCCTCCACCTAGAATAGAATGACGAATGGCAGTCAGCTCAAATAACAAATTCGGTTTTGAAGACCCTGTTATATACCGAGCCAAAGGTAGGAGGGGCTAAGTCCGAGCTCCGAAAGACCGGAGAACCGGAGAACCGGAGGAAGTCGGAGGACGGATAGAACGCAAACACCACAGGGGGCAAAGGATGAGCGAGACTATCTGACTGGCAGACAAGATACAAGAAGTCCGAAGGGAAGGTCGGAGGACCGGAGGACGACTCAGTGCGGAGCAGAATGCAAAGCAACGTTAATAATCAAACTGAAGTATAGGGAGTATCTACGGAGTACTTATAGAAGTATTCTAATTGTAGTCCTGAATGCGGAAGGAAGACATATGTCCGAGATATAACAATAAGGCATAGGTGCATGGAGATGAGGAAGGTGATGGGAAACATGAGGTCAGTAAAGACAATAAGACAGAAGATGGGTAAACGGGAAACGCTCAGTAATGCTTCATTGCGTAAAAACCCATGTAGAACATCGAGGAGCAGCGCCAAGGCGTAGCTCGGAGGATGGAGGCCGGAGGAGCGGAGGAGCGGAGGCCGGAGAATTGCGATAGATAGGCTGGGGAGTGTGCATGGATATAACAGTGAGACCAGACTCCACCTTGACCTCGTACTGAGAAAATCATATTGCCGGAGTGAACATTAGTTATAAACCCCGGACTGAAAAGTTTGCTGGTGGTCAACGTTGGACACCACTGGCTGCTGGTAGATACTGATGGCCATTGTTGCCTGCTATTTACCATTGATGAGGCAGATTAGATAGTGGCAGATGTCGATCAGCGTCGGATATCTCTGCTCTTTCCTGAGCAGTTTCCAATAACTCCTGTTGGCTCTGGTTGTTAACTGCCAAGTTTTGCCATAGAATATTGCTTTTCTCATTTAAAGCAGTTGTGATGAGATATGACAGATCTCAATGATACCCACTGGTAATCGGCCTGCTCCCAACATGTCATTTCTGGGCAATAGAGGGATGTCGTAAACCTCCGTTGGATGGAATATGACTCTCCAACTGAAAATGATTCGGAGGATAATTTTTGGTTAATCTTTAGTCTCTACATATACCTTTGCGCGAGCCAGTAGAACCACATCTCGAACTTTGTCGAAACACTGATAAACACAGGCACACAGTGTTGAAACCAGATTTCGGAGTGAAATATGGAAGAAACCCAATCCAAGAATATGGCCTGCGGATCAGAGAACGGTGACAGAATGTGTAATGAACTTTAATAGCTTGCCGTCTGCTAAGTTATCTTATCATGTACAACATCTGTTGGGACACAGTGGTTTTCGGTGCACATTGGTTTTGTACATCAATATTGTACACATCAGATATCGCCCAGCAGATTTCTTTTCGCACTTATATTGTTATCCATGAACCCCAACAATTTTCACAGACCATATGATTTTTTATGGAACACCGCAGAACCCTAGTAGATTGCCGTCAGAGCCTGATATTCATGTTCCGTGGCTGTTGAGCAGACTGCCCACAGCCACGGAACGTGGATATCAGACTCTGACGGCAACCTACTAGGGTATCAACTAAAAAGAATGTTCAGGTCGATGGATTTTACCAGGCTTGACCACCTTCGCCTCAGTCCATCCCACTAATTTTTGAAGAACAGGATGTTCTGCCATAAAACTTCTGACACCGCTACAGGCACGCTCCCATTTTCCATCCACTCCGGAAGGCCATAATCCACCCGTGATACGATGCTTCAGACCTTCCTGATCCCCTAGTTGCAGGGCGATGTCTCTGCTGGGTGCAAGGTGATTAGATAGAATTGAACAATATCGGAAGATTGTGTTGAAAAATTCAAAAATCTCGGTGGCAACACCAACAAGCGGGCCAAACTGGATCACATCTTCATTGGTATGCACAAGCAGATGATACTTGATCTTCGCAATGATCTTTGAAGGATCGATGGTTGGGAAGATGTCGAGAACATTTGCGACAGCAACTTTAAGATCTCACTATTCGCTCACGTTAGTGGACTTATTTGGTAATATTGTGGGAAGAAATACCCGATATTCTGCCAGGTTGTGAATCTCAGGAAACCAGAGAAGTGCCGCCAGTTTGCCAGCAGCTTTCCACGCCATAAATTGGTGTTCTGTGACCAGTCCTCGAACGTGAAATACATTTGTTTGCGCAATGGTTTTGAACTGACACCCAATCAAGGACCCAGCGTATTGCATAATATAATTGGATTGAATGGTGTGAATTGAAAGACCATCAGTGTTTGTTGACTGAAGGCGAATGGCGTACATCTGCTCCTGTTCTTGGGACCACGGAGTGTGCGTAACATGCCAAATGTATTTGACAACTCCAAGCAGTATTGTATGAAGAATCTCAATGTGTCTTTCGTGAGATCAAAGCCTGGAATAAATAAATAATTTAGGTTGAAGTTTGACCTTAATAGCGCACCCTTCATGGTTAAGAATGGACTGTAAATTTTGTCTCGATTTTCGACAGTCCATTGGATGAGCTCCATTTGGATGTCCTGCACAGAACGATCTGGCTCCGCATTTCTCATTGTTTTAAAGCGGGAGAGTAAGTCGTCAATCCAGAACTGTGTATATGTGTCCTTGACTCCCGTGTTCGTCTGGGACTCTTTGACGTGTTTGATGACACCAGAACACGCAAGTTGGACTTGGTATTCAAGTTCTACAAGGATTTGTTCTTTTGTGCGGGGTACACCAGCGTTACGAAGAAAACTTCAGTTATGGGCTGTCCATGACAGAAACAATTACCTCAAAAAGTGTGTGATATCCTTTGTTTGACGCCTTTTCATTTTGTGTACCGCCCACTTCACATTTACGACAAAAATGATTACCCTTTCCTCCAATGTGTGCCAAGACCTCACTTTGCATGGGGTTGTCGGAAGGACCGGCGTTGACGTGAATACAAAAGCAGGCGGCATTTCCAGCCTCATCTTGAACCTCCACGGGCTCAGTATGCGTAACCCTGTGAATTTTCAGCCCAGTTATTGAAGAGAACTGAAAGTTGATAATTACTCCACCGCCGCCTTAAATTCGCAAAATTGCTCAGAGACACTTGCATTTGGGGACGTCGAGATGAAATGTACATGAAACTCTTGCTGAAGGATCTTCCGAGGGAGATTTTGGTGTGTCATATACGCGTTCCAATGCTTGTTCCAGGACTTGCTGCGATTACCCGACACGTCGTCACCGAAATAATTTACAAAGCTGCAGTACATTGGACGGCCTGCAGCTATAGCTCGCTTTGGATTTGGCATTCGAGCCGTGTAACCGCCCTCCATACGTGAAGCTTCAAATGATGAGACAGAACCAGTGTGCGTCATCGAATAACACACCTTCCCACTTTGGAATTTGGCCTGCTTGTTCGAGATCATAATAATTTTGGGTTAAGTCTTCGGCACAGATGAGTTTCGTCTCTGAGTTATTAATCATGGCCTCATCCTTCAAGTTGTAAATTCAGATCAAGGTCAAATATCTGTTGAAATAGTTCAAAAACCTGTTCGTTGAAGGTGACCGAAAATGCATCGGCATAAACCTTGCCCCGGAATTTGACCCAGCGTATAGGAATGACGAGGTTACCATCACGAAGTCGAGAAACTTCATTCACATAATAATGGGTCATCCCCGCAGCATACATTGGACTGAGAACATCAAGATCCATGTCCTTCCGCCACTTTTGTGCGTGCCAAATCTCTCGGATGACACCATCTTCTGGGATTTCTGGGTACACATGGATTAATTTACATGTCGCCAGGTTTGCCCAATCCTTAGATGTCAATGAGAATAGCTCTGCGCAATGGATAAGGCCCGAGATACCTTGGCAATGATGGCCTTCGGGTTGTTCATGAAAAATATATTGCCTTGGACAGACTTGCAGGGAAGGCTCGGAATCCCACACTTAGCATGGAGGCATTTCTGAACTCGGCGCAAATGATCAAAGGAAGGCACATCTTTGCACTGCGCTTCTTTCAAAACCCACAGAAATACACGCATCAGCGAGCTTGAAATTCGGAGTCTTGGAAAATTGTCGATGGTATCAAGAAGAAACATCTTCCAGTAGTCGATTAGAGTACTAGGACCGTCAGAATAATAATGTACCAGCTTTGTTGGGTATGCTTGGCGTCGGGACTGGCGGAGGCTGCCGATTCATTTTGAATTTGGCCGGGTTCCGGCTCTTGGAGGTCTAATAAGATCAGGATGAGGACCAATTATTATTTTGAGTGGGCCAGAAAGCATCAAGAAGAGTGGATGCAGCAAAATCGATTGTGTGGACGGAGATGGATGGAAATCAAGTCTGAGTGCCGGCGGCGATCACATGAATCATGCGATCGAAAACGAACCATCAAATGGCACTCTCACTCCTCCAACTGGTAGAGACGAAACTCACCGACGCTGCGCATAATCTCGGCCAGAAAATCTTCATCCTCGTCGTCCTCCTCGCCTCCCACTACTTCTGTATTCCCAAAACCCAGTTTCTTCGCCATGGCCTCGGGGTTCCACAGCACTTCAGGCCACTACCTGGACCTACCAAAAGGGCCAAAGGCCCCAGTTTGAATGATGGGCCCAAAGGGCTTCGGCCAGGTGGGGGAATCCCGGGATGCAGGGTGCTCCCGGGTGTAGAGAAAAAGTGCTTGGGAGCTCCCGGTGAAACCGAAAAATTTGGCCGGGAGCTCCCAGACATGTCACGTCACACATTGGTGTCTGGGGTCCTTTTGCTTCAAAAATGCCATTTTGCGGCACATTTGGTGCCTGGCTCACTAGATACTGGCCTTGGCCTGTATATTAATTAATCACCCATCTGTGCTGCAGGGCATGAGGCAGATGTGCCAATGAAGACAAAGGTCCTGAATGTTCAGTTACATTGGGATTCAATAGGAAAGGTGGGTTTGAATTGGTCTCTTGTGTCGACACCCATCAAATATAACTTATAGTGGTTGTTATTCTAACATCAAAAGTGCTAATAATAGTAATATGGTGTTTTGGTAATTCACCCGCCCTAGGCAGGAGCTCCCACCCAATCCCCAACAAGATCGGGAGCTCCCGGCTCATTTAAATCTTGGGTAGGAGCTCCCACCCCATTCCCAATATTCCCAGGACATCCCCAGGATCTCCGGGAGCTCCCAGCTCATTTCAAAAATTGTGCGGGAGCTCCCGCCCAATCCCCAGGAATGGCGGGAGCTCCCAGCCCACTTCAGGTTTGTACGGGAGCTCCCGGCCCATTTCAAAAATTGTGCGGGAGCTCCCGCCCAATCTCCAGGAATGGCAGGAGCTCCCGGCCCACTTCAGGTTTGTACGGGAGCTCCCAGTGCACCCAAAACCCGCTAGCATCCTATTCTATCACGACAATCAGCCAAACAACCACAATCATCCAAAAAAGGAAATAAGATATTTTAATACCTGATGAACTTGCCGATGCTCAAAAAGGTCAAAACCAAAAAAAAAAGAAAAAAAAAGTGCGTGTAGCAGGAGTTGAACTCAAGAGCACAGTGTTGTCATTGACTGGGCCTGACCGGGCTTGACCAAATGTCTTGACCTTTGACCATTGTCAGACCGCTTTTTTGACCCTTTTGACGTTTGTGAAAAATATTTATAAACCACACAAAAATGTAGAAAAAACCGATTAGTGTATCTAGCATGAGTAAATGAGTCATATCTTTCATCAGTAGGTCTTCCGGTGAACTCAAGTTCTGCTTTTCCAAATAATTTTTATTTATTTAAACCAATCCCAATTCTCAATATTTTCTGTGTCCAGTTGTGGGTATTCAAATAATTCTTGGAGTATCATGGATGGACGGGAGAGCCTTGTCATAATCATCTTTATTGAAAAGGCTATTCTGAACATGTTAAGTGATGGTGGCGGAGGCAGAAACAAGGTCAAATGGGTTGGCATCTTATAATTAGTGGCCAATTGTTCCACTCCCTGTGGCCCCATATATATTAAGAGTCCTCTTCTGTTAGTACTGTGATGTGTCGAGTAATATGGCCCACACATCATTTCCCAAGATGAGCCCCATCAGGCCTGTATTTTCTGTTCACTGGGCAAAAATAAGCCTTGACCATGACAGGCTTTGCCACATAAGATACAAATAATGTAGAGGAGGAAATATATGACACCGCAATGGTAAAGCAGCAGTATTTGATGCAGGAAGGCTCAAAATCGGCTTTGTGGGTCCACGGTCAATAAAAGGGTCAAAGACAGTCAGACCGCAGTCAAGCGGTCAAAGTGGTCAATTGTGTCAGACCCTTTTGACCTTTGACTGGTCACTGACAACACTGCAAGAGCATAGCCATCATTTATCGCCGGCTGTGGGAATTTATTTTGCGTTTTGTGCAACCACCAGGGGCTCTTTCCCAGAACCGTCAGTACGGTCCGAGAGCCCTCGGCAAGCTCTACAACTTTGGTTTTGACCATATTTTTAGACACGAATCACTGATTTCCTTTTTTGGCCACTACACCTTTGCCCAAAAAAGGAAATTACAGCGTTTTCCCCTTCCTTTGGTCAGAATTCAAACATTTTGGATGGTCTAACTCATTGGGCAGGATGGAATTCACCATAGAATATGATGTGAAGCATACTCAGAAGGACTACACCTCTGTGAGAGGCAGGTAATGGGCAGAGTGATGCATTCATCTCTCAACATGAATATCTTGGGAACATGGCCGATGAATATGATCCATGCACTAATACAATATATCCCCATGTCATGGACATGACCTTCACATAGTAAAACAGCTCTTGAGTAACCAGGAGAGTATATTCTAACCATATTCTGAAACACCATGTTGGCTTCATTGTGATGGCATATAGTCAGCTAAATTGTTGCATTTATGATCCTAGGCCCCATATCATCTATATAAAAACATGAGTGAGGCCATTGACTCAATTGTTCATTGCTAGATCCTCATTAAAGGTCAACATGCTCAGAATGACTATTCACCCAAATTTACATGTGCCACCAGTGAACAATGTGGGATAAGGATTCAAACCAGATATTACAAGATATCTGAACATAGAAAGCCAAGCATCATCCCAATATAGGTCCTTGAAGATACACAATCTCAAGTGACATTTTTCGCTTTTTTGGTGGATTAGGGTTCATGTAGAGCCAATAGCATAATATAAACAACAGAAAAGCGAACAGACATGATGAAAGACAGATATTACACTTTATTTGAAGGATTTTGGTCAAGATTTGGCCATATAGTGTTTTCATCCATAAGCATTAAGTGCACTGTATACTGCTGTTTATCTCATGCCCTCGAAAATACCACTTACCTGAAACTTGGCCAAATTTCTTGGGATACAGTTGAATATTGATCTTTCATCAAGTCTCTTTTCATTTTGAGTGTTTATTTTGCAGTAGCTGCTCTGGATGGTGCCCTATTCACCAAATAAGCGAAAAATGTCATGTGACATTCTGAAGCTTCAAGCCCATATATTGGCACAATTCTGGGATCCAGACATTGGGAAGAGCAGTGGAACTTTTTTTGAACTCTTCCCCTCCATTCTGAACCTTACAATCAGAGCAAATGAGCTGAAAATGCATAGAAACACATCAACACACTTAATCTTTGCTCATGGCTCAGCTCTGTGGGCCAACACCCATCAGACATCTTTTTACACATAGTGATTGTTCTATGATGGGGTTTTTGACATGCCAGATCGATGCATGACCTGGCAATGAAGCAATGATGGCATGATGAACTAGGATCCAAACATGCTCCTTTTCTTCCTGGGAGTCTATTCTAGTACAATAAGCATGTAGTTATACTACTCATCAGTAGGTAGGAATGTCTTCCTGAAACCTGTGTAATTATATCATGAAGATATGATGCTGCAGAGGTGAATGTATCACTCTGCCCATTACCTGCCTCTCACAGAGGTGTAGTCCTTCTGAGTATGCTTCACATCATATTCTATGGTGAATTCCATCCTGCCCAATGAGTTAGACCATCCAAAATGTTTGAATTCTGACCAAAGGAAGGGGAAAACACTGTAATTTCCGGCAAAGGTGTAGTGGCCAAAAAAGGAAATCAGTGATTCGTGTCTAAAAATATGGTCAAAACCAAAGTTGTAGAGCTTGCCGAGGGCTCTCGGACCGTACTGACGGTTCTGGGAAAGAGCCCCTGGTGGTTGCACAAAACGCAAAATAAATTCCCACAGCCGGCGATAAATGATGGCTATGCTCTTGAGTTCAACTCCTGCTACACGCACTTTTTTTTTCTTTTTTCTTTTGGTTTTGACCTTTTTGAGCATCGGCAAGTTCATCAGGTATTAAAATATCTTATTTCCTTTTTTGGATGATTGTAGTTGTTTGGCTGATTGTCGTGATAGAATAGGATGCTAGCGGGTTTTGGGTGCACTGGGAGCTCCCGGCCCATTTTACATATCACGGGAGCTCCCAGCTGATATGTAAAATGGGCCGGGAGCTCCCGCCATTCCTGGGGATTGGGCGGGAGCTCCTGCACAATTTTTGAAATGGGCCGGGAGCTCCCGTACAAACCTGAAGTGGGCTGGGAGCTCCCGCCATTCCTGGGGATTGGGCGGGAGCTCCCGCACAATTTTTGAAATGAGCCAGGAGCTCCCGGAGATCCTGGGGATGTCCCGGGAATATTGGGAATGGGGTGGGAGCTCCCACCCAAGATTTAAATGAGCCGGGAGCTCCCGATCTTGTTGGGGATTGGGTGGGAGCTCCTGCCTAGGGCAGGTGAATTACCAAAACACCATATTACTATTATTAGCACTTTTGATGTTAGAATAACAACCACTATAAGTTATATTTGATGGGTGTCGACACAAGAGACCAATTCAAACCCACCTTTCCTATTGAATCCCAATGTAACTGAACATTCAGGACCTTTGTCTTCATTGGCACATTTGCCTCATGCCCTGCAGCACAGATGGGTGATTAATTAATATACAGGCCAAGGCCAGTATCTAGTGAGCCAGGCACCAAATGTGCCGCAAAATGGCATTTTTGAAGCAAAAGGACCCCAGACACCAATGTGTGACATGACATGTCTGGGAGCTCCCGGCCAAATTTTTCGGTTTCACCGGGAGCTCCCAAGCAATTTTTCTCTACACCCGGGAGCACCCTGCATCCCAGGATTCCCCCACCTGGCCGAAGCCCTTTGGGCCCATCATTCAAACCGGGGCCTTTGGCCCTTTTGGTAGGTCCAGGTAGTGGCCTGAAGTGTCCACAGACCGAAGGACTCCGCTTCCTGGCGCAACTGCCGATGGCGTGCCTCCGGACTCTCGAGGTCATCTCCAGCGCTAAACTGCGCTCTGTTTATCCTGTACTCCTCCCACATTTCTGCCTCTGCCTCAGACATGACTCTCGAAGATGCACCTGCAATGGGACTGTCAAAGTGTTGGGCTGCGAATTGGATTTCTCGAAACTCGTCCGTCGCGGAATCGGTTTCTCGCTCCTTCTCAAGTGCGATACATGATGGCTAAAAATAATGCTCATATGGGACCCTGGCTGAGTACCACCTGCAATCTATGGCTGGCCGCCAGGCCGACCTGGCCACACTCTGGAGCCATAGGTGACCGAACGTGGCACCGACCTGGAAGGCACCTGGCGGTCACTCTCTCATGGCATGCAGCACACACCTCACGCACAGCTGGTGGGCACGTGTCCGCCAAATGTCGGTGTAATCAGGTCAATCAGATTGTTTCGTCTCAGCCAGCCTTCCGATCTTGAGGTAAGTTTAATGTCTTTTGAATTGCAAAGCGCTAGCAATGACATCCACATGCAGACTAACATCGCGAAATATGTGCCTGCTGTCTTGCTGTCAAGCAAGATCAACGTGTATAAGGGTGATGGTCCAACCGATATTCTTTTAGTACGTTTCCGCTTTCCTGCATGCGACATTCCCATACACTCAGTCTTTTTAGGCTATCCTCAAGAAATATCGCTTTGACATTCTGCCGGGGCTAGAGCACAACCAGGTGGACTGGGCCAAGGTCATCTCTGCCGTGCAGGATGCGCTCACTCAGAAGTGATCGAAGATCAAGAAGGCCATAGGTACTCATCTCATTAATTCAATTCGCTTTTAATGTTCTCCTAGATTCAATGTAGCCTCAAGCTCCACAAAGGCGATACTGTGTACGCACCAGACTCCCAACACCAAAACATCTTTGAGCTCACGCAAGCTCTGGTGAAAGGGAGTCAGTGCTCTGTCAATGTGGTTCTTTGTGCGCGTGTGGCGCTCATGGTACGTCGTCCGTGTTCATCATCGGCCCCAATATCTGATTTTAAGCACAGCGTTCAGTTTACCTGAAACACCCGGGCCCCAAGTTTTGGGATAAGCTCGACGAGCGCCTGGACAAGATTCGCAAGGAAGCCAAATCCGACGCGAAGAAGATCACCAAGTAATTTCGCTGCATATTGGCCTGATTGAATCTAATCTTTTTTTTTCCCAGAGCTTTTCGCCACATTCTGACTGTCGCCCAAAACACCCACGGCACCACTGACTAAGTGCTTGACGAGAAGGCTGTCAACGAGTTTCAGCAGACCGTTGATGATCTTATTGATGTTGCGCTTGTGGATGCGGCCACTGCTGACGGCGACGCCTAGAATCATTTTGAATCCCAAGTATTTCCTCTATATTAGACATAGATTTGTTTGCCCAATATGAATCATTGATATGTGCGATACATGATGGCTACGAATAATGCTCATATGGGACCCTGGCTGAGTACCACCTGCAATCTAGGCTGGCCGCCAGGCCGACCTGGCCACACTCTGGAGCCATAGGCGACCGAACGTGGCACCGACCTGGAAGGCACCTGGCGGCCACTCTCTCATGGCATGCAGCACACACCTCACGCACAGCTGGTGGGCACGTTTCCGCCAAATGTCGGTGTACTATATATGGCAGTCCGGCAGATGCCGGACCGGAAATTTCCGCGTTTTTGCACATTTTTGGGCCAAAAAATCGCGATGTCACCGTCACCGATACCAAAAGTGTTCAGTTCACGGGTGGCCGTCACCCGTCACCTGAACACTTGGTCGGATTATTACCATAATGCAGGCTGTAGGCACGCGCTCGAATCGTGAGAAGCAAGAGCAATTTGATCGGCGCGTGATTACTGATATAGCGCCGTCCGGTGATTGCCGGTTCTCCCTCTTGTCTTTTTCTCTCGTGGCCGAGTCTCGGATTGAGTCTCACTGCATCCTATTCCTTTCAAAGCCTCCTTCTCACCTCTACATTCTTGCGTTGGCTCACAATAGCTACTCCTAGATATGCACACATTTTCCCCACATTGTTTATGTTCCAGATTGTACCTGTGTCCGACACGCAGACACCTAATACCCGGACCCGGGCCAATCTGTACCAGGCCGGAACTAGGTAGGGCGAGGGTTTACATCGAATACCTGCTTCCGAGTCTGTCTAATACAAGACTGAGGTACGGCCGAAGCCGACCACGGCGTGTCGTGTGACAGTTAACCAAAAGCGTCCATTCACCGAATATTTCTCTCCAGTTTCTCTTCAACGTCGATCTCACCATTCATCCGGGTTCTCGTCACCATGTACTAACCGGGCAGTGACGAGCGCCTGTCGCACGTAGTCGATAGCCACCCTCCTTCCCCACCTCGGTGCAGGTCGGCGCTTAGGCGTTGGGTGCCCAGAATGCTCAGAGTACATTCCTGGGAGGGTCTCGGGAATAAGTTTCAGCCATAGGCGCTCTATCGTAGAGATGAGCCTGAGCCAGAATGAGCCTTTGCCAGAATCTACTTTTTTCAATTTCAATGATGGTGGTTTTAGCCAAAGAACTTCATGTTATGTTAAGTGGGACTCATGCAACCTTGTACAGGACGCGAAATGGTCGGCGATCACTCACATCAGGAACGGCTTTAACACAACAAGCTGGAAATCCGCAGAAAAATAAACTACACCCACCTAAAAGCATGTTAAGCCCAACGCAGTGGGCCCCCGCGACGAGCTGAAACTCCATACAGCAAGCCCAATGGCGAGCGTCCTCGGGGGTTTGCCGCACCTCAGAAAACAGGCGAAAGAATACCGCAACAGATATTCTATAATTTAGTCTAGCTTATAACGACTGGGAAAGGCCATCGGAAGAATGGGGCCTGGGGGTAATATCCACTCCCAGTAAACTGTCTACTCAATAAAAATTGCAAATATAATGTACAGTGGACTCGCGTCGCCAGCTCCTTGCCGCAAATGATGCACACGGTCCGAAGCCTCACTTAACAGATAGTATCAACTCGCTTACATGTAACGTGGGACTCGCTCAATGAGCACGAATCTCACTCCCACTAAACTGGTATATAATCCTGTCTCAACTCCCCCTGGAGAATAAATGTTTTGACAGTGTTGGCTCTTGACCTAAAGGATGCCGCGCGTTTAGTGCGCCTTCGGCGATCTCCAACTTGAGCGTCAATCTCCGTCCACAATTTGGCGCATCTACATCAATGCACAGTACCCACAAGGTGTTTAACGCTCTGAGCTGAGCGTTCAAGTGCCCCCTGGGGTTTTTTCCATGCCGCCGCGCAGTCACCTCGCGATGTGTTTAATTTGGACTCCAGCGTCTATTTGGACTCAATAAAGTCGCGCTCGCCAGCGCAGCAACCCGCTTTCTCAGTACCTACTCCTCGTTTGATCTTTCCTCCCCATACCAAGCACTCTCCCGTGTCATGTCTGATCTATCTACCAACAATGCTGCCTCTAAGTGAGCGTTTTTTCTTTATTCATTGTTCACGCATTTGGCTTGCTGAGTGGTATGATTTCGCACGACCAGGAGTGGGATGTCCCCAAACCGGAAGGGGGCGTCTGGGATGTCTGCGCACGACGCGTCCTCGACGCAAGCGACGTCTACGACTACCAAGACGAGCTCGACGACGACGAAGACCTCGAAGTTGTCTGGCTCTACAGCGTCTGCTACCAGTACTTTACTGTAAGTCTCGTTTTTTGCTCTCCGCTCACGAGTTTGATATATCTGTCGATAGTAGCAACACTGTGTCGTCGGCCAACACCCGAAACACAGTGTCTGGACAGAAATTGAGTCAGTGTACGCTCACACTGCGGGAAACCATCCTCACCATCGAGTGGACCGGTGGTCCCCACGTGACCGTGAATCTCAACCAATACGTGGCGTACATCGGCGGCGAGTTGCGCTGGGTTTCTCGCGGCACTGGCGGTTTCCGAAGCACATGCCAGGGAAAGAGTATCCTGTTGGAGGGCACGGTCCTCGTTGCCTCGTGCCGCGAAGGCGACTCTGGGGACTACCAGAAAGTTCGGCTTGACCTGAACGACTACATCGTATTCGACTCCGAGACCAATGCCTTTCGGCCCCACGAGCTGGAGTTTACTCTCACGGGCGCCGAAAAGATTGTCGACTCCTCGAGGAGCTTGGTGGACATCACCCTGATCTCCTCAATCAATCTCTCCAAGCTTCTGCGCGATCCTGGTTTTTATAAGGCTATCAAGGACGTCGCAGAGCGTGCAGAGAACGACGCGCACGATCAGCGCCTGGCAGTCATGAGCAAGATGAACGAGGAGGTCGAGGAAATCAAGAAGGAGGTGGATGAGTTGAAGAAAAGGTTGGACAGCGTTGTGAGCAGGTCTCAGGAAGCGACGGAGGAGATGACGACACAGCTCGAGTCCATCAGTGAAAAGTCGACGCAGCGGTTCGAGCGGGAGATGACAACGCTCATCAACGCGGTGGCAAAGGAGGCTATGAAGGCCGTCTACGCACAGATCCGCGAGCTCGAGCTCAAGGTCTTGACCGTAGAGCAGCAGAAGGCGTACCAGGACTACTGGTCTCCGCCGCCATACAAGCCCGAGGGCACGGCCGAGAGCGTCCACTGAGTCGCCCGATTTTTCATCTGCATGGTAGTTTTGCGTGTATATGTACTTCTTGTTTAGCCCGTCTCATTGCTATCGATTTGCATGGGTTTTCCCCAGGCCGGAACGAAAAAACGTCATGGATGAAAATTTGCGGCTCCAATAAGTAAGGCGGGCGAGTGACAGTGAAAATAAACGGTCAAAGTTATGGAGGCTCGATTCTCGAGGTGAACGGGCTCATGTCGGATCAATTCGATGAACGGTAGAATATGAGGCGTAGAGGCCGCATGCATGACCGTTGACCTGAAGTTGAGCAGGGATTGGAGGGAAGTGGGGGGTACAGTGCTGCTGCACGGAGCGGCGGATGACGAGTAGATACGGAGGACATGTACCCAGCTAGAGATAATTTTCGGGAGGAGGTCGCATCCGAACTCGGGCTCGAACTTAGAAAGTGAGCCTAGGAATATCGGCGACCGAAATTTGGAGCTGGTGGCAATAAATGTTTGCACATGTTATATCTGGTGTAAAAATTTGATCCTCGTACCCATATGTTGCCCCGACTCTTGGGCCAATTCTGAATATACATTTGTAATATTTAAGTACCCTCCTAGCTATATGTGTGATTGTGTGATTCATTTGGGTACCCAAATGAACTAACCATATGTGTAAAGCAAAAGTACCAGTTAAGTAACCCAAAGTAAAAGTCAAGTACAGCAAAGTAACAGTAAGTAAATTCAAGTAGAGCTATATTAGGGGCACCACGACAAGGGCCAAGAAAGTAATGAAGCATGATTTGTCATGGAAAGGACCCATCTCTGAAGCATCTCTGCGACGCTGAACCATATCAAGTCGCTGAAAGTAAAAGTCGGATAAGGCAACGTACCGCAATGTAGCGTCAAGTACAGTTAAGTAGCCGGCCAACGGGAAGTCTTGGTCCGAAATCCAATATGCCGTGCTTGCAATTTCCCCCCTTCTTGTGGCCGGCTCTTTAGCGAGGGTTCAAATTCTTGGGCCTATTGAACTATGGACAGGCACCGCGTTCCCGAACCAAAAAGGAACCGCGAGAACTTGTCCGACAAGAACCTCCTTCCGTGATGTGAGAATTGAAAGTCCAGGGTCGAGGCGCTCCAAAATACACCCGCTTCTTTAGTGGTTAAGGCGGTACTATCCCAGACCCTGTATTAAAACGGCCTCTCACGAATGCGGCACAATGGAGTACAGTACTGGACCGATCCAGGCAAGAGAAATTCCATTTCTGGTCTGATCTAACGGGCTTTTCTGGGACTCACTGGAAATGAGAATGATGCGCAATATAATTGTGCCCCCAATCGTGCGATCAACCCGTGAAAAGAATAAGGAGGGTCGAGAGGGCAGGAAACAAACGTCCACTCCGCCCAACATCATCTCCCTAAAGCCACTTCCAAGTCCCGCATACCCGCATGTATGGCAGTTGTCACCCGTTGTCGCCATAAAGGATATGGAGTTACATGCCGTGACGGGGGGTAGAAACCCACTAGGTATGAAATCCAGAATATTGGACTACTAGTACGTGTAAATATGTTACTTGACTCAGTTTGCTTCGGGAACTCAGTCAATGGGTTTCTTTCATGTACCTGCGCACCAAGTAAAGTAAAGTTACGGTAAAAGAAAGTCCGGTAAAATATTCTCAGCAAAGCGACACAAAGTAAAGCCGCACAGAGCCAAGTTAAGCACCTCAAGTTCAACTGAACTTGCGGGCGACCAAATACATTAATAGAGGATGTGTCTGCACTCTCCCCTGGCACTGGCGACATTCTAGATGCGAATTTTTTTTCGTTTATATTCTCCTTCAAGTTGAATCCACGGTGTTCGAAAAGACTATTTAAATTATGAATGAACATTCTGAACCCGCAAGGAGAAAGAAATATCGAATAAATAATAAAGCTTACGAGTTTGCGTGCCGTCTGGGAGTCAGGAGTTCTACCAGATATCAATATCAATCGAAGGGAATCCACCTAACCGTGCAAGTAAAAGTTAAATTTACCATGCGTGGGAAAAGTCACGAAAAGTCAAGTAAAGTTCGACACGGTTAAATTGGCATGTAAGTAAAGTTCCAAGTTAGGAAAGAAAAGTTCCTTTATTCACTCTCCGGAGAATCCTACTTTACTTGACAAAAGTACTTAGCCTGCCAAAAGTAAAGTAAAGTAAATTTTGTAGGGCTAAGTTAAGTTTCATAAGTAACTTAGTGAGGTCTCACCTACCTCCGATCGACTGAACCCAGTTTTTACTGAATGACACCTCCGGCCCGAAGTGGGTAAAGAACCAGGGAGAAGCGGCTAAAAAAATTCTTTTGATATCAAGATAATATAGAACCCAAAAACTCACGCGCAATATATCCCTTCCCACCTAGTGTCGATAAGTATGACCGATCCCCGGCGTTGACAGTCACAAGCCTCCCACCATTAGGTGCTTTGTTATTGCCATTGTTTTGCCAGCCAAACCAGTTCAGCGCCCCGTCGACAGCACCAAAATCGCCTTGCCCAGGGTGGAAATTGGGCGCCCAGTAAATAGACCGACCAGCTGCGACGCGGATCTGGGCAACGTTCACGCCATCTCCCGCAAAGGAGGACGCGAAGGCCTTGCCATTAACGAACAATTGCGCCGGAAGCCCCATGTACTGTGCGATCTTGGATCCGACTGCCGAACCTTGGTTGGTGTAGTACCAGTTGAAGTCAAACGAGATGAAGACCTTCATCCTGTTGCTAGCGGCAGATTGGTACGTGAAACCGAGTTGGCGGCCGGTGTAGTCGTCCATGCCGATGTTCAGCGCAAACGCGTCAATGCCGGCGGCCTTGGCGCGCCTCATATCGTCGTCAAAATCCGCCGCGCTGTTTCTGTCAGAGACGATGCCAATCTGGATGCAAGCATACTAAGACATGGATGGGCGAAACTGGGCAGCGGGCGTACCATAAAGTGGCAGAATATGAGCTTGTTGCTCGCCTGTCGCTCAACGAGGTGTGTTGAGTTACATTGGGGAAGACCATGAGTATACAGGGCAGCTGCTGTTGCGAAGAGGAGGCGGAGGGCAGTATATCGTCGCATCGTTCGAGTGACCAGTTCGTAGACACCAAGATGCTGTTATGTGTAGCCTATGCGAAGCAGCAGCCGGGGCTTAATATTTAAAGGGCACCATCGAGCAATCCGGTGATCTTGTGAATCACAAGAACGATTCGTCACCTGGTCGCTAGGTCCAGTGTTCGGGGGAGCCCAAGAAAGTCTACAAGGTTATCGGCCGGAGACAGTATTCTCATGCCTCTAGTTTGGGCACTGAAATGCACTCCGGCGCGTTAGAAGCAACATCATGAGCCACTTGAAGTCTCATTTCATAGGGAATTAGTTCTCCTTCGCGGGAATAGAAGACGAGATCCTTGGGGTCGTTTCTTCCATGACCAGAATGTAAATATTTGCGTCTTGGATGATACGCAAGGAGCCTGTTGTGACTCGGACAAGAGCAACTTGGGGAGCGCCAGTGGTGAAAGCGCGAGTCAGAGCTTCAAAGGGGCAGCCACGGATGGCTAGTGGCACACCAGCATCGTCGCAGGATGAGTGCCAAGAACAAGAGATGATTTAATTTTAAATGATTGCCAACTGGGGACAATCAGCATTGCCATTTTCCTAGTCTCTCCTAGACAGACGCTTCATCAGTTCTAACTCGTACCTCGTTTGATGAACCATTTTCCCAGGGCTGAAGGTCTTTTAACTGCCGACACCAGGTCGTTATTGCTAAGAATTGAACTCAGTGGTTGAACGTTGAACGTTCATGACCCGATCCCGATTCGAACGGATGTCCCACTGTACTCTATTGAACCATGTAGAGGCAGGTGCGCACCAGCGCCATCAAGTCTTTCTATCTATAAAATGCACTCGGCTAAAAGTGGTTCAATTTTTAGCCACCGAAAAAAAATTGTTAGGTGCACACCAGCGTTATCAGGTCGTTAAACCTATAAATTGAACTTGAATAAGTGTAATTTCATTGGCCGCACACAAAAGCAAAAGAAAAGGGCCTTGATTGCCTTTATATGACCCGACCCGAGTCAAACGGTCTAATCAATCACGCGTCTACATAAGAACTTCAGGAGTGTCGTAGACCAGCAGGTATACAGAAGCTCAAGTTGGGCTCTATGTGCTCGGCGGGGCCCAGGGCAGATTCTCCAGTCGTGATTTTCAACAAGCGCGGTACAAGATAGCAGAAGAGACTAGTAGTTGTGGTTATCAAGGGGGTAGCGGGATCCGAAGCCGAGACCGCGACCTGGGGGGGGGGGTCTAGGAATCCTGGTGAAAAAATAATTATGCACCTGATTTTTATAAAGCCTATAACGTGCGGAATGGAGGTTTTAGCAGGCTTAAAGAACCTCAGAAGGCTTCTGTAACATGATTTTGGTTTTTTTTTCGGCTGTGTGACCATATTTGGCAATAAAATGTCACGTGAAACTGTCAATCATTCCATCACGGCCAAAGTGTTGCGAAGATAATCGTGTTCTCGCCTGTTGCCTCATTAAAAGTGGGTAGGTTTCATAGGAAATACCACTGCCACCACCATACCAATCAATTCAAATAGGTATTTTGTTTTTTATGATTCTTCGCCGCTGAATTCAACTCACCTGAGTGAGGTGACTCAAAAAAGTGATTATCAGTCGTTGGGGGGCCGAAAAAAGGCTTTCTCTGCTGAATTTTGAGCATAAGCCATTTTCTACAGAATTACAGGCCCATTTTTCGGCAGTTATTTGGCAAAATTCACTTCGGATTCGGTGGAAAATTTTGATCTCCGACCCAGGCATGGGAAATTATTGCTCTATATAGCGGGAAAGGGGGGGGGGGGGGGGTCAGGATTTTGACTGAAAAATAAATATGGGGTTGATGTCATTTTTTCGAATCCCGCTACCCCCTTGGTGGTTATGTAATGTGGGATTTCGCCATTTTAGTATTTCAAGGGATACATAATCGACATAATCGACAAATATTAGACACAGCCACGAGAGAGACAAACAACAGTTACCATAAATACGGTTCAAATACCCCCACAAAACGAGATAGTACATCGTTCATTCGGATTCTGAAGCCGGCACCTGCGAAATTTCAGGTGCTTTGCCTTTTCCTTTCAACTCGGATGGCCTGGCTTCCAAGGTTGCCGCATCCACTGGCACCTCGATGGATGTGGCCCCAGTAGAGCCTGTTCCGCTACCCGCGCTAGACTCGCCGGTGATAAAGCTGGAATGGAAAACTGTCATGGTTCCTAAATTGGACGATCCGCCCACTCCAAGCGCTTGACTGGTGGAATGGACTCTGGGGCCTTTGACAGGGATAGTTCTGGGCCCTTCGTATTCATCATCCACCAGCATGGCTCCATTTTCATCGGTGACCTCTAGTTTCCAAAAGTCCTCTGAGGGGTCACGGTTATGTTGGAAGTATCGGTCAAGTGTGGGATATATGGGTAATCTCCAGTCCCTCGTTGTCTCATCCCATCCTCGGGATACATGCTCGTGAAGTATTACCGGCAGAGGATGAGGTTTTGGCTTGTTTTTGCGACGGGAAGAACCGGAAAGTGTGCCTTTCATTTTCTTGAAGAATCTTGGCTTGTCTTCAGGATCTGTCCGGTCCATAACACCAATCGATACCGATAGAGCAATATCATATTTGGATTTCTTCGCCGTTCCAGGGGGTTCTGGGAATCGTTGTCAGCGCTGATGCCTAGTAGTTGCTCAGCACGCTCACTGGTCAAAGGAGGACTGGATAACTTTGTGGTTATCCTTTCGTCCACCAAGATTGTTTCATTGGTTTCTATATCTGGAATAAAAGACTTGGGTGTCCGCATTAAGTGTCCTTGTTTAACCATCATGAAAAAAAGACTTACAGACGTATGGATAATAATCCCCCGGCCTTTCGCTCGTAAATTTTCATCCGGAATCCATAGGAGGGTTTGATTGCGAGTGATGAAGGACGTGAGATCTGGGAATTCAGAGGCCTGGACATGTGAGTGCACTGCACCAATAGACAACAGTACTCACCTGGACACTGGTAGTATTGTTAGTATTGATCCCAATGGAATATTCCACCTCCATGGGATGCTGTTTGATATTGTCTTCAAATGTGGCTAGAGCCTCGTAGGCAAAGTTTATGGAATCAAATGATTGCATTGTAACATCATTTTCGTCTCTCTCACTCCACCAGTTGCCTTGGCTGGAATGTACAGGGCACTTTGGTGTGACCTGAGGGGATGTAAGAGGAGGGGACTTGAGAGGAATGGCACACATACCCGATCGTTCGTCTGTTCAACAGCATTGGCACTGATATTGTTTTCTGCAAATGCGAGTGCGCCAGTTGGATTCACACCCATAGTGAGGGTTGCAGTGGTTGTGTTTTGGCTTGTGTTTGTGCTAGTGACCTTGGTTGTTTGATTGGGTGGCGTGAATTGCGCACAAGGTATGCTGTAAAAATTTGCAGTTGGACAAAGGCATAAAATAATTTGAAGACTTACCTCACACACTTGGAAATCTTGTGCCCACGATGGACCAAGAATCCACAAGAGCTGTATGAACGGTCCATAAACATTCCTGCACTACCCAACACGACAGAAAACTGAGTCCATGAGATTATTTGGAGCCTGTTACCGTTACGACGAGTGTCCGTATGCCGTGTTTGTACCTTGAACTGTTATATTGGCAATAAGCAAGAGGAAGATTCGGTAATAAAACAATATACCTGAGTATCGCTAACAAGCCTGAGGCGATGAGCAACACCCACATCCGGGCAAAGTGTTATATCTATTTCGATGTTGTGAATGGGACTCAACCGCGGGGAATATTCATCTTCTTCAGCACCGCCCCGAAGCCGTAGGACACCACTAGTTCCACTGTCCATCTCTTCAACCTCCTCCGTGCTTGCAATGCTACTGTTATCACTGCCATGTGTTTCCTCATGCTCTGCTAAGTGACATTGGTTGATGTCCTCCTGGTTGACATGTTGTGATTGAATATCATTCCCAGCATTGCCCTCCCACTTCGGAACAGGACAATCTATGGCAGGTCTGAGCATGACCATAAGCCTTGATCCATTTGCAAGGAGTTGTGCGGCTTGAACAACTGATTTCTCAAGGAAGGATCCAAATATCACAAGTGCTGGTATGTCAGGGGACAGCATGGAGGCTATAGGGCCACCAATTCCATGGCTCCTAATTGACTCCAGAAGCGGATCGGTATAGTGAGTCTCTACCCAAAGGACTGCTTCATCGGGGGAATGGACTGAAGACAATATTCCGCCATTAGGGAATTCATTCTCGAGGACATCGACATCCTCTTGCCGCAAGGCCGCGGTGGTTCCAGTTGGACTTCATACAGTTAGTACTTGACAAATAGTTCGAAGTCGAAGAACGCACAGATCTAGAGGCGACTCCAAGTCCTTCGGCGTATAAATCACGAACGTTGCAATGGGAGACCCTCCCGGCTGGAGTTGTGGTAGGGGCACATTGTGTGTTGTATTATTTACTAACGGTGTCCACATCTCTTGATCGCTGGAATAGATAGAGTATGCCGGAGGCCCGGGTTGAACGAGCGTAGTCAGGTCGGTGGTCAATGACTTAATCGACGGCGTGTCACGTAAGGGATCCACAGAGGTTGATTCCGATCGACTGGGCACCAGACTAGACGGAAAGCCGCCGATGGTGGGGCTCTTTGCGGTCTCTGAGTCCTCCAACGACGCCATCTCGAGCTTGGCCGTCACGTTTGCGGAGCCGCGCGGCGCGCCGGAGAACCCGCTCCCGCCGTGGCCGCTGGACGGGTGCTGGTACACGATCGATGCGTCCTGGGGGTGTTATCAGTGAGCATGAAGCGGCGAGTGGGGGTGGAGGGAAGGAAGGAAAGGTTGGGTGGGTGGAGCAGTAACCGAAAAGGTAGAGAGCAAAGGTCGACGAAGGAAGGCGACAATAATAATAAAAAACAAAAGAAAGAAAAACCCACCTCCATCCGCTCCGCCGCGCTCTCCTCCTTGAAGCGCTTCACGTCCTCAGAGAGCGCCTGCGCGTCCGTGCTGAGGTACCCCGCCATCGCGGTCATGCGGTTTAGTGCCTGCGTTGGTGGGTAACACGTCAGTATCGATGCGAATATGGCGAGTATCGCAATGTGAATACGGGGAGTATCGTGGAAACTTACCTTGATGCTAAACGCAGCCTTGCGCCACGTCAGCTTCGCGTTGAACGCCTTCTTGACGTGCGGGAGGAGGTCGCGCGGCTCGCCCTCGGGGTCCGGGACGAAGTGCGGCGTGGTCGACGTGAGCCACTGGGGTGTGTCGTCAGCATGCGTGTGTGCGTGAGGAGTGCGCAGCGCAAGGGTATTAGGAAAGGAAGACAGAAAGAAACGCACCTTATGCGCCAGCGCCTCCTGCGCCGTTGGCCGCCGCTCGGGGTCGATGGTCAGACACACTTTGACAAAGTCGCGCGCGGTGGGCGAGACGTTCATCCAGTACTCGGCGGGCTCGAACTTGTAGTCGCCCGCGATGATGGCCTCCATCTCGAGCTGGGGCGTGTCGCGGTCGAAGGGCGTGTAGCCTGCGAGGAGGAAGTAGGTGACGACGCCCATGGCCCAGACGTCCACGGGCTTGCTGTGCCCGGCTGCATGTGGGTGTAAGTATAGGTGAAAAAGAAATGGGAATAGGGCGAAGTGACAGTGATAGAAATCGTGATAATCAGAAGATAGGGGACGAAGGAAGGGGCGAAACAGAAAAACGGCAACGCACTCTTCAAAAAGATCTCTGGCGCCATGTATCCGGGTGTGCCACAGATCTCTGTGAGCATACTGAGCTTCTCCTCCTCCATGATGCGGCTGAGGCCAAAGTCTGCGATCATGATGTCCGCCTCCTCTGCGGGGGTGCGGAAGAGGAGGTTCTCGGGCTTGAGGTCGTGGTGGACGATACCCGCGGCGTGGATGTACTTTACGGCGGCGAAGATGGTGCGCACGAGATCCGCGGCGTCGCTGTAGTTGGTTCATCCGATTAGTATTTGATTAATTGTGAAACGCTGGCGAAACGAGCGCCAAAACTCACGCCTCATAGTAGTTGCCCTTTGCGCATATGCGGTCAAAGAGCTCGCCGCCCGTACACAGGTCGAAGCACAGGTAGAGATTGTGCGAGGTCTGCGCAGGAGTATCAGACCAGGCGAAAAATGGCATAATGATATTCCCGCACCTCAAAGTAGTCGTGCAGCGTGACGATATTGGGGTTCCCGCTCGAGATGCGCCTGAGGACGGCGATCTCGTTGCGGACCTGGTGCGCGATGAGCGTGGATCTCAGGGTGCAAGTAAACGCACCATATGCTCGCGCCCCTGCATGAGCTTCTTGTTGATGACCTTGCAGGCATAGTACTTGCCCGTCTTGATGTGTATGGCCTCCTTCACGATGGCGTACGTCCCGCTGCCGAGGGTCTTGCCCGTGCGATACTGGATCCACGATAAGTACCAGGATAATCAGGATACCTTGGAGTACACCGACCTGGCATGGGACCGTCGCTGTCACTGAGGGCATTGTTGTGGGGCTCTGGATATGTGTTTGGGCGGAGCGCTGGTAGTCGGACGAGGCGGTCATGGGGGAGCCAAAGCCAGTGGAAGAAAAGGGATACGCGGACGCGACGGGGTCGTCGAAGCTGAGGAGGTCGGTGGAGAGCCTTGGCCACCCAGATTTGTCGGAGCCCTCCTCAGCTGTTGGCGGGAAGGTGTACGAGGACAGGGACGAGGGGGCATACGCCTGGCGCATGGGGTACGGAGAATGGCGGACCCTGCTCTCTGAGTGGAGGGTGGGCAGCGACTCCCTGCGCTCCGGGTGATACGAGTCCTCAAAGGTGGTGAACATGGGCGCGCCCGCCCCCTTCTTCGGATTCTTCCACGGGCGTCCTGATTTGCGCGGCGCAGGCACGGGCGGCGGCGATGGGGAGGGCGACGGCGACGTCAGGTCGTCGGAGAGCGAGGCGGTCGACATGGGCTATGAAAAGAGGCAGGCGCTTAACGTTTGTTTGCCTGATCAACAACGGACAGGTGGCCCCGGACCGGAGAGCCGACGTTTATCTTATCTTATCGGAACCGGATTCTGCCGTGGGTTGGTTCTGGAGAGGAAATTCGGTTCCAGGGAAGGAATATAAATCCACGGAGTTTTAAAAAATGGCAGCGTGAATTTTAAAGAGAAAAAAGAAGCGACCCAGCTTTGAGACGGATTACAATAAAGAGCCATTTGGAGATGCCTGACTTGGGGATCCGCGCTTGACGTTTTTGATATTACGGCGCGCGGCAACTAATTCGGCCATACACACGCATACAGCATGTGGAAATTGAAACTCATGATGAAGTCTTTACCCTGCACCCTCCTCCGCCACTCACCCTCACAAATTACTTGGAGGCATGCCCGCAAGCCGTCAGTTGCAGGAATTATTCACGTATGATCCTAACTCGTCTTCCTGATCTAGAACACGGGCACCACCCAGAATTTCTGCAGAGCAAATCAGAGCGTCAAAAATTGATCGGGTTTGTCTGTCCATTCTGCTCATCGCCACTCTAGATCCAAACCCTTCACAGAAAGTGAGGCTATACTGGAGATGGATGCCGGTCAGGAGCGCTCCCGGCCCCCCGCCGACAACGCTGTACCAGAACTGGCACAGGCCTGCGCAACCTCTCCCCATGCCCTGGCACCCCACCTCCGACTGGGAGGAATGGACGGGCCTCAACCTCTGGGGCGCCACGATCAACGGCACCCCCCTCATCGACGAGATGTTCAAGACCATCTTCCCGATCCCTGGAACGGTCGAGCCGGTCGCGTTCCGCAACGACGGGTGCGACGGGTTTTTCATGTTCACCGCGGGGGGCCGGTATTACTTGTATGATGATGGTCAGGTTAGCCGGTGCGATGGGGAATTTACGTCAACGGACGACTTTTTGCACAACGAAGGGAAGTTCTCATGGACCATCGTGCCGCCCCAGCCAGGTCTTGAGGACGTTCCTTGGCTTCCTGGGTACTGATGCGCCAGATCATCATGCCTTCTACATATAATATTGTATCATCGAGTCATATAAGAATTTTGCCTACGTACCGACTCGTCCTTGTTTATTCGTCCAACTCCATTTCTGCGAGCTTGGCCGTGTACATATGGCGTGCATCTGCCTCAAATTCGAGACATCCATGGTAGAATGTAGCTTATGCCGGTCGCCACACACAAGGCATACCTCACCATTCGGGCTCATAGGATGTACTTCAATCGGATCGGGGGAGCTACGACTGCCAGCTCGGTTTCGCATACCAATCTGCCGCTAACAACGGGATGAAGGTCTTCATCTCGTTTGACTTCAACTGGTACCACACCGACCAAGGCTCGGCAGTCGGATCCAAGATCGCACAGTACGCGGGCCTTCCGGCCCAGTTGTTCGTTAACGGCAAGGCCTTCGGGTCCTCCTTTGCGGGCGATGGCGTGAACGTTGCCCAGATCCGCGCTGCAGCCGGTCGGTCTATTTACTCGCCCAATTTCCACCCTGGGCAGGGCGATTTTGGTGCTGTCGACGGGGCGCTGAACCGGTTTGGCTGGCAAAACAATGGCAATAACAAAGCACCCAGTGGTGGGAAGCTTGTGACTGTCGACGCCGGGGATCGGTCATACTTATCGACACTGGGTGGGAAGGGATACATTGCGTGTGAGTTTTTGGGCTCTATATTTCCTTGATATCAAGAGATTTTTAGCCGCTTCTCCCTGGTTCTTTACTCACTTCGGGCCGGAGGTGTCATTCAGTAAAAACTGGGTGTTCCCCAAGACCACCATGCATCTGGGAAGGAGTTGTTTTTGCGATGGATGAGCTTTGAAGCCGTTGATAGGTTCAAACTTTAGGTATACTACTTGTTCATAAGTATTGTACCATGATCTGTCGGACCGAGTCATCAGGTTTGACAGGCGTGAGAGGATTTCGACTCAGAGTTCGGACCGACATGATCGAGTGCGTAAACGCGGCTGCAATAGACATGTTTTATTCTGGTTTGGAGACTTGGTACCTGAGTCGGTACCAGGAATAAATATTCCCACGCGCGCGGAATGAGTTTCCGCGCGCCGTAATATCAGAAGTGTCAGTAGCGCGCGCCTACGTACCTCGCACAGACATCGACCCGATCGAACTCCATGAAACCTATGCGGGAGAAGGGACTTTGTTGATGGTGAATTATAAGAATACAAATGCGTACCGTCTGCGCCATCGTCGGAGGATGATAATTTTGGACAGTAACAGAGGGTTCACTTTTGTGCGTGCCAAATTGACGAGATGCGCCAATGAAAAATCTAGTGCCGGGCGGTGAGTAACCAATCGAATGGTTCACATAAATACCTCATATACAGACATCTTGCCAGACATCCAGCTTGCGGTAGGCGGGATGGTCGAGGTTGAATTTGGCTGGAAGATTATGCACGGAATTGAACACTATTGCAGCACTGAACTGAAGAAACATAGTGCACTTTATTAGGCAAAAAATGCGCGACCTTCGACTAACTTTGCGCGCGCACACTGTTTTCGGCGCGCGCTTGACATTTCTGATATTACGGCGCGCGGTAACTCATTCCGCGCGTGAGGGAATATTTATACAATTTGAACAGCATATCATTGGCTGCACATTTGCATTTACACCCCTGCAACAACCTCTGCATATAATAACAGACCCTACTTGTACATTACCTGCTATCCGAATCATTTCAGCCCTAAAGTGAGAACTGTAAAAAGTTGTGGAGGAACCAAGTCGGCCTGGAGGGCATTGGTATTTCAGTATCAGTATCAGTATCTGTCACCGGCACCAGTATCGCGCCGATCTTAGGGTGGCAGTTCCGCACATCTTTTTCATCATTTGATCTGCCTCAAATTTGGAACTCCGCCACCCGGAGATCTGGAGCCGAGATTAGCGCTGATCACTTGTGTCTCTTCGGACGCACTCGTAGATCTCCGCAGTGTCCGCAGAGCTTAAAAGCCCCCGATCTACCATGGCGAGGGAGGACCCCTGATAATAGGTGGGAAGGCCAGGTCCGCTGGCAGACAAAAATTTGGGAATTTGGGCCCCAAGCCCAGGTCCCGGACGGACAAAAATGGTGTCTTGAGGCCGGGAAGCGCAGGTCCTGTGCGGACAGAATTGCTGGGACTAAGGCTAGGCAAGCTTCCTCCCTAATACTTTGATAGCTCTGCGGATTGTGACGGTCGACATTAATACGTTCTATTTTGTTCCTCCTTTGTTCGAACCCCAATATCCACGCTTTTTTTGTCTTTTTTGATCCACTTATTAGTCCCATCCGGCTGATTCTGACGATGATGATGACGGGGAGAGCTAATTTAGTTCCAAATGACGAGAAGCGGGACGCAAAACCGTCCTACTGCATTAATTAATATTGTATATGTGGCCGTGATCCACTATATTCAGCCGCGCAGGGGGGGGGGGGGGGGGATCGAGTTTTTGGCTAGGCTAGGTCCGGGACGGACAAAAATCGGGGTAATCGGCGCAAAACCTAGGCGGACAAAAATCGGCCAATCGGCCGAGTTTGGGACCTGGCCTTCCCACCTATTATCAGGGGTCCTGGCGAGGGTTGCTAAATTTGGGTTTGATGTCCTCCAGATTTATTACGCCGTTCCTGTGTACCGTTTGAGTGAAGGCTAACCTGTCTAATTTTGCTTCTTTGTATTTGTCTAGTCTTGCTCCGGCGTTTGGAAACATAGTGACCGGGAACATTGGCTAGCAGGGTGCGGAGAGGCCCAGGGACGATAGTATACTTAGTGCCTGTATACTGGGATACTTCCCGGAAACCGGCATTCATGAGTTGGACCGTGCCGTGTAATACTACCTACCTACCTCCGATCGACTGATCAGTGCTTGGCGCTAAGCGCTCAGTAGCTGTTAGATTTTTATGCAGGTATGTTTGGCTAGGGCTCGCCGTTGCGCGCCTCACTCATTCCTCTTCCAACCTCGACCTTCATGACAGCGCCAGGGGCTTTCTTCCGCGACGACACTCGAGGACAATATTCATCATGGCCCCGCCCGCCCTCTGAAAGCGGTGGTGGGTCCACTCCTGATAGCTCTTATAATCCTTCTTCGCACTGGCAGGATATCCCCCTTCTGCCTAACCTCCCGTATCGCGGCAATCACAGGCCCGCGTCCCTGGTTATCCCGCAATACGCACCGCTATCGGGGAGAAGCGACGATTTTAACCCACAAGACCTGTATCTGTCGTCGTCCGGCAAGCAGAATCCCTTTTCTCCGGCACAATATGACACGCCTTTGAAGACCCCTCTCTCTGATCTCTTCCCTTCCGGACCCAGGTCTCCTCAGGGACATCCTTTTGCGGGTGGTTTTGAAGCTCCCGAATGGAAGGTCATTTTTTTCCATGTAGCCTTCTGCGCCATATCATATCCAGTATTATTGGTGTTAGTGCTTGTTGCCGACAATAAGACCCTCTTCTGGAGTCGGTTACTTGTCGGAATGGGATGCGGTAAGTCAAATAGTGCACATGAGATCCGCGGTCTAATTCGTTTCTCTTTTGCCGTAGGCGCGGTTGGTGTGGCTCTGGGAATTATGCTTGCCCGTCTAGGCCAGAGGTTTTTGGAAGCCGCCAGTATGTGATTTTTCAATTTTGTCTCGATACCTCTGATTCACCTGCTGTTTCGTTAGCTTGGGCAACGCTCATCCATCAATCGCGCATTTCCAGCGAACCCGGGATCCCATTGGTAGACCTGGCTGCGAGTTCGCAATACCCCACCAGCATCTGGAACGCGATGCTCCTCCTGTGGAATAGGGCATTTTATCCGGGGACCGCCCATCAGGCGCGAAAAAGTTATGAGTATGTGAGATATATGCCACTTCGCCGATATTGCTGACCCACCGCAGCTCCCGGCCTTGGTCTTTAGTCGTTCTATTCTTTCTGCTTCTGCTCGCAATAGCGGGATCTTTGCCGTTCATTTTGGGACGGGTCGTCGATATCCAGGCTTCAATTCGAGTCAGTTATTTGCCTATTCAATATCGGTTTCGTTTCAAGCCTGTTCCAGCATCAATCGCACACCTACCGCGAAGTGGCCGTATTTGGGGTAGTGCTGTCCAGATATGATATGATTACGATTTTTGGCGTATCATATTATATCCGTATCATATCACTCACTCTGGGGTCGTATCATATCTGTATCTATTTTCATCGTATCATAATCTACCGTATCGAATATAATCTGAATATATTTTAATTATTTGCGAATATTATATTTTTTGTGGTGCCCAAGTCGGTAGCAATGTTAAATTTAGAGTCGTTCTGTACAGAATTAAAAAGACCGGTGTATAGGCAAACCAAGCTAGGAAGGCCCATGAGATGCAAACTGCAGGTTCCCAAAAAGGATCTGTACATACCCTGATACATAACCCCCGGAATGGGTGCCTCTGGCTCCTCCAGAAATTTCCGACATTTGTACAACAGAACTTCTGTGTTCGGGGTGAATGGACAATGGGTGGGGTCTAAGAAAAGCAGTGGGTCGCCGATAGTATATGGGAATGTGATTAACAGCTGTCCTGAAGAACATCACCAATTTCCAGACCTGTAGCAGGAGCCTGTCGGCGCGTGGTATAAGGTGGCCATCTCCGGCCATCTTGTCCCGCTGAAGATGCGAGAGATCAGTCTTCTCTGCTGTAAAGCCCAGGCGTGAGGGTGGCCTTAGTTGTTTATCCTATCTGAGCTGAGTGCCTTGGATTCAGGAAGCATATTGAGCCCCAGAAGTCGTGGATTGGGGAAGAATTGGCACAGAAATGGCGTACACAGCAACAGTGATGTCAAGAAAATGATGTCTCACATATCGGATCAGAATCAAACACGCCATAACTCTTGATCCGTACCTCAACTCTGCCCACAATTTGGTATGAACGTGGCCTAGAGGTCGTATTCCACCCCCGGAATACAATCTCTGTCAATTATTAGGTACCTGACTGCTGGGATTCAAGTTGCCGACTAAGGGGTCTCCACTAGTAAGTACGCCAGAAAAGACCACGATATGCCAAGAATACGATGAATACGCGTTTCCGATATCATAATATATGCATATTATATCATATCATATTCCTCCGTATCCATATTCTGTGAGACCTCATTTTGCCGTATCATATCCATATTTAATCGTATGTATTCAAATCATAATTTTGGATATCGTAATTATGGACAGCACTAATTTGGGGACCTGAGTGATTCGGATATACAACGTGCAGCCGCTCTCGAACCCGCCTTTAATGTGCGTATACTTTCTCTCAGCCTCCCCACTGTTGTCTGAGAGATCACCTTACAGGACTTTCATCTCACTTGGACACTCAGCCCTTTTTCTAGCCATGGAGCGATACCTCCCGCCGTATCGTTTATGTATGAGAATGACAGCATCTACTTTTCCGAAACAAGCCGTTCACAATTCCTTTCGAACGGAAGTGGATTTGGGACGTTCGAAGTAAACACAACAGCTGCAGCGATCGAGTCGGACAAGTTCGGGCAGGTCACCGACTTGGGTGCATCTATGGAAGCCGGCGTGCTTCTGAGGTTCGGCCTTTCGCGTCGCCATTGTGTCTTTGGACTGAACAGCTGTCTAGGTATCCCAGATGGGGCATCAGAATCCACTGCGAAAAATTTACTGACCCTAATACAATGTATGTTATACGGCTCTCATCCCGCACTTACTCTGTTCACACGTCGTCTAGCATCCCGCGCTGACCACAGTATGGCAGAGTAATACATCAGCCCTGCTAATTAGCTATCAGACCGTGATGTAACAATACCGCTAATTAGATACTGGCCATGATACATCCCCTTAGAAGCCATTCCCAATCCATTAGACAGTGAGGCCGGCCATGAGCACAGCGCCATCGTTGAAGGCAACAACGAGCAGGTGTGATTCAGTGTTTGGCTGAGACTTCCGAAAATAGCCGCATTTGGAAGACGACGTCAAGAAGTCTGTCGACGTTGTCGGCCACGATGAGCTCAAAAGAAAATGAATTAAATGCGATAAAAATGGGGCTTAGTGACTGTCAAGCGCACAAATTACATATCGAGGAGAATGGGTCTCGCTGCCCGCCGTGCACTTGCAGGCACCGGATCGTCCTCCAATCCCTCCTCGCTCTGCACATCCTCCTCCTCCGCCTCCTCGATCCTCTGGCCCCCCAATTCATCCATGTCAATGTCTGCCCCAGCCTGCGCCTGCTCCACGAGCTTCATAAGATGCTCCCAGCGCCTCGCAAAGCTGGCGGACAGACCCGCCTTCAGCGCCGCCTGCCTCAGCGCGTATGCGCGATCCCCTTCTGCCTGCAGCACATCTACGAGCTCCGCCCACCGACCGACTTGCTCTGCCCACCAGGACGAATGCCACAGCAGAAATTGCTTGATTTGGCGCATCTCCTCTTGAAGGAGCTGCACTTCCTCAAGCCAGCGCATCGATCTCGCACGCGTCTTGGCCCATTCGATGCGAAGCGCTACGGCAGGGAGACAAATTATTGAAAAGCTCCAATTTCAATAAGCAGTGCATACCTTCGTCCATGGCGGGCTGCTGCGCTGCCTCCGACATCTCATCCTCCTGCTCCGCCGACTTCTTCTGCACCAGCCAAATCCACGACAGGGCAACGTGCGCGACCTTGCGCCGCTTCGCGCTCGTCCGTGAGTCCTTCGCCTTCGTCTTCCCCGCCTGCCTTTGCTCATTCCCGAAGTGCGCGCGTGGCATGCCCCTCACGTCCTCCGCCGCCAGAGGCCTCAGCGCCACCTCCCACTCCCTCCGCTCCAGCACCCGTCCCAGTACCACCAGCGCGCGGCGTGCGCTCCGATATCGTGCAGCGGCTCGGCGGACCTGCTCATCGAGCGCATCGATTTTATCTTGCGAGCGCATATTATCTCTCACCCCTCGCACCTGTCCGTCCTTGAATTTGTAGAGATGGGTGCGCACGAGGAGGTACCGTCGGATGTCGTGCAGCGCCTCGTGAGCCTCGCTGTTAGCTGAGGCAAGACGAGCTTGCGAGTCTGCCTCAGTGTTAGGCAAGGTAGATTAGATTAGATAGGACCATCATGTACAGCCACCCATCATTGCTCTTTGCTCCCGCCCGTCTACGCGTCGTACCAAAGACCTCTCTCTTCCTCGCGTCTACGCACTCGTATCCACTCAATTCTTTTGCCAAGCTCAGCAAAAATGGCTCCTGATAACAACACCGCTCCTCTCCCAGCTCCTCCCGTCGCCCACATCTCGAATTCTGGCCTCCCGCTCCCGCTCACTATTGCATTTGACTTCGCCGCTTGGACGACTATTCCTGCCGAAATCGAGGCCGATGGCGACATGGATCTTTCCGAGAAGACTGAAGAGAACCTCGAACGCGAGGAGAAGAACACCGAGAGCAGGCGCGATACGAAGCGCTACAAGCGTATGCTCGAGAGAGGCGAGGACCTCCAAGGTGAAGACGTTGGTCGCCCTCTCGTGCCGTATCTGCGCTATTCAGAGGACGAGATGCTGCGTCTGGCTCGCTCCGAGGAGTTGCGCAAGGCGATTGGTCCCCTTCCCAATTATCTCCTCTTCATTCTTGCGGGCACTCCCGTTTCTTCTGTTCCTACGGTCAAAGATAAGTCTGCCAAGGCAGACAAGACCAAAGCGAGCTCCACCGCGAAGGGGAGACTCCGCATGACCAATCCTCACGCGCACTCTGCGGCCATGAAAGGGGAGCTTCGCACCCCAGCTATTTTTACTGTTTCCCTTGCGAACCGCGTTTATTTCCCTCTTCATTTCTGGACCGATGAGAATGTCCGCACGGCGCTAGAGTGCGCGCACACCGTTCCAAAGGAATGGTTCATCACATCCCAGGGCCTTGACATGTCGACGCCGGAGAAGGTGCACGTCGTCGATGTGGTCAAATGGTCCAAGCAGATTGGCGGTAAAGAGGTCTTGCCCAAGATGGGGACGGTCCTGTGGAAGCAGGCCGTGACTAATCTTGCGCGGGCGCTCAAGGAGGCATGTCCTGCAAGCACGAAGTCCAAGGACCCTTCTGTCGAGGATGACGTCGAGGAGGGGGACGAGGACGACTCCGACGCGCATACATACGCTGAGGAGTTCGACTATCACATCGCCTTCTTCGAGAACACCAAGTGGTTCTCGGAACCCGATTGCTTTCCGATTTGGGTTACCGTCGAGGAGGAGTTGCGTCATGAACTCTTTTGTGACAGACTCTTCGATGATCAGCACTACACGCAGACACTTTTGGTCACTATGTCATCTTGGGCTATCGCGAAGAAGCTCCGCGAGCAGGAAGGAGTGATGGTGGCGGATACACCGTCGACGTCGCGGAAGCGCCCTTCCTCCGACGATCAGAACCCCGCTCCCGCCAAGCAGCAGCGCGGCGGGCGCCGGGATAATTTTCGGGATGATTTTCGCAACGAAACATGTAACGAGCCAGTCGGGACGTCCCAGCGGAACGGGTCGCCGAGCTGCCTCGCGTGCACCGGCCCCCACGTCGCGCGTAACCATCCAGCCGACGTCCGTCATTTCAGGGACGGGACCACCCCGCTTTTCTGCGACGGGTCCCTCAAGACGTCTGCAGCCTTTGGAAACGGGCAGCGCCGTCAGGTCTGCGCCTCCTTCAATCTTGCGCGAGGTTGCCAAGGTGGGCACCCAGCAGCAGATCGCCTCCACATCTGCTCCCTTTGCGGAGGCAACCACTCCGCCTCTTCGCGCCATGCAGACTGCGCCCGCGTCCGCGCCGGCGACTACCTGCCTTGAAGACGTTCCACAGCGGGACTCTTATCTTGACCACACACTATCCCCGCAATCTGACTCGCTGCAGTATACCGACTTTTCACAGTCTATCCATCATCGCCTGGCCTTACCCGGTTCAGACGACACGCTCGATCTACTTCTAGATCGGGTGGTTCAGCCCTACGACGCCACGGAGTTCGAGCGACTCCTGGCGAAGCACAACCTATCGTCATCTTATCCCTATCTGGTGCAGAATTTGCGCGGCGGTTTTCCGCTCGGGCGCATGCCGCTTCTCACTCAGACTATCATCATACCTAACAATACTACGGCTATCCAGGAACGCGCCGCGGTCTTGGAGTACATCAGCTCCGAGCTCGCGGCGGGCAGAATGTCGGGCCCATTTACCCAGTCGGTGATGGAACGCGTCTGCCGGGGGCCCTTCTTTTCCTCCCCGTTCATCGTCTCTGTCCAAGATCAAGGCCCCGGTCTGGAACCCAAACGGCGTGTTTGTCGGCATCTATCAAAGGCAGACCCGAAGACAGGCGCCCCGGCCGTGAACAGCTACGTGAATAAAGAAGAATTTCCGACTCGCTTTGACATGCCCGCGAAGATGGCCGATCTTGTGAGTCTTGTTCTATTGTTGTTCTCCTTTTCTTTCCTCTACTACGTTTGGTTGGGGATGGCACCTTTCCTTTTTTCTCCGGTCCGGTGACCTGATACTGTTTTCGCGCTCGTGTTTGCTATCTTGCAATCGCACCCGCGGATTCGGTTCGGGTTTTTTCGCACATGCGCTTTCGAACGGGCTTGCGCCCAAGGTGTTTATCTTAGCGCCATACATGACTAGTTTCGCGCTCATCGCGCCCAACCATCGCGTTTATCCGCATTCAGTTATGGTATCCACGCATGTCCAGCCACTGTTTTATGGCATTTAGTCATTGCGCTTATCGCGCTCAGTCATCGCGCTCCGCAGTCATCGCGCCGTTGGCGCTCAGTCATCGCTCCTCACTGGGGCTGCCCATTGCGCGGGACGTGCTCAGTCATTGCGCTTATCGCGCTCAGCCATAGCGTTCATCGTGCTCCTGGCACTCAGCCATCGCTTTTCTAACGAGCCCAGTTATCGCGCCTAACGCGCTCAGTCATTGCGCACATTGCATCCATTTCGCGTTCATGACGCTCAGCTTTGCGCGGATCGCGTCCAGTCATCACGCCAATCGGCGTCCAGTCATTACGCCTAGCGCCGGGAGCCATTGCGCACGTCGCACTTCATCTCATGTTCATCATGCTCGGCTTGTGCACTCTTTTCGCTTCCGTTCATCGCGCACATCGCGTTCTGTCATATATCTCATCTTGTATTCACATCACTCATCCATCCTATCATCCTGACGGTTCTCGCTCCTCAGGTCGCGAATGCGCCCATCGGGACGCAAGCCTGCGCCTTCGACATAAAATCTTTCCATCGCACATGCCCAGTATTACCAGCACATAAACCCTTTCTAGTCGTCTCTTACGACAACAGTTTCTATCTGGACCATTGTAACCCTTTTGGCGCAGCATCCGCGAGCAGCAATGCGGGTCAAATCTGCAACGCTCTTGTCGACATCTGGCAGGCCGAATTAGGTCCGGATGGACGTCCCGTCAAATACGAGGACGACCTCAGCCTGCTTCGGTTCCCCAACGACAGCGGGCCCATTGTTTCTGGCCCTCATTTCTATCATTTCGATCGCGCGTCGGTCGCAGCTCTCATAGACTCTTTATGTACACCATGGCATCCCGTGAAGACCGGTCTCGAGTTTCTGGACTCTACCGTTTTTCTAGGCATGTTATGGGATTTCGTTCTCAAGCGCGTATCCTTACCGGACGAGAAGCGGCGCAAGCATCTCGCGCGCGTTTGCGACATGATCCAGGGTGGTCGTTCTGGCCGCCCTTTCCATTTGCTCGATCTGCAAGAAATCCACGGTTCTTTATGTCATCTCTGCTTCATCTTCACCGAGGGCACATCTCGTCTCGCCGTCTTTTCGAACGAGATGGCGCATTTCAACGGCAACGACTTCATGACTCGCAAGCTCAATAACGCCATCATTCGTACTTTGGGTTGGTGGCGTGCCAGGCTCGAAGATGTGACGGCATATCGCCAGCTTCGCCCGATAGGCCCGCTACGCGACCTCCGGATCTTTGTGGATGCCAGTACTTCCTGGGGCATCGGTGTCGTCATCGGCGACAAATGGTGGTCGATTCCTCTGACTCGCAATTGGAAGCGCCCGGGGCTTGACATTTGCTGGTTGGAGGCCGTCGCTATCGAGCTCTTGTTCCTATTCCTCATCCAGCTTGGCTATCGGGATACACATCTTTTGATCCATTCAGACAATCAAGGCGCCATCGGTGCCCATGTGAAGGGGCGGAGTCCGAACGGCGGCATTAATTTGTGCGCGCGCCGGACTTTTGCTTTGTCATGCAGTCACATGATAACACCCAAGCTTGTCTACGTGCCATCAGCTCTCAACATCGCCGACGCCCCCTCCCGCGGCGTCGCATCCCCACTCCTTCATCCGCATAACCGTCTAAGGCGTACTTTCAAGCTCCCCTTGGAGCTCAGAGGCGTCTTGGTCGACGATAATCACGTCTAGCCGACACGTCGGCCCGACATATTTCTTGGAATCTCGCACTTTCTATATCTCGCGGACCAGCTTATATATCATCTCGCTTTCATGCCAAATACATCGTCTCAACCTCGCCGAGTATCATCGTCTTGTTCATGGCCTATCGTCCCTGCATCTGAGCGTCTACGGTGCGTATGCGCATAGGCGCCGTGTTCTGTATCTGACATCCCAGCGTTTGACAGTATTGTACATCCATCTTCATCCATCTCCGGTTTGACGTCTCGCACGCCAGCTGCGCACGCCACCGTCCAGTATGTGATCGTACGGCCATGTTGGGCCCATACTCATCTTTGATCCAGCTCTCGATCTGCAGACTCGCTTTCGTCGATACCACCCGGCACCTCTCGCCTGCGGCTGTCCGACGCCTCATCATCGCTGGCTGAGTTACGCAAACGCCGCCGCAGCATTTCCTCGGCAGATCAAGCCACGCTCCCGGCACGCCGTCGCGCTCTCGCGGACACGACCAACCGTCCCGTTCCATCACCCCCGCCTTCCGTCGACGACCTGCGCATCTCATCCTCATCACGCTGCGCCGATCCTGCAGTAGCAGCGCGCGACGTGCGCATCGCTGTGGCGACATCCCTTCCGAAGAAGCGTGCACGAAAACCCGCCGCGGGGAACGAGCTGCAACCTAGTATCTTCCGCCCGCACGTACCGGCCGACCGGAGGCTGCTTCTGTGGACAGCCCCATACTCCGTTGATGCGCATACCGCCATGCAGGGGCAGGGCATCTCGTTGTCATTGCAACGCCGTATCTTTGAAGAGATGTTGCATGCGCATGTCGACGAGACGCGCGAATCGTACGGGGCGGGCCTCCTTCGCTTCCATCAGTTCTGTGATCGGGAAGGTTTCAGCGAAGACGCGCGGATGCCGGCGGATCGCCTCCTCCTCTCGGCTTTTGTCGCCGACGCCATCGGCTCTTGTACGGGCAAATGCATCAGGAACTGGCTTAACGGGCTACGTTTATGGCATCACTACAACGACGCGCCGTGGCACGGCGACGAGGGCTGGTTGGCGTCGCTGAAGAAGGCCGCAGACAAGCGCGGTCTCTCGTTCAAGCGTCCCCCACGCGGCCCCATCACCTTCTCACATCTTCGTGCACTCCGTGACCGTCTCGACCTCTCTTCCCCATCGGGCGTTGCTCACTGGGCGGCCGCGCTCTCCGCGTTTTGGGGGTGTCGTCGTCTGGGGGAGATGCTGCCGCGCAGCGTTGCAAAATTCAGCACGTTGCGCGACACCTGTCGCAGCACCCGTGTATCCAGGACCAGGACCAATGGTCGAACTGTCCTCAGCATTCATCTTTGTTGGACGAAGACGACGGCCACTGCGGGCGGAGAGTGTCTTCTCACGGAGGTGCTGGGCCCGGACTCCGATCTCTGCCCCGTTCGTGCATGGGACAAGCATGTCCGCATCAATCATTCACCTCCCCCCGACATTCCTCTCTTCGCATTTCGAACCGCGGCCGGTTGGCGCCATCTGTTGAAGGCTCCTTTCTTGGAATTCACTGCCGCTGTATTTCTCGCTGCTCGCCTGGAGCTTGTTTTTGGTCATTCATATCGCATCGGCGGGTCGCTGGAGCTCCTTTCGGCGGGTGTAGCGCCGGAAGTGATCATGAAGCTCGGAGGCTGGTCTTCGCTATGTTTTCTCATTTATTGGCGTCGTCTCGAAAAAATTCTCCCTCTTGCCATTACCCGTGCTTGGGACGCACGTATTCGTGATTTCGCCTCCGCACATGGACATCCTCATGACATAGAATCTCTTTCCATCGTCGAATAGTCGTGTTACATGTATTCTTGGTATCTTTTTATATTCAATCAGCTTCGTAGATGATCACTCAGCTCCGTGTGGGGGACCTCGGGTCCGTTTCTCTCGCCCTCGCGCGAGCGTTGCTCTTGGAGCTTCGCTCTTCGTGGGTAGCTACGGGTCTCGCTTCACATTTCATCCCTGACCCGGGTTGCCCTCTGCGTACGGGTTTGGCCGTGTCCGCTAGCCGTCTTTTCCCGCCTCGGAAAATCCCGCATCAGCCTTTTTGGCTATGCTCATTTTCCCCGAGTCGGGCGGCCACGACCAAGCCCCCCCCACACCCACACACACTCTTGCTTCACATCTCTATATCAGCATTCCGTGAATATCTAGAATATTCACTACATATCTAGATATTCACTCTTCCCTTTCATCTCCCAGGTCCGACGGACTAATCGGCATCTACCTTGCTGTTAGCTGAGGCAAGACGAGCTTGCGAGTCTGCCTCAGTGTTAGGCAAGGTAGATTAGATTAGATAGGACCATCATGTACAGCCACCCATCATTGCTCTTTGCTCCCGCCCGTCTACGCGTCGTACCAAAGACCTCTCTCTTCCTCGCGTCTACGCACTCGTATCCACTCAATTCTTTTGCCCCACCCTCCCATCCCTGTTTTTTGTAGCTCACGCTAGGGTAGCTACGGGTCTCGCTTCACATTTCATCCCTGACCCGGGTTGCCCTCTGCGTACGGGTTTGGCCGTGTCCGCTAGCCGTCTTTTCCCGCCTCGGAAAATCCCGCATCAGCCTTTTTGGCTATGCTCATTTTCCCCGAGTCGGGCGGCCACGACCAAGCCCCCCCCACACCCACACACACTCTTGCTTCACATCTCTATATCAGCATTCCGTGAATATCTAGAATATTCACTACATATCTAGATATTCACTCTTCCCTTTCATCTCCCAGGTCCGACGGACTAATCGGCATCTACCTTGCCCACTCGCAGGCGATACTCCACCTCGAGGACAGTGAACCTGCAGCCAGCTTCGTCCATCGTCGCACCCGGGCGTCCCATCAACACGGAAGGCAGCCAAAGTGCCATGTTGTGGACGAGTATCCTGGGAATGACCTGCGTCTCCGCCGCACGCATGCGAGCCAGGTCCTCGAGCTCGCGGATCCGGGTGACAGCAGGGAAGAACTGCGTCTGGATAACCATCCAGGCCAATATCTTCCGCCGCAGCTTGCTCGTGCGCTCGATCATCACCCTGCGTTGAGTGTCTGTAGGATGCAGGCCTGTGCTCGCAACGTCGAATCCCAGAAGGCGCCTTGAGGCGTCTGGTAAGCACCCAGTCGTTGATACAGGTTATCCACTTACTGCTGCTCTTCGAGCTGCACACCCATGGCGATCCACTCTGTGATGTGCATGTCCGCCCGTACAGCGCCCTCGTCCTCTGTCCCCGCTGCCTCTCTGTCTGCTGCTTCCTGTGCTAAGTCCAAGCGGACCTTCGATAGGTGCGTGTCCTTTGTTACGGTCTCGAACGGGTTGGGCTTGAGGTTTGGTGTCGCCGCAGCATTCTGCTCCCAGGCCTCCGCCATCCCAGTCCACTCCACCACGACCCAGTTGCCTAGCGTTGCCTCCATCTCCCTCAGTGCCAGCCGACTCTCCACCATCTCGGGGAGCACCTCCTGCATTTTTCTCAGCATCATCCGTCCTGGAGGAAGGTAAGCTACTGATCCCCCTCACAAACACGACGACTCACCAAAGGCCACAATCTTTTTGTAATTCCAGTCATTGAAATGATCGTCGAGATGGTCACGTCTGGATCCCGGCCCCATCTCTTTAGTGCTACCGGCGAGAGGGTTTGCATTTGCCCAGCCGCGTTCGGGAGCCTCGCCGTCGGTCTGGCCGACATATCTCGTCAGATTGAATGAAAATCGGACGTTGCACGACTCGATGTGCGCCGGCAGGTGGAATTTGGGAACGAGGAAGACCATGAACTTCCCTTCGCGTGTGAAGTGGATCTCAGGCTTGTATTTCACCATTCGAGCCCAGAGGTTGATGTGCCATTGGCAGGCAATGTCGTATGAGACATAGAAACGTTGCAGTTCGGTGCCCTCGATACTTCCGAAGAACATGTAATCCACATTAATATATCTGCGTTACAATCAGATCCCCGGCGCTCCTAACAACAAAATATGTATGATCCGATACCTTTCCCCCTGCTGAAGGTCCCCCACAGCGCTTGGGCGCTTCATGTTGTGCCGGGCACAATCCACGGCGCATATCCCCGAAGACACGGTACCGCGCGACTCCTTATCGGGCCTATCAACAGCGTCATGCGCGACACAACGGCTCCGCTGCTCCATCGTAAGCTAATGTTTCTCAAAAAAGAAAAGGAATAAGCGTACCTCCTGGGGTATCTTCCGGTGCTCTTCCACGTGGGCCATATAGCCGTTCACCTCGCAAAAGAAAGCCCACCCCGGTCCCAACCCGGGGTCCTTCTCCTCGCTGGACACATCTTTGCGCTTGAGGCGAAAGTTCGCGTCCATCGCGAGAAATAAGGCGTACAAGAACCTGCATGGCAATTAGCCAACATCGTCATTAAAGTAATAACATTAGCTTACCTCTGATCTTCTGACTTCGACTGCCAGTCCTCTGGCAGGTTCTTCCCCGGCTGTGGGCATGCGGGGCAAAGCAGCGCACACACTCCTGGCTTTGTACCAGCCGGTCCCGTAGGATCGTGCCCTCGTCCAGACCGCTTTAGCATCTGTAGATTGCGCCATTCACGAGTCATTCGTCTCCACTCATGATAGCAATTCTACAGATATAGTCAGACCAACGCAGTTCATGGAAAGATTTATAGCACTCACCCTGGGAGGCTGCAGCCCAGTGTTGTCCTTTTCACGTGCGAGACTGTGGTAAAACTCGTAGCTGGAACACTTTGATTCGAAGGAGAGAAGGTGGAAGCGGCGTAGTACGGAAAATTCGCCGCTGTGCGCGGGTTTGTTGTTGTTGCGGGATAGAGTCCAGCGCGGAGGAGCTGTCTTGTGTGCGACCTGCCCCTGCCACAGCCGCAAAAGTCCAAGGAGACCTCGTGCACACCGTGATCATCGACGATGACAAAGATGTCCTCGCGAGACTTGGTGGGTACTGCGCATCGGTGCTCGTGGCCGTCCCAGTGCCCGAGCTGTATGCGCAGGCCTAAATCACAAAGTGTCTTGCGTTCAAAGAAGTCGCCTGTCCAGCGCTGCCCCCGTCGTCAATAATATGGAATATATGGCTAAATTGAGGCTTACCTGCACGCGATGCAGTGGCAGCTGCCTATGGCGCTCAACAACGCACCTCAGGCAAACCAACTGACCACCACTGACACAGTCGGTGCAGCGGTG